>JAJJMB010017645.1:1564463-1612596 GCA_023531105.1 Papaver atlanticum
TTTGTAACACCCTTTTTTTTTAGCATGGCGCCCCCCCCCCCCCCCCCCCCCCCGTCTTTATAACTCTTGGACGCATTCAAATTCCGAACAATGTCATCTTCCATCTCAGTCCTCTGAAAACCCTCATCGTTGGATGTTTCCTCCAAGCTTTAATTTTTTTTCCCGGAATCTTCTTTGTAACACCCCGTGTTTTTAGCATGGCGCATGCTAAAAGATGCGCCATGGCCCTAGATGAAGCTTCATCCAAAGCTTCCGTTGCGTAAGAAAATGAACATTGGCCCTTGGACAATGCGTTGACAATGTTCAGCCATCACAACTGAACATCGGGTTGGCAGTGAACAGCCATCACAGCTGAACATCGGGTTGGCAGTGGACATCCATCATGTTGACAAGTGGACAGCTATCACGGCTGGACATTGGAGTGGCCTATGGGCCAAAGCCGGAAATACAGCCATCATGGCCCTTCACTGGACATGGCTCAAGAAATGATCAGCCATCATGGCCGGACATTGGAACTAGCATGTGATCCAGAACTGAATGTACAGCCATCACGGCCATACATAACATTTGGCCAGGGGAGTCATGTGCAGCCATCACGGCCTTGGGAGTTGATGAATGATTTTTGCTCCCCAAATCTAAGTTGTAAAAATGACAAGTTAACATATATAGGGGGGTAGTTGGTTAAAGGTGCATATGCGGACCATGTACCAAGTAAGCTTCATAGCTTAGCCGAAAGAGTATGAATGATGCGTAAGCCTCATTTATAGCTGCGTAGCCTTACCAATGGACCATATTAAGCATGGCATCACTATTTCATGTAGTAGACCAAATATGCATCACTTGGATGCATTTTGACGGAACGGCCTATACGGACTAGGCCATTACCAATATTGCTTGGCCACGGCCTCGCAAACGAGTTGGCTTAAGTTTCTATCCCTTCGAGGATGAACTACGGTCTGTGCTTGATCCCTTTAGAGTAGGGAAGGGTAAGTAGGAAGCCGCAATGAGTTGCAGCACTGCCGGTCCAGCACGTTAGCCACTCATATCGTCTAATATGCAAGAGATGATTATGGCCAAACTTGATGAGGCTAGTTGCATGCCAACAAGTGGATGCTCATACTACCTATCAAGCTACATAGAGTTGGTATATGTTCCAGTTACGGAATTGGACATGGCCAATAGAGTAAACTACGTTGATAATCAAACAAGGGAATGACGATAGTGATGTGATTTCAACTTTGTTGTAGTAGTGGTAAATAGGATTCGAACTCTAAGACTTGTGAAGATTCGAGTTTTTAAATTTAATAAAAATTATATACAAAAATATTAACAAAGTGGGAGAGAGGTACTAGGGCTTAGGATTCCACCAAATTCATTTCTTAAGGTTCAAATAATAATTCTTTTAACAATTATAGCTCAATAAAAATATAAAATAAAGTGACTCTTATTTTTGCCAAGATAGATTCTCAAAATATTAGATGTAAATGTTAAGCATGGGACATCAAATCACCTAAGCTAAGCATGACCCATCTAATCAAATGACAACTAATTAAATCAAATCATAATTTCAATTAAAATTAGTGCAAAAGTCATGAAAAGAATTAAATATAATTACCCAAGTGTGAAATAAGGCTTCCTCCATCGCCCCAATTTTGGGGTTTACCTCATCATGATGAAAACACGCTCAAAAGATTTATTTATAGCTAAAATGGCGTTTACAATGATGAAATGGAAGAAAATGATTACAAACAGAATTTTGTGACGCATATAAAGTGTCGGATAATCACTGTTCCAAAGAACGATACAAGTGTAGTGCTGCTGTCACTGTAGCAATACGACCCTCACCCTATTGTCGCTGTCACTGTTGAAGAACGACGGTTACGTTGCGTCTTATGTTCTTCGCGTTCATCAGCAGCAGAAACCGAGTTCTGCAACTTGTGATTTCTTCTTCTCTGGCTCTCCTCAGCTCCCCAAACTCTCGACAACCTCTCTAAGTCTCCCAGGGACTCTATTTATACCAAAAACAGGCGTTGAATCTCCTCCATTAATTCCAAAATATTCACAATATCTTTTATTCATGGTACGGGAATAATCAAGATTTTCATTCTCTGTTTAGCTCCTCCACGCGTTTTTAGAAGTCCAATCTCCTTATTTGTATCCATTACGTTCCAACACACTCCAAACTCGTGCATTACAGGCATCGAACTCACTGTAATTCATGTTATCCCGTGAAAATGTGTGTAACTCTGTTTTGCTCCATGCGATGATTACAGCCAATTCTAATCCAAACAGACACCCATAACAGCTTTCTATGGTCATATCACATCTACCCATTAAGTTTCAGGGATTGAATCTCACTAAATCACGTCCAAAAATCGATCGAAAATTTGACAGAGAAATAAGTTTATTTTCCCGCCAAAAATATTCTTTTGAATTTGAGAAGAACATGTCCTCCCCCTAATCCTGCACGGGTGTCCCTTTAGCACTTGTCTTATGGGGTGCAAAGAGTAATTTTTGGGCGTAGACAGTAATTTTTTCGGGGTTCCTCCGACACATTTTTGGGGTGCTTCCGGTGCATTTCTGGGGTGCCTTTAGTACCATATCCTGGGGTGTAAAACACCACTTTTCGAGCCAATTTCGCCGCAAGAGCATATTTCTCTAAAAATACCTACAAAGACATAAAATAACAAAATTAATACAAAATCGAACACTAACAATATATACAATTGAGACATATTAGACACAATAATGCGTCTATCAGATAGGCTTGGAGCGGCCTATGCCTAAGTCCTAGGCATTTTCCTTATGCCTGGACAATACTTGGAAGCCAGTGATGAATGCAAGATGCATTGGCCATAGCCTCAATAGCTTAAACCCTTTGCAAAACAAGGGGTAAGATGGAACGGTGTGGAAGCTGAGTTAGTTGCACCATGCTCCACGAGCATGCCTGCAAGGGCAAATGGACTTGCGTTTGCCTAGCTTTAAGGCCAGGATCGTAGCATCATCATGGCACATCGGGGAAGTTATGGCCTGCGTGCCCTGGCGCGCTAGGTGTAACTTTTTTTTTCCGTCACAACCATGCTCCACAAGAATGCCTGCAAGGACAAATGGACGTGCGTTTGCCTAGCTTTAAGGCCCGGATCGTAGCATCATCATGGCGCATCGGGAAAGTTATGGCCTACGTGCCCTGGCGCGCTAGGCGTAAATTTTCTGGTCCGTGACATTCTTGGTCACGAAGATATATAAATCTTGATCCGGAAACATGATCTAGGCTAGGTCCATAATCCTGTTTGGAACGTGATTTACTTACCATGGGCTTAGATACATAAATCCAGCTTCACCCTCATCTTCTCTTATCACCAGACCCGATCCACTTCCCAATATGCTATTCATGCCAGCATCAGTAATCACCCTTGGATTGGAACCATTATAACCATCCTTCTCCAGCAGAGATTCTCGCGCTTATTTTTCTGCATTCAAAATATTTGCCGAATTTAAAAAGTGCTGAAATCTATTGTCAAAATCTCTGACCTTCCCGTTATATATTCTACGCCATTAAGATTAGATTTAGGAACATATTTCGATCCCCACGTTATCTTCAACACCTCTTTCACTCCTTCTATCTGTGTTACCAGTATAACTTGGACGTGTTGAAGGTCACCATTAATGGCCATTTGATAAAATGGTATCCTTTCTCCAACATCCAAGTTTCAGTAGATATTTTAACCATTCCCCCTAATTCCATACCACTCTTGCTGAACGTTTCAGAATTCCATCTGGATGGCGGCATTCCTCTGATTTTGACCCATTTTTCCTTCAAGTTATCAGCAGAGAGTCGTTTTTGACTTGCATTAGCCATCCTAGGAATATCAGCGTTTGAAAGTTCAATGGTTATATCTTCCTTTTTGTCAGACTTTGGCAATTATTTGTTAGTCCCATGTCATCTACATATCTTAACGATAATGCCTTGTGATTCCCAAATAATTGGTTGCCAAATTCTTGTCCACTCCTCCTCCTCCAAAGGAAAAATGGCAGATAATTAGTTTATTTCCTTACACTCAATATCTCTTAACTTGAATCCTAGGTTTTGCCATGCCTCATGCAATCTTATTCCAAGAAGTTTGATGTGATATCTTCACAAGCCTCCATCTCCCCTCTTGACTATTGTGAAGTACTGGAAAATTCTTATCAGAAAAAGAACCTACAATATTGTTAATGGTTTTCTTGTTTGTGAATCCCCGGAGATTTATAAATAAACAATATCGCATAAATAAAAAATAAAATAACGAACCTAGAAAACTATTAATAGTCTCTTCTCTGCTTAGATCTTCCCGTAATCATAAATAAAAAGTAGAAGAAAATCAAAAATAGTTAATCATAAATAAAAAGTAGAAGAAAATCAAAAATAGTGAAAGCAAAAACTCTACTAACCAATAAATCTCGGCCCCAGGGGAAGATAGAAAATCCGTCCTTAGAGAGAAAAAATCAACTAGAACACTCACAAACTGAATCAGATCCAAGGACTGGAACGATTGTGAGGCCGAGTTTGCCAGAAAAGATCGCCATTACTTTACTACTGTTATTAATAAAATATACTACCTCCACGGAGAAAATGATTCTTTTCTCTAATTATTTTTGGCTAAAAATAATTAGATTGAAGAAGTTAAAGTATCAAGTGGGAAAGTATATCCGGAACATTCGAAATACTTTCTTTATTAGATTTAATCATTTCAAACAAAACAGTAATCTTCAACAACAAAAAAGAAAGACATGTACCACTAATAGCTTTTGCAAAATATGTTATCGCATATACATTTTATTCCACAAATCCAAAAAGAACTATGGAATTAGAAAAAACACTTGCCATTTTCAAGATTGATTTGATGAACATCCCCTATGAGTAAAGTATTTAAGTTTTTGGTTGGCATACAAAATTATATTAAGTCCATTTAATGACGGAACGATGTTTAGTTGATGTTTTCACACGTCAAGAATATACAAAATTACAAATTCAATTTCATGCTTTAAAAAACTACTAATTATGCCTCACTAAGATTTAAAATAAATTATGAATTCGCAAAGTAAATTAACTAGAGGGTTTTTAAACAACAAAAATGATAGGTTCACCGAAATTATCTATCGAGAACTTTCACCGAGTGAGATAGAGAATGGGTCCCATTTTTGCACGCACATATTTCGATGTTAAGAGCGTTGCAGGGGACCAATGGATCTCTCTTCGGGAGCATTCTCGGTTGAAATGCTCGGTATGTCTAGCAAAGTCCTTTAAACAATGCTCCCTATCCGATGTTTGGTTGATGTATACAAAATTACAAATTCAATTTCATGCTTTAGAAAACTACTAACTATGCCTCACTAAAATTTGAAATAAATTATACTTTTAACTGATGAATTCACAAAGTAAAATAACTAGAGGGTTTAAACAATGCTCCCTATCCAAAACCTATTCAAAACATGTTGTTTTGGTAATCGACAAGGCAGAGGAAATTGGGTGAATTCCATATTATCAAAAGCAAAACACGGATTTCTTTTGTCTTTGATTCTCCTCCGTATTGCAGGAAAACGTATGCATGTGAATGGTATAAACTTGCGTAAGAAAGTGCATATGCCTCTGCAGAAACGATTTTGACGTAGGGTACGATATAATTAATAGTTGCTGTTGTTATTGTTACCATAAGGTTTGATTCGATTTGGTCGGTCACTGAAGCTCATATTGATTGCCAACAAAAACCAAAAAGAGTTTGCCGTTTTGTAGGGTCATTATGTTGGACACAGAAGCAACAGAACATGAATAAAAGTCTACCCTTTTCTTTTCTTGGTTCCTTGTCTGGTGTTTAATGCGCGCGCAATAAGTGCATGCAGTCCCATGTGTATTACTAGTAGAATTGGCAGTGGCGCACAAGGAAATAGCCCCTGAGTGAAGTAACAACGGCGTCACTGATGACTATACATTATTGAAAATGGATACGTATTTTCCACAACTAAAGCACATAATCTCTAATCCCATTGCTCATTAAATCTAATTGTATCATAAGATTGTCATCATGCAGTGCATATATATAGGCCACCACCAACCCATGTTATGTAAGTAGTCGAGCCCTAATAATGTAGTGCTACATGCATGCGTAGGACTAACACTCCAAATGCTTCTCCAAATGCATGCAATGTAGGTTAGAGTCTAAGGGAAACTAATGTCAGTGTCTTGTCTCAAGTCTCCACTCTATCCCATATACCATGCACGTTGGATGCTACTCTAGTTTATGGCATAGACACGTTAAATTGTTGGCACAACTACAAGCGAATTAGGACAATACGGCATCATCGCATTATTGCACAATACAGGTGAGAGATACGTCCTCTTTTAATCCCAAAGCTCGTGAACTTTTTTATTTTTTTTTATAGAAAAACTTAGGCTTTAGAAAATAACCATATATGATCATTCCCACTTCCACACAGCTACACACCACATGAAGGGGGCCTAATAATTAAGGAAAAACATCTAGTCATATGAGAAAAGGAAAGAACACGCTTAGCACCTTTTAATCAAACTAGATTGGCTAAACTAAACTCTGAATTAGCGTTTTCTTAATCATCATGGAGGCAAAATTCCGCTTTCTGCAATTAAGGTACACTGCACCAAATTCAGAAATCTGTTACACTAGCTAGCATACCTCACAAAACATACTAGTTTAAGAAAGTTCGAGAGATGACAGACTGATTATTTTTTGAAGCAATGACACAAATTGGTCAAGAACATACTAGTGAGCGTTAGGTGATGATACGCGAAAATACTTTGTATACACCAAGATTTCTATACCAAATCCATATACTATACGTGTCAATCACTTAGCGGTTACGTATGACTTTTGTAACGAGACACACCATTCTTCAAAGGTTTCACGGTTCACCATTCATAGACCTAGAATTTAAATAGTGTAAACTGTAGACATAATGATGTATAGATTTGGTGTATAAGTAGCAAGTAAAGTAGATGAGATGATATGATATACTTATGTTTATCCATATATGTTGCGTGCACCAGTCAGTTCACATACACTTTAGATTTGTAGTCGGTCCTTCAAATTTTCAAGTAAGCGTAGCTTTCAGTGATATTAATGCCTAAATACATTAGCTTTATGTAACCATATTTACAGTACATACTTATTTATTTATTTTTCACTTGCAGTAAAGTCCTGTATCAAGGTTCAATCACTCCTTTGGAATGGTGATCACTAGACCCTGGTATATCACCAGGCTCGTACGTGCTTAAATAACCTGGTAAAAGCAGTAGGCTGCTCAGAAATCAACTCTAGTGACTTTAAGAAATTTGAAGAGGTGGGGAATGAATATCTAACTTACATGGTTAAATAAATATTTTTGCGAGCTTTTGGTAAACATGGCACTGATTAAGGAAATTGAGGAAGCCCGGAACAAACGGGAGGTTGCAATAGTCTCCATTAGTCATAAATCCACATACAAAGCAGTTAATTGAAAATATATAGTAACCCTATAAAGTGAACTATACTGCATACTAACAAACAAGAAGCGAGGAAATGGAACGATGCTGCAACTTGGTGATCTAAAATGTCGAATCGAAATTCCGCATTGCAACTTGGTGGGTCATGCCCAATATTTGTCGGTGTCTGCGAGTTTTTGGGTTAAGTAGCTAGGAAGGGTTAGGTGACTGTTTTGCATCTTTACAATAACTTCCAATCCCATACACTCTGGAATAGTTGAAGATTGCCTCAAAGATCAAATAACGCGCTTTGGAGCTTTAATTTCTTTAGTAGCAAAAATCTAAAAAGAAAGGAGAAATTCAGATGATCTAGATAAGGGTCCACTAGAGAATTAGCTAGTATATGGAACAAATGCTTGTAGACTATGGCTTAATTTGGGGCTTTGACATCTATCAATCCACCATTTCCAACTTATCTTTTCTGTTTTACGTTGGTGGACTGCATATTCATGTAATGTAACCTTTCCACTAGGCCGTAGAACTAGTCTTGAAAACTTGATCCAAAAGTTTTGATTGGTATAGAAAGAAAAAAAAGTATAATATGTTTGAGTTATATTCCTTCCCCGCCTCCATGGAAAGATAGAACCGACTAATCCTAAGACAAAAGTTTAAACTCTGGACGCGATTAGTAGGCATTGTAAATATAATATGTTTATACTTTATACTTGAAAATTACTTGTAGGTTACATTTAGTATATATGGAAATATTTACAACAAAGATTATTTTGTAATTTGTCTTATAACTAAACTATGCAAGAAAGAAATGATTCAAAGCTTGTATATACACTGCAAGAGTTGACGAGTGCTGTGAAAATGATTATACTATGATTTCAATCCTAGTTGATTTATTTTACTGTTTGATTCTAAATTCACTGCTGTTGCTAACCTAACCTATGACGTTCACTCTATTTATTTGTAGAGATGACGCACTGATTGTTCTTTCTCCATAGTTATATGATCCTAAGCCAATTTCAGCATTTGACTACAAAAATCAGGAATAATCAAGCAGCCTATCTGGTGAAATGAATTGGTCAGAACTCAGAAGAGATTATTCTGATGGCCAAAAGTTAAACTTAGAAAACGTTATTTCAGAACATGAGAGATTGTTTTGGTCCACTATCAAAAAGGTCAAACTTTGAATATATTTAATTTCAGTCCCACTACAATAAAAATTAAATCTGACAACAATATGATGAGATAATCCAAAAAAATGTTCACAGCATTTTCTAATTATTTCCTGTTTAAAATTCCTCATCATTACAATGCCATAATAATAATTTTTCTCCATTTTTGGTGATTAATACATACACTTGATCTTCTTCAAATCAAGGAAAACCCAAAGAACAAAATTACAAAATGTAATTCAACATTAAAGAAATCAAAAAAAAAAAAAACTCTCTTGTATTGTATTCTGTACATAGTAATTGATCATGATCATATTGTTAGATCTAATTTTAACTAATAACCTCACCAAATGAATTAGAGAAAAAAAAAATCCTATCTACTAAGAAAAAAAACTAACAAATCAACTGAGATGTGTTTACAACAATCGACCTAATGTCCCATACCAGGGCTAGGAACGGATTTCAGAAGCCGGTCCATGCGAGTACTCTCATCATCCTTATCATGATTTGCTGGCTGATTATCATGCTGAGTAGCGGTAGTAGTGGTTGTGAAGAGGTTTTGATTGGAGGAGAGTTTCCGATTGATGTTGTTGATCATAGCATGACCCTTTTTGCTAGGTGTAGACGAACGAACCCGCCCCTTTGGAAGAGAACTTAGAATCAAACTATCTGATAATGAAGATGGCATCCTTCTGGCATTTGATAAAGGTATTGATGAAATAAAAAGCAATAGTACCACACTCATGACGAAGAGAATCAAAGTAATACTTTTTCTGGTTGTTGCCATTATAAGAACCAAAGGAAGAACGAATGAACGAATTCAGGTGTTGATGATGATGATGAGATTTGTAGGGTTTGATGAATGAATGAACGAACGAATGAATATCAGTTGTTGTTGAAATTTTTTTTGCAGAGGTATGTTTTGAATGAGGAGTTTTGATGGTAGAGTGAATTGTGTATATAAAGGAAAAGAAATCTATGCGGAGACGGAAAAAAGAGAGTTAATATGACACGCCGCGTGAGAACTTGAGAGAGAGAAACGTGGTGAGGAAGTTAGTTTTGGTATACAATACAAATGAAAAAGAAGAACGAAGAGAGAGTCAAACTTGTGGGGATGTTGTATGGAAAGAGCAAAATTGTCTTTGTAAACGAGGATGGCCGCGTACGTGGTGATTTCTGCTTAGTTGTTGAAGTAGTAGTAGTAGAAAGATCAAGTCACTTGGCTGGCCATTTACTTTGGGACTTAGCGTTATTACATAGTCAATACTGGTACCTGTCCTTTGGAGCAGCTAAGTTAGCACCGTCAAAATTTATATCCACACTCTACAACTCCACGTGTTGTATGACTATTAGTACAACATTGTTGTCGGGGTTTAAAGCGTAGATCTTGATCATGTGTGTCTACTCTATATTGTTACCATGGGTTTAGGTGCTGCCGCTTAGTTGTTCTGACTTGTACTCGAGTCATGACACATAATAGGTATTTGGTGTAATCCATCTCATACTCGATAACATAACAACATTCTCACAATATCTAGTTTCTTGGTGATTTTTGGTTTTATTCCGTGTATGACGTGAAGATATGCATGTTTCTCCCTTTGGCTAAGAATGTTTTCCCTGTGCGTAGAAGTGGCCAATTTGATTCAAATCTAGCATTACCTTGTGTTTAAGCATTTTGACAGCAAGCCAACTCCTTGTTGGTTTCATAGAACTATTTACATGTGGTTTCATAAAAGTAACAGTGTCGTCTATCGGTTTCAAAATTAACTGTTTTTTATCGATTAATAAAATTTAACCAGGTAGATGGCGAGATTAGGATGGCAGCAGTTAAGTCATCGATTTGTTTATTGCTTCGTTAATTACAACGGGACCATAGATTGAGTGTACTAATTGTGTCCTGTAAAATTTTCTTTTTGAGAAAAAAATGTGTGCTGTAGTTGCACACTTAATTAATAATGTAATCAACCTTGCTATTTGCTATTTGTTGTCATAAATGAACATTGATTGCCGTCAGGATACAAAGTTATCTTAATTTCTCAGAAATTTTCATTGATTCGGCAATGATTATTCACTCAGTGATGACTCAGATCCCTCGCTAATTAGTACTCCACCAGCCGTCCAACTCCCCTGTCTATCTACAAATTTCCTACTACCCAAAATCCAGTATACTTGCCTATCATATCCGTTTGGTATTGCTACTTTTCTCTTTCGATTTCACATTTGGTTGCATCCATCATCTGCGCAGGTCACAGACAGTGTTACTTAATACAGGCTTGCTGAATTACAGATTATGGTTTTTCAGCCGTATAGTAAACACTTTTACCATTTTTAGGCAACTCTACAAGACTAGGAACTACTAAATGCCTCTAGCTACAACTCTGACAAATACATAGTAGTTCGTTCCTAAGAGCTACATAGTTACTTTCCAGGTAGGCACATTTGGAATCAGGAAGGAGTTTAAGGACAATTTTATAGCTGGCCATAAAATGTCAAACTTCCAACTTTTGAAACTTTTGAATTTGGTAAAAAAAAATTGAGACTTCAAAGTCCAACCACCATGGGGCCGCCAAACGCATTCGAGCGTTAGTTGACAATTACTGTTTTGCATTCTTTGTGCTTGTTCACCACTCAACACAGTTTATTTAAAATTTACTATGACAAAGGGAATTAAGTAGTTCAAAATCGGCTACCAACGTTCACAAACAATTCACAGAAAACAAGCTTGGGTTGGGTGAATAGGTAATGGAAAAAAGAAGTAAACTTCCACCCCGTCAACCCGGTTTAAGTGAGATTCAAATCCAAACCTCTTAATAAAACCACTATATTCTGACCAACTTAATAGAGTGGACGTTTAAAATTCACTGAAGGAACCAAAATACATGGCTCGATGGTGAACAAATCTCCGAACTAGTCCAGAGAAAAAAACGCCACCGACTATCATATGAAAAGTGCATATTGGTAAAAATGTGGGTTAGTTTCCTTTCATTTCTTGTGGGCTTATTACTCTGTGACCAATATATAAAACAATAAAAAAAAACTCCCTAAACTATAACTGAAATACTAATACCATGAACCAAATTCTTACCTCTTTTCTAGTTTGTTAATGACCATACCACCATAGCCAAAACCACTGAACTTATTTAAATGAATTATGAGGATCTCTTCTAACTATCATAGATTTTCCATCTTCATACGGTCAAATGAGATCTTTTGGTTTCCCTCAATTGACATCTTACATTAAAAACTAAGTTTTTCCAAGGGATACTGATTTATCATCCATTATATAATACTACTAAAAGTTATTTATACATATGTGGTGTATGTTGTGTGTTTTTATGAAAGAAATATCTCAAAATTAGAGAATCCAAATATTAGTCATGATGAACCTAATCCATCGAGACACCAACTGATTAGGAACTTAAAAACCGATTGTGGTCTTGAAATTCTTTTCTTCTTTTTCTTTTTTCAATAACTTTGTGATTTGAATGGTGAAAGAAAACCTTACTTTAAGTTTTAACCCTAGTAACATGTTATGCATATTCCACGGAACATGGAATTTAGTCCCAATCTTGCCCGGACAAAAGGAGAGCAATGTTGAAACAATCTTGAACTTTGAAAAATGTTTTATCTTTATCATACACTAATTTAAACTATTTCTTTTTATTTTGTAGATGATGGTTGGACTCACGTCACATGAGATCTGACTTGATACAGGTCAGTAGCTAGGTCACTTAAGGAGGAGGAGGATTAGGTTGACCAACTTCCATTGATATACTTATTCCAGCATCCTACGAGCCTGTATGTGAATAAACTAACGTGTTACTTTCCTAGGGGCTTTTTTTTTTCCTGCAAATCATCTTTGTTAACAAACAAACAAAGAAAAAATCTAAGAAAATAGATCAAAGTGATTTGTTTTTGTATTAGGACCACATTAACAGAATGAGATATGACACCCACTAAAAATAAACAATCGGGTGTTCATTCTCATGTGGTATTCATTTGCGGCACCAAAATCAAATGGCATCAGCTGTCATCTTAAAAACCTCTCCGCAAAGTAGGAATTAGTTCGGGACATCGAACATGATTGATCAATTTTGGTCTTATGATTTTTCAGGTCGTCCTACCATTTTTTTCTTGAACATGTTTATTCTTCGGCATCTTTTGAAAGAGTACAGTGTGAGAAAGAAAATCCTGTAAGAGAAAGGCGTTAATCATGACCTGTAATAGATTTGGTCAAATATTCGGATTTTTCTTGGTGTTAGGTACGCCGTTAGATTAGCTAGATTTTTTATGTTAAGTCAGCTTAGTGACAAAATTTTATGTACACATACTAGGCATACTCTTAAACCTTGAATGGCCACATGGCAAGGCTTAAGCTTAACTTGCATCCTTGTTAACTACTCCTATAGCGTTCTTTTTAATCACTAATAACTAATTCCCTTGATAATCCCTTAAAATCATTTCAAATCCCAAATTCAGATCGCCGAAAATCTTATATATACATATTTAATGCACATTGAGATTGGATTAATGATTGAACACATCATGATTTGAAGTTAATGAATATAATTATAAAGGCGTGATCATCAAAATAGGGTACCATATCATAATCCATGCTCTAGAGTCTAGACTTAATATTCTTGAAACCTACTCCTAAGTAACTGCTAGCATTCTCGCTTATCTAATCATCAACAACACTTAATCTCATACTATTTGGTAGAGATTATACTATACTCCACTAGGCCGGCTTGTTTAAGGGCCAAAATATTGTTAGAGAGACTTGTGTTATTGTTAGGGGGAGTCCAAAGTTTGTGTTTCCGAAGAGTTCATTGTTTTTGTATTTTGTTTTTGTTTTGCCTTAACAGAACAGCATCAAATGTTTTTGTCGCATGATCTATACTAGCACTCGATTGATTTGTGTTTATCTTTTTTTTTTTCCTTGATGTTTTGGAGAAATTTATTGATATTTTGTGTTTGTTTACCCCTGATTGGGTACGGCCCGTAAGTATGCGTTCATGTAATGATCAGACAGATCCAAGTAAAAAAAACAGGAACCCCCTCAAGTGGCTTCATTTTGATTTATTGGAGCCTTCGGCATCTCTTGCCATTGCCAATTAGTGTACAGTTGCCTAGAACTACCTAGAAATTTTCTCCTAAAATTACATAGAAATCGCAGCTGGCTAGTCTCTAGAGTGAAAAAATGGAAGCAGATATTTTCTTCCCCGCTCTATTGTAAATATGAATCAGGTACGAAATGCTGGCCACTTTTAGCACAATCTTGAATAAGGAGAGCTAGTCTTGGGTGTGAACTTAATTGTAGGCACATGATTTTCTTTGCAGTTGGTGAGTATTTTGTCCGACCCAGTTGGTTCTACCTTTCTTTTGCATGCGACAAATTTATTAGAGAATATAATGAGGTTACAATTTGTCTCGAGTCTCAACTCTCAATTTGTCAACTTGACTGATGTTTACGAAGTATACAATTTCCTTACCGACGGACCCATTTCTCCCTAATTTCAAGCAACTTCGAGAAATCCAAATTTTGAGTGGAATGAAAATGTTGACAAAATCACCTTTTTAGGAGCTCATGAATGGGAAGTTCACTGTCGGTAAAACATTTTAATTTCAATGAGAACTATTGCCTCCTAATATGTGAACAAAGTTACTCATGTGTCAATCAGACTTGAACACGTCAAGTTGCCAACCACAGCATTCGCCATTCAGTTTTATAATCATGCCCCTCTTTCCGTATTCACCAGTTCAGTTTCATCTCACACGGGCTTTCGCAGCAGATGGGCCACCGAACTCAGGTTACCGACTTTCACTTCAGCGTGCATCAGAGAAATGTTTGCATATGATTAAAAGGAAAGGAATCCCTAACTTGGGACTTGGAGAAATAAAGCACTAACCCTACTCATGGTAACCAGGATAGTGTAGGATCCATTGCATGCATCAAAAGCTCATAATGTTGTCTCCAAAGACGAGACCAATAACTGCAATTACAGTTGCAATTGTTTAGTAAAAACAAATAGGAATCTTAATCCTCTTTTATTCGAAGGAAACACTTTCGAGACTTTCAGTTACTTGACCATCTGCACCACCGAAATCTCTGCACCACCGAAAGGGTCTTTGGAAAGGCACAAGATATTAGCTAAGTCAACTGGTTAAGTGGGAATTGGTAAGATGTTAATATTCCCGATTATCCTAATTCCCAGCTTAAATAAAAGCACTTCTAATATTATTACTGGGTCCACAGTGAGTCGGACTTGATGAGATCCCACAAAAGATTTAAGTGATTCGGTAGGATGGTTGAGATCCTACATAAAGTGCAGGGTTTAATGGTAACTGGGATGGAAAATCTCAAGTTATCCGAAGTCAATATTATTGGACGAAATTCCACATGTGGTCAATGTGTGTATAAATAACCAACGTTACCCTCCATTATGCGGTAGGATTCCTAGCGGAGTCTGATCTAGGCGCAATCTACTAATTGGAACTGCGAACCAGATTATCAGTGCCCCTGGGAATCTTTAGTTTCAAACTCTATATTTCAAACAACTTGCTCAGTAGTCGGTCCCTTTACATTGCATTATGCATATATTTAACAAGAGATTCATAGTATGTACATACATAGTTATTATTTCGTAAGAGGCGACCTAGAAAATATTCAATTACAGTCGAGAGAATATGTAAACCTCGTCGAAGCCCCTCCTACATAAACCAAACGGGAAGGCAAAGCATGTTAGACGGTTACAGAGATCATCCAAGTACACCTAGACAATGGTAACTGAAATATCCAGGACTTACCCAGCCTTCCCACAATAAGTAGGATTGTAATTGTAAATAAGGTTGTCGAGGACTTTTCTGGTTGGTGGCCTGTTTAAGGATTTTCTTGCCTCACTGTACAAGAAGAATGAGATGAGAGATATCAGTAAACTCCCATGATACCATATAGAAGATGAAGCAAAATACCTCCTATTTCTCCTCCAAATATATCTTACTTTATTTATTTTTACCAAAGAATTTACTAGTCAATTATGCCATATGCAGATGACACCCAGTCGAGTGCTTCATGGCTTCAGATCTGAATTTAATCGCAATTGTAACCCTTAAATATGGAGATACATTCGTCTAATGTGGTGGTTTATATTTATAGGATAAGAAGAATGGGAACTGATGACAAATACTGCAAGTTAGTTCAGATACCTAAGGGAGAACATTTCCTGATACTCGGTGGGTTTGAACGAAATTGACTTGTGAAGATATATTATTCCGCGCATAGGCTTTCTCAAAGAAGAAACCGAAGGGTTAGATTTACAGAACAACAGACAATATTTAGTCATTCTAGTATTATGATCACTAAACAGTACAATGTGACTACTTGCTTGGGCCATTCTTACAGCACATATTGAGGATTACTAACTCCCTTCTAAGTCCTAATCCAGGTACCTGACATAAGCCACTGATATATTACATGCACTATGGAGACAGCTTGATCTATGAAGTTTGACCTCGGCTGCGTGAAATGTAAGTCCTAACCTAATTAGACTTACACAGACTCAACTGAGAATCACTGGCACACCCGTGCTTGGACATGGCAGAGCTTGGGTTCTAGATTCAAACCTAAGACCAGTGCAACAGAATGTATCTTAAGGTCATTTTGATCTGATATATCAATGTAAGAAAGTCAGTAGTCATTGCCAGAAAGAAAAGAAAAAAACATAAAGAAAGTCAGAAGTTTCCAAGTTTTTATCACGCAAATGAATAACTGCGAAAATCTTGTGACATTTTAAAGATCTACAGAAGGAAATGGAAGCAGCAATAATACCTGATAAAATAGTTTGCAACATGCTGAGTAACTTGAATCGCATCTTCAGAGTGGGGAATCGTTGAGTATCCCCATTCAAAAGCATTTTTCTGCAATACATTTAGATCAGTGTTTGCAAGAATGCCAAGAATAAGATTGCATTTCCATCGTGAGCAACAACAGTAAGAACAAATTAGACACGTTAGATAGATACATGCACAATATATGTGGCTTCTTGGAGCAGTAAACTACTATTCACAGAACCCAGAAATGAAGGTAACAAAAAACACCAAACTAGTGATACATCATAAAAAGGAAACCAAACCAAGATGATGGACTATGTCAATTTCCAAGTTGAATGCCAATCTATGGGGGACAGAAATAAATAACATATTGAAGAACAAGTTGTTCTACAATATCTGTCCGATATCCGGAATCCGTTTCCGCGTATTCGAGATCCTATAGGATTTTATCCGTTTTATCGGATATCGGATATTTCTTCCTTAATATATCGGAATCGGATTAGGCTCCATCCGAATTGTTAATATCCGATATCCTAACATGGACTTATTTGTAATATACCCTAACCATATTAGAGTCGACTGAACAACAAACTACACAGCAGCATAAAGTGAGCTTCATATCATTTTATAGCAAGATCGAAAACAGTTGTAAGATAGATAACTCAGCCTTTTCCATGTTCCAGAAGCTCAGATGACCAATAGTTCTCTCACTGGTGGTGACATACAATTGGTTACCTTTTCAGAAAAAGTAAAGCAAATGAAACAACCATCAGATAGTCCTAATATACCTCTCAGGATTATAGCACGATTAGGTAGTACACTGAACACCCTAAGAGCATGTTTGGTTGGAGGGAATTGAATCGCTTACCCCAGAATACAATTCCATTCTCATGTTTGGTAGATAGAATAGAGGGATGGAAATAGGATTCCTCCAAAAACTTATGGGGGTCAGTTCCCTCCTCTGGGAATATGAATCCTGGGGATGGATTCCCCTCCCACCATCCTAACATGCTCTAAGAGCTACCATAAGGGTATGCTAAATAAAGACAGCATGCACAAGAATAGTGGACTCCAAATTCCTAGATCAATGTCATTTATGAGTTCCCAGAACACAATTCCATTCTCATGTTTGGTAGATAGAATAGAGGAGGGATGGAAATAAGATTCCTCCAAAAACCTATGGGGGTGGTATGTTCCCTCCTCTGGGAATATGAATCCTGGGGATGGATTCCCTTCCCACCATCCAAACATGCTCTAAGAGCTACTACCACAAAGGTATGCTCAATAAAGACAGCATGCACAAGAATAGTGGACTCCAAATTCCTAGATCAATGTGATTTATGAGTTTTCCAGATATCTGAGAACAACCAAGATAACCTCCAAACTCCAAAAACATAGAAGGAAACCAAGATTTGGAATTTGGAAACTAGGTTTAGTCATATTTTCAGAACATGAAAAGGGCTGTGTGCTTATCCTCAAGTGAAGAGGTATTAGAACAAAAAGAAAAAAATGAATCCAAGCCTTTTTGTGAGCTCAAAAGTCGGGATAATGTGGACAAAATCACTTGATGAAGCTAAAGAACAAAAAGAAAAAAATGAATCCAAGCCTGTACAGTCACCCTAACAATTTTGATGAACAAGGATCTGAATATGAAATTACAACTCTAACCGGAACCTATGGGAGTCGAAATTGGATTCACATCCATCAACAGAATATAAGTTGAATTAAGTATAAGTAGTTCCCATTTCAAGTGGCGATGAAACACATGTGCAGGAGTTAGAAAGAAGAATACCTCTGGGTGCCACTGGACGCCGGTGATGGGATAGTCGCGTGCTTGTACAGTTGAGACGTACTCCTGGTAAGAAAGTGTCAGTAAAATAAGGCCCTTTAGAAGTGTATTAGAAAATAGCAATCAAGCTTACGGAATAACTAACAGAGCATTACATGAAAATTACCTGGTCGTCTTCATCTGTGCATGTAGTCACGACCCTGAAAAAACTGCACAATGCGGAATTCTCATGAAACCTCTCTGGCGATACACCATACTGTGACAAAGAAATGAATTCAGTTCTATAACGATTCAATATGGACAGGAAGGACCTTATAGGGATTCAAAGGAAGAAAGCTTTAAATCTTTTGAAATTGTCAAGACTTCAAGAACCAAAACTCACTCATATGCTTTGTTTATTATTATTACTTAGGTGCAATACTAACGAAGAAATAAAAATCACATCTGCCATGCTAATATTGATTTTGAGTCGGGAGTTTACCAAAAAATGACTTGAAGCATTCATTACGTGGCATGGAAGCGACAACCATATGAAACTTCAAACTCATGAAAACAATAAAAGTAAAAAAGCCCACTAGGCATAGATATTGTGGAATCTGCATGTTGACTTGTTAACAATGCCTTCCCTGTGGACACTAAAGTTCATTTTTATCGGTGTAGCACTGTAGGTGGAGTAGTTCTAAAGCTAATTTATTCACCTTGTTATCTAATTCTTTTGTCATAGATATAAGTCTACCACGCCTATTCTAGCAGGAGGAAATATCATTCTTAATATTTTATAAAAATAAAACCGTCTAACTGTAAGTTTACTTGAAGGATTCATGGATGCATCTTTTTCTTTTGGGACAACTCCTCCAAACTAATTATGGATGCAACTTAGCAGCTAAGCGGTCACAGTTGTGAACTTAATGTTCACGCAAAAAAATATCGAAGATTCTCAAGAGTGATGAATAAAGGAAAAACTAAATCTACCAAGAAATGTAAACTGCTACAAGAGATTCTAAAGGTCTGTTATTATAGTGGAGCATGAGATTCTCGGATATGTTCAATTATTCGAGCCATATTAGAAATAGGCTCAAAGAACGGAGATGTTCACTGATGACTGGTCAGTTTCGTGGCAGCTCAATCAAACAAACTTCAGCAAGGATCAACAAACATGTCAGTGATAACTAAATAAACCAAAAGTTGGTAATGTTCTATTGCAGAATGAAAAGAACGATTGTAACTTGTACGTCTGCTTTCTGAAAAATCTACATTTTATCGTATGTGATGGTTTTATAGTGTTTGGAGCTATCACATTACCACACTGAGATGCATAAGCCACACTACTTTAAAAAAAAAATACCTGATGGTTTTGCATGGCAAGACAGTCTGTAGTCAATTTTTGTAGCAACTCAGGAGGGAACCTGCAAAACCGGAAAAACAGGTTAATTTAATTATCATATGAGCACGAAGGTGACATACATATCAACGAACTGGAAATTCCAAAAAAAACATTGGGCTCCAGGAGAAAAAGATTGTGTCCTGGACTGCACACTCAAAGATCAGGTTGATTTTCTATCTATTAAAAGGAGTTGGGTTGTTTGTATCCTTAATAGGATGTTTCCAATTCAGTTACTTCACTGAAAAAGGTGCCATAATGTAGCAATTAGCAACCCAATACTGTGAGTGAAACAATGCTAGAGACCTTACTGTGAATGATGGTTTACTAAGGTAAACACAAGTTCATGCAGCAAGCAATGCCTAAACCCACCTCATATGGTCCTTGCTTACGGCGTGTTAAACTTGAATAAAACAATGATACATGTTGGTGCCCTGGACCACTGTGAACTAATTTTTCAAAATACAATTCAGTTGCAGATCTTAAAAGTTTCTGTGCAACAAGATATATAACATTGGCAGCTGAAATTGATTTACATTCGATAATGAAGGGATGATGCAGAAAAAGAGTAGTTAAATTTGAGAGCTTGTGGGTCGGCCGAATGAAACCCGCTACATCTTACCTGGTCTCTATGGGCAAAAGTATCCCAGTGAATAAGTCAAAGCCAAGCATCGAGTTTGGTGAGTCTGACGTATCTCAGTGGTATCGAAAAGGAGAAGGTCTAAACATACTTTGTTTTGCACAATTCTTTGACATAAAATCTATGACGATTCAAAGTGAAACTTTAGGATATAGTTAGATGAGGGCTCATTCATCTCACCCACCCCTGCAGAAAGGGTGTTATTGTTTCCATGGTTCAAAAATCGGATGAGGTGTGCGAACCCCGAATCATTCCGAGAGCCTTTCCATGCCATTTACCCAGAAATGTATTTTTGTGGAAAAGACCAAAAAAATCTCACTGTATGTTTTTTATTTTTGAAGGATTAACAGTCAAAGGACAAATTTTAAATTATAATTCTTCCATTACTGTCAAAATACAAACAACAATGAAGGGAAGAAGAAGTAAAACAAAGAACTAGGTAAAATTTCAACAATAGTTAAAATAAGTTTTACAATTCGAGGCGGATAAGGTGTATGTCTCTGAGGCACTACCTTGCCTCTTTGAACCGCGTCACGCATATAAAAACCTTAATTGTTTCCTTTCAAAAAACTCAAAACAATGGAGAGAGCACAACATCAAATCCTGTTGACCGCATAAATATTGTAGGCTACACCCGACAGCTACCTAAAAAACAAAATTTAAGCCAATCGAACGAATGAAGTTTTTCTCCTAACTCTTACCAGCTAAATTAACAGTTCACGCAAGCAGTGAGCGTCTACATAGCACAAATGTCAATGGACAAAAGAGGCGAAACAAGGTGAAACATGGCTGGCAAAAAAGAAACCATAGAAATGAAAACTCAGGAGCGTGCAGGAAAGATCATTGCTACACTTCAATTTCACATTTTAGCCAATTAAATTGCGCGTATTTAAGTCCACTTCGACACATTGGAATCACAAGATAAAGAAATTCTTTACATACATTTTACACTTTTTAATTGTTATTTTTGATTAGGATAACGATGAAAAATCCCCTGAACAATCTCTGCATTGGTATCAGGGTCCACACAATGTAAATTTCAGCAGAAAAAACAAAAGAAACCCTAACCTACAGAGCATCTGTGGACACTTCATGAGTAGTTTACTAAGAATTAAAATAATGGAAAATCAGAACATCTTGGAAAGCTTATACCTTTGAAAAACAGTGCCTTCAATATTGGTAGGTTTGACGAATTGAAGAGTAGATGCATGATCCTGTGCGCTGAACTTTTCAAGAATGTCAGTATCCTGAAACCACAACATGCGAAAGGGAACAGTTATACCAAGAGCGGTAATGCTTTACGCAGCGAGATAAAATTTAATTGGGCAGTGAAAGAATGTAATCAAAGATTAAAACCCAAATCCATTAACATCGACACTTAAAGAAACAGCAACTCGATCTAACTAGAGAAAAGGCTAAGAGGAATAAGAGATCAATTGTGGAAGAGAAGTGTCTTCAAGAACACCAGTGTATGCAATCACTTTGTCTTACTGTCTTAGACTATACTACCAGACAACAAAGAAAGAAGGCTGAAGTGCAATTAAATTTCATCAAACAAAACAGGAAAATAACTTTATAATGTATCTCACCTTGCTGATAAAAATATCAAACAAATATAATAATGTACCCAAGATGAAGTCAAATAAAGATCAAAAAGATAGCAGCTTACCTTGCTGATAACCATGCTTAACAGTTCAAAGCCTAAGCAGATTGCAAGTAAAGGAAAATGGTCACCAGCATCGTTTCTCTTCAGAACTCTCTACATACATAAATCAGATAGATGTAAACAAAGAGTTAATACACAATAAAATGGATGAAGTTAGTACTAAAATCAGGATAGCCACATAGCAAGCTAATAAGTAAGTTCACTATAAAAAAGAGAATTGACGGAGATGTACGGGACGCCAACTGACAGCAAACTAGGAAATACGTTTATACTACAATTTGTAATGTGAATTGGAAGCAATCTGAATGAAATCAATTGGCAATTGAGGGCACTAACTAAATATATATTGTATTAATGAAGCTAAACCTTAAACTGAGCTAACAAGTTAAAAAGTGTCCTAAGGAGAAGAAGAAAGTATTTCAAGGTGGAAAAGAAAGCGAAGCTGAAATGGGATAAGTTTTCCTCAACTTATAGGTTTACGGACCTAACACAGGACTGTAGCAACCAAAACAACCTAACAGGCCAATAATAGTAATCAGAGACAACTTCCAATCTGACTCCCTAGTATTCCAGGTGGACAATCTATCCCTCTTGAGGCTTTTAATCAAGTAATGAGTCATATATTAATCAAAACAAGGATCAAGTTCCGAAACAATAAACTAAGGGCAAAAATACCAATAGGAGATCCACTCCACACAAAATCCATCCATGAGACTAAAGAAGCGGAGCACAAAACTGTTACCACCGATAACCTCTTGATCGCTTAACAGAATCTTCCAGTAACATATAGAGCTTTCAAAGAGAATGACAATATTCAGTATAATATTTCTTCATTCCTAGAGATTAAGCTAATCCAGAGTTTCCCATAAAGGCTTAACTTATGATGAGAAAACAAAGGATGACCGAAATTGTTCATTACTCGATATGCGGGGAGATATCACCAGACTAGCTTCTGAAGCATTTAAATATAGCATTCCTGATTTGAATTATTATCATAGAGCTTCAATGTTCTGATGATCCAAAATGGATGTTTGTCCATAACCCATAGTTCTCACGTCTTGGAGCACCATAACTTCCCAGATAGTTTCCCAATTCAGGACCACGAGGTGGAACATGGTAACAGAACTAACAGATGAAGAACAGCCATTAAACGCATCAAACAGATACTGGTTCCAAATAATTACAAGGTAACCAAAAGTAACAACACACCTCAGGCTGCAATTTTTATTCAACCTGAGCAAAAGACATTTAGTCCCTGACCCTTTCTTATCGAGGCAGTTGCTGTCCAGTTTATAGTTTGAACTGATTGGTGTTTCATATCAACACCGCATCGTGGTACCTAGATGCAGACATACAATTGATCTGAATTTTGACAATAACTTGAGACCATGATCTAACAAAATTATATCAAAGAGGAATCGCCATAGAAATATAGTAACAACCAATAAAAACATGAAAGAACTTCAACCATGCTTTATCCTTTGTCTGCAAATATCTACTGAAGATGGCAAGTTAGTGCAAAGGACAACACAATAATTTACCTTAAAAATTCCCTCAACAACCTCATAGTACAAGCCAGTTTTAGCCCACCCCCCAGTAAAAAGCACTCCATTAACTAGGTTGAGCTTCTGTATACAACATGAAGTAATCCAATCAGTACAACTTAAACACATCTGAATACTCAAGGAAAAATTAACAGGTAGCTCTATCAAGTGTTTCAACTAACAAATACACAAAACAACCCTCAATACTTCGACATCGTACACTTGTGCTTGATATAAAATTAGTTCAACAAACATTAGACATCGTACACTTGTGCTTGATATAAAATTAGTTCAACAAACATTCACGACCAAAGTTCGAATGAATCAACTTCTTTGGGGGTAGATCAGTTCAATTATATTATGTAATAACATGCAATAAACCCAACATGAGCTTGGGAAAAAAGATTGCACAAGCACAATAGCAGTTCTGAAATGAGAGGAAGCATTCATATATGCCAGACCGTAATTTTAGACATATTACAACACTAACAGGTGTACAATCACACCAGAGCACTCATACATACTGATAATAAATATTTGCAGAACATCAAAGGCATATAACTACACATAGGCCTTGCTAATGACTTGCATAGAGAATTTATCCAGTGAACGCAAAAACTACCAAACAAAACGCCCTAACAAATGAAACAATATCATTTAACTAAAGAAAAACTTACTTCATAAAGAATCTCCTCTGGTTCACTATAAATAAGTGGAATCACACGAGCACCAGCAGATTCAATAAACTTAACATAAGAAGCAGCTATATAGGAAGCATTTTTATCATTATTTAACCTCCCAGAAGCACCATCACCGGGATGTGTTAATATCCCAATTACTGGTCTATAATACAAACTAGAATCAGGAGCAATACAACTTCCTCCAGATCGTACCACACCACTAATCTCATCATCTCCTGGTAATTGAATCGTCTGATGAGCTGCTTTTACTGAATTCAAACAATTCGTTAACGAAATCAATAGAGGTACCCATAAATAATTCATAACTACTTCTGTATAACGAGAATTCAACGCCGAAGAAGAAGAAGAAGGAGAAGAAGATACTGCCACTAATGATAACGACGATGAATCCTGATGAGATGATTCTGTTTCGTTTCGATTCTCTGAGTAATCAGCTGATGAGTTACAGAGAAATCTAGCATGCATTTTTTAGCGTTGAGTTAGGGTTGGATAGAGAAATGAATTTGAGAAATGAAATTAGGGTTTTATAATTATTTTGATACATTGATAAATGGGAAAGTCGCTCAACTTTAATTGTAAGAGAAGTTGAGACAAATTGAAGAATCTCTGACGAAAGTTTAGTGTTCAAGGGGAACAACTTTATTAATGGCGGAAAGAAGAAAGTTTCGTACTACTACTACAAAGAACGAGGAGGAGAATACTAGAGGTGATTTGAACTCTGCTACGTCGTAATCAGGAGTACCTACTCTTTATCATCTGAACCGTTAAAATTGAACTAATTTCTGTTTTTTTAGAAATGGATATGTTAGAGATTATGTACACGTGTCGACGAACGAGTTTTTGCAATGTTGTTTTGAGTGTATGGAAGGGACAAGAACTCAAGAAGGCTGGCAAATATATTTGTTTTCGGTTTCGCTTTCACTTCATGGTCGTTGGATCCTGATCTTTAAAACAGTAGCTTAGTGCTCGCTTCATCGTGTCCAAAAAAAAAAAAAAAAATGTCAATTGATTGAACTGAAATTGAGTTGTATACTTATCCAGGTTTTAAAGACTATTTGTATAACATATATAAAACTTTGCCTGAACCTGAATGAGTGATAGGAGCTTGCAAGCACAAGTCTGGAGACTTTTGTGGCATGCCTTGCTAGTTAGTGGTGATAGTCAAAAATGTACTGAGATTGTGCACAGTGTAATAGTGCATTTGTTTGTCTTGTGAATCTTGATTTACATTTTTTTGTAAATATCGGGATAGTGCATAATATTGCACCATGGTTGAGTAGCTGATGTGTTTCAAGCAGAAATAGCTGAGAAATGAGTACATTAACCGTTTTTTCTCTTCTTTTTTGTGGGTTGTGCAAGAAGATGATGGATTATCTACGCATGGATAGTGTAACAAATGGTGCAATCCACTACGAGCAAAAGTAAAGAGTAGACTCAATTAATTAGTGCATAGTTGCTAACTTGACTCGGCTAAAAGTATCAACAGTTCCCCTGCAAATAACTGAATAAGAGCCACCGTACGCTCTAGTCTTCGCAAATGTTCTTGTATGAAACTGGGAACCTAAACCAAAAGTCGATTAGGACATTTTGGTTTTAGTTATTGGCACTAGATTAGGGAGACTTGCAATTTTGTTTTAAAGCTACTAAGAGCAACCATAGTGGACGAGTAAAACCATAAATCTGGTCCAGAAAGCAGACACAGTCGAACGGACTAAAGACTATAACCTAGATTAAAACCAAATCTCAGACTATATTTGATCTGAAACCCAGACCAAAACCAAATTTAGTCGAGCGAAGTTATACAGTACGTTTGTTAATAGGCGAGCTTTTAACTTACGTTTCACATGAAGCGGATGTATATTCCTCGTGCCGGTGGTGAGGCGTGTATATAATTTACGCTTCAATCAGGCGTTGGTAAAATGTACGCCCGACCAGGCGTTGGTAAAATGTACGCTTGATAACAGGCGATCATTATAAGCTCGCCCCATTGAGACGAACGAAATATATACGCCCCATTCAGGCGTACGTTTTAAGGCCGCCCCATTCAGGCATGCATAAGTTCATTAATCATAATACAATTAGTCCTATTGGTTTGTCAATTGTTGCGATTTAATAACAACCCCATGAAAAGTGCATTGGCATATAGTGATTAACTTAACCCAACGGTATTACTTCCTGCTGAAAACCAAAAAGATGCATAATTAATTATTTTTTGACTTGTATAATGGACAGATAAGATGACTTCTATAACTAGTGAATCTCATCGTGTTGATGATCTGGTGCACCTTAACAACCTAGCGGAAGCATGGCTGACTTCTATTAATTTGTTTTGTCATATAATGTTTCAGTTAGTCAGGCGAAGGTTTAGTTTGATTCTGTTCACATTGATTGTTAGCCCATTTGGGGGTATTGTGACACAGTGCATGGTTGAGATACATAAATTTTAGCTGCTGAGTTATACGGCAATTCTGCTTGTACATATTGTTATGACTTCAATTCTCAAAACTTGTTGCTTAAGGCGTATTACCATCTATGTTCAATAATGTATTTTCTCCTTTTCGTAAAATTATACTATAGTTTTCTCATTATATTCGCAAGGCATTGATATGAGTGTATGCTTTCCTCCTATCTCCTCTATGTGTATACAGTGAGCGGATATATAATGCTCACCTGCTTTCAGGCATGTATATGAGCAAACGCCCCATCTGGCGTGAGTAATATCTTCGTCCCTTGTTCCGGCGTGAATTATATGTACGCCCCACAATAGGCGTATATTTCTTCAACGCCCCACAACACGCATAATGTATATGTACGCCAGTGGGACGAACTTTATAACTTCGCTCCACAGCAAACGAAGACTATACTCCCGCTCGACTAAATATACTTCACTACCGTAGCGTGGCATCACGGACTAAACTCAAATTTGGTCGTTTTTTTTGGTCTTTGGTCTTTGGTTTTGATCGCACCATTGCAGTTGCTCTAAGGTGCTAAATTGGATCCAACCAAAATAATCCACCAAGAAAAAGGGAGGGCGCATTTTGGAACGCAGACAAAAAAGTTGATGTGAGAAAATGCTGGAAATTAAAATTTTGTGTCGGGTCAGTGCATAAATTTATTTTGTCGAAAATTGTGATTGAAACGCTAGTCAAATTAATGACAGAACTTTTAGTGCACATAAATTAGTTAGGGATATTTTATAAAGTGCCCCTACTTTTTAAATTACACTAAAAAAGTGCCCCCGTTTTTTTAAAATTTGTTAAAGTACCCTTCCCTTGATCGTTTTTTTCAAAAAACGGGAAAAAACGAGAACCGGCAGTTAACAGACGTTTATGCTTACATGGCAGCGTCAAAAAGTCTAAAAAACCCTTCAAACTGAGTTGAGCTGAATCCATTTGAGTCGCCGATTCAAAACACCGAGTCAACAAGAAACACGTGGCCATCCATCTAACCATCAGTTTAAAAGAAAAATCGACTGCTCATAATTGGATCTAATCCTCCAACGGTCATATTCCCAATTCAATCTTCTTCAACCTGTATTTATACAAAATGATGAACCCTAGTTTCTGCAAGTTTAAAAAGTACTTAATTATATACAAAGATGTTCCAAAATATTATAGCATATGTTCAATGTTTTCAGCAACCAAAATATCATTCAAAAAAGACAACCCTAACTACTATAAACCACATTACTATACTGCAACCATTCACTTCTTTGTTTGAGTGTTGTTCTGTTTCTTTGAAGTTGTACCAGGTGCTTTTGGAATATTAGATGGTTGAGATATCTTATCTTTAGAAGAAGATGCAGCTTTAAAAGAAGATGGTTGAGATGATTGATTCTTCTTAGACTTAGAAGTAGATGCAACAGGTCTTTCATTGAATGTGAAGGTAGCACCATCTACTTGAGTTCTTTGCCTCTTAGCTTTAGGATTCTTGCCAACATCACCACCTTGACATATACTTCGGTTGTGACCAGTTGAACCACATCTTGAACATGAATATGTCTTTGTAGGTGCTTTAGGCCCATCCCATGCTCTCCTCCTCTTAACTCTAGGCCTTCCTGACTTCCTGATCTTGATAGCAGGTTCCAGATCAATGTCTTCATGTTCTTCCAACTAAATAATAATAATATGTTAGAAACTTACAATGTTTTCTTAAAGAAACAGTTAAGAAAGTGCAAATAACTAGAACAGAATGACTGCACAAACCTCAGGCCAATCTTCTTGAGCAGGAAATGGATGCACTACTGGAGCATATGTGGCCCTGTATGCAGCAACTGTATAATAATGAGAGCAGTACCTGCAAAAAAAAAAATGTAGTTGTTATTAGTGCATACATACATAGTAAAGTAGAGAAGCTGTAACAATCCAAAAAAAAACAATAGGGATTACTATGTACTTACCTTGTCCAATCAGGTCTGAATGGCTTCAAACAACACACAGCATGTTGACAAACAAACCTTCTGAGTTGCCATTGTAGACAACTGCATTGCTTTTCATCCAATTTCACAATAAAAACTGCCTTGCTACCTTCATTTGTAACTTCATACAACTTACCACCAACACATGGGTCAACTTTAAATGCACCAACCAACTTACACATCTTACCAATCAGTTTCATAGCAGTAGGAACCAATTCAGTAGGATCCCATTTTGCACTCTCCTTTCTCCTTTTGTGAAACAAACTCATAACCAACCTATTATAAAGGATTCCTAGTCTACATATTGGTTTGTCCCTAAGATTTTTCACCATGGAATTAAAAGACTCACTGAAGTTGTTATTTAGGTGCTCACACTTACTAGTGTCATCAAAAAAGGCTCTAGACCATGACTCAACACCAGCCTCTTCAAGGTACACCACAGCAGCAGGATTTTCCTTCTTCATATCTTCCATATGTTTCTGCATACAACATACAAACCATATTAGAATATATACAAACCATATATACATAATAAGCTATAATAACACATATATACAAACCATATTAGAATATAATAACACATCTTACATAGAAATGTTTCTTTTTGTAGCATTTGGCTGCATTCCATAGTAAGCTATACAACTTTTGTCCCTTAAAGTGCTTCTTGAAATTGTTATACAAGTGCTTGTAACAACAAAAATTTATAAGTAGTTAGAAAACTCTAAGAAAAATTTAAGTTCAAATAAAATAAAAAGTTAAGAAGCTAACCTCCAACAATATCTTTGGTGTGAGTCTGGGAACACAGCAGGTTGATAGACGCATTTATGTGTCTATTTTCATCTCTATTGTATATATTATTAGTACCCATTTTTATACTTATTATGGTGTTTTATGTCTTTGTAGGTATTTTTAGAGAAATAAGCTCTTGCGACGAAATTGGCTCGTAAAGTGGTGCTTTACACCCCAGGATAGAGTACTAAAGGCACCCCAGAAATGCACCGGAAGCACCCCTGAAATACACCGGAGGAACCCCGAAAAAATGTTGAAAACACCCCAGAAAAAGTGTTAAAGGCACCCACCAAAATTACTAAAGGCACCCTGAAAATGGATAAGGGCGCCTCCAAGGCAGCCGAGCTGTTAAAGGCACCCGCGTTTTGGATTCAGGGCACTTCACCTTCATCGTTTGAAAAGGAAAAAATTTGGCGGGAATTCTGGATTTAAATTTCCAGTTCATGCGCTTTTGATTTTTGGTATTTTGAGGAAGATTCAGTCAGATTTTCATCTTGTTTCGGATATGTACCAGCCTGTTAGATCACAACAGAGGTGGTAAGTGCATTCATTTCAATTAAATCACAGAATCTCATCAAACAGAGGGTGTATTATTCTCGGAATATATTTTTGAAATATTTTGAAAGACACTCATTGATTGGAAGATATATTATCCTGGGATGTTATTCTGCATTGACTGAGGGATATTTGAAGCGTAAAGAGATAAACAGAACATTTCATATCACGCAGAGAAAGAAAATAAGAAATTATTACCGAGAATAATATTTCTTTACTGTGAAGATTGTTAGGAGTAATTGGCGAGATTTGGAGGAGCTTCTGGGTTATAAATAGCTTCTGGGATGTAGAGGAAAGGAGTAGAGAGAATTGGGAGCAGTTGGGAGCAGCACAGAATCGAAAAATCGAAGTTGCAGGAAAAACATTTTTTCTGCTGGTGAAGAAGGTACGAAGAACATAAGACCCTTAAAGACCGTCGTTCTTCAACAGTGCCAGTGACGGTATTCCTTTATCGTTTTCTGTAACAATTGATTTTGTAACAAATATAAGTGTTACAGAACCCGATTTTATTCATTTTTCTCCCATTTCATCATTTGTGAACCATTTTTGAGCATTAATAAAGATGAATTTTGAGCATGTTTCCATGATAATGATGAGCTAATTCTCGCGTAATCAAGGCACGGAGGAAGCTATTTATGCATGAATAATTGGTAATCATTCTATTTTTCTCTAATTTGTATTTTATAATTCACTCAATCACTACTTTGTAGAATTTTAATTGTTTGCATAATTTTTCCTAATTAGTTGTGATTCAATTAGATAGGTTATGCTTTGGTTAGATAATCTATGCTTAAGGGATACAATTAATGTTTGAGAATATGCTTGATAATTTGTGAATTAAGAAAAAGAGATTTTAAAAATAATTAGAGTTTTGGAATTTTTATCATCTTTTATTCATGTGTAATAGTGGAATCTAGTGTCTTGGTTATTTTCACTTTAAAAAAAAAACAAATTTGGATTAAAATTTTCTCTACTTTTAGTTTAAATAAATCTAAATTCAATTGCTTTCACAAGTCTTACGAACCTCATTCTTACCACTATCTAAAATTATATCACAGGTACAGCTTCAAGTAGCCCTTTTTGTCTATCTGAAATGAATGTCAATGGCTTTTGATGGCTTAAGAGTAATGGCTTCAAGTCAGTGAGGAACATAGTCCAATTTTCAATTTTTTCAGCAGGTAAAACACCAATTCCTAGTGTGACTAGTCCATTTTGACCATCTAACCCTGTTGCAGCCATCAACACACCACCACACTTACCATTTAGATGACAAGCATCTAACCCAACAACTGATCTACACCCTTCCTTCCATCCTTCGATAGCTCCAGCAAAACTTATTGTCATGGACTCAAATGCCATATCAGTCTTACAATATGAAAAAGTTGCAACTGAGTTCTTGTTGGAGTCACACACCATCTTACAAAACCGGGGAACTAGTTTATAACTTTCTTCATAACTCCCATATTTAGCCTCCATTACTAAGTTCCTGGCCTTCCATGCAGTGTGATAAGTGATATCAATGAGATGAGAAGCCTTGAAATCCAATTGAATTTGTTTTGGTCTTGGAATTACATTTCCAGAGCCATTCTTCAACTTGTCTTGTATAACTTCAGCTACTAGTTGAGGGTCTGCAGATCTATTCAGTATCTTGTCTTCTACAATCCTCCCCTTGCAAGTATGGGTTAAATTCACACCCTTCACCTTAAATGTAGACTAATGTTGTAGTTTTGAAGCAAAAACAAACCAGTGACACTCAATAGTTCCTTTATTGTTAAACCTATTTTCACACCACACTCTAAATCTTAACTTGTCACTCTTTTCAACCTTGTACTCACATTCATTTAATACACAGAAAAACTTTAGATGTCTTTTGAAAGTATTTTTATCAGGAAACTCAGTACCTACAATCATTTGTGAAGGATCCAGTGGTTGAACAAGGTCTGAGTCATCAAACAAGTCACCAGGTTCATCAGCAAACTCAGGATTATCAGCTTGGAAATTCTTGTAATACTCAGGGTCTTCTTCACCCTCTTTACCTAAACAAGTACACACCAAAACCAAAATAATTAGTTAGTTATACACCTTCATCACTTATCTAAACAAACCATAACAAAACAGAAAACAATAATATGCTACAACCATAAAAAGCAAGTACAATAATATGTTACAACCATAAAAAAAACAAGAACATTAAAGTTCAATTACATCTTCATGTACCTTGGTCATTTACTTCTACACCATCATTGTCTGAATCATCATTATCTGCATAAAACTAAAGTGTTAGTACAACAATAACTAATGCATCAATTCATATTAAATGTACAAAAACATAAAATAAAGTGTGTAGTTATAAGCACCTTCATCTGTACTTTCATTTTCACCATCACTTGTATCTTCAGCCTCTTCATCACTATTATAAGTAGCTGCAGCTTCAGGATCTTCTACAGGATGGCACTCATCCACTTCTTTGTTCTCAAGTTGAATTACCAAATCATCATTTTCTTTCATTTTGTTTAACCAATACTCTTCATCAAAATCATCATTAACTACAACTGGTTCCTCAGGAACTGGTGTACTACTTGATCCTCCTCTCAAGTTATCACCAACAACACTAGCTTGAGTAGACTGTGAACTGCCCTGCCCAAACAACTCCTTTCTAGCACTAGAACCACCTGCACTTTTGTTATTCTGACCTCCAAGTCATGGGCTTCTTCTCACTTGAGGTGACTTTGATGCTACTTTCTTAGGTGAGACCTTGTCCCATTCTGGATTTTTAATCTTCACAAGCAAATGAATAAAACCATTGCCATTTACTACAGCATTGTCCCAAAACCAAAAAAATGCATGATCATTCTTTATTGTCCAAGGAACTCCATGTTCTGACATCCATAATAAAACAACCTCATCTATATCTTCCAAACATAACTTCTTGTGTACCATTTGCTGAAATATCCTCAGATTCATCCTTTCTCTTTTTAACTGTTTGAAAGCCAACTCTATCTTACTCTCAATGCAATAACATTTTATATCTCTAAACATGCTTTTTCCCTTACCAATACTGCCACTGAAATATACATAAATACAAATATATTACAAACCACTTATACAAATGCATACCTAATAAAAAACAGGGCAAAAAACACTACATACAAAAAAATTCTAACAAAATTAAACAATTAATTTCTTTTTATGGGGATTATTATTATTTTGTCTTTGATTTTATAAAATTATTTGTTTGATTTTTAGACAAAAATACAAACACAATGCAGATTCTTCACAGACATCATGTTGTTGTTTTTTTCAGATTCAGATTCACAGACAAAAAAGAAAACCACTATATATAAAAAAGAATCATGGGTAATGATTTATCAAAAAAAAATCATGGGTAATGAAGATTCTTCACAGGCAAAACAAAAGAAAAAGATAAACAATGATGCAAAAGTCAAGATTTCAAATAAATAAAGTTAGGGTTCACTTTAGATTGATTGAAAAGGCTTCGAAATCAATCTATTTCATCATTCAAACACATATCTAACAAAATCTAAAGTTAGGGTTTCAATCCTTTTACCTGGACATCCCTTTTTCCTTTCCAGTCATCGTCATAGAAGATATATCTTCGTTCATCTTCAATTCATTCGATTAAATCATCAAACACAACAAACTAACCTATCGATTCAATTGAATCGTCAATTTTTCCCCTTTTCAGAGGCAGAAGGGAGGGAGACTGTTGTCGGTTGAATGAGAAAGTTAATCTTTCTCTCACTCGATTAAGATATAGTGTAGGGGTTTCTTGTAATTTTACTTATTTTTTTGACTAGGTAAACGAATGTGGACTCACTTTGTGGGCCCAAATCGTGAAAACAAACTGCAAGGTCAGTTTAACAAATTTTAAAAAAACGGGGGTAGTTTTTTAGTGCATATCAAAATAGCGGGGTACTTTATCAAAATTCCCAATTAGTTAGTATGGTAAGGCGTTGCTTCTGCCGGATAGAACCTTCAGATAATACCTGGTAATATGGATTGCAGGCTCAAGGCTGTAGCCGTGTTGCTTTGCCAGTGTGTCAGCAACAGAGTTGGAAGAACAAATACGAACAAGTGTGAAAAAAGAACAACCTGACTGCTGACAACCAACCTGACTGCTGACAACCATTTTTTTTCCAAACACTTCATCTACATGACAATAACACCATATCTCGGAGGCTTCGGAGAAACCCAAGTTGTATTCAGGTCTGTCAATCTGATAATCAGCTAATTGAGCCATCAAAAGTAATCAATTTTCAAAAACATAAGAAAAAGTGATGCATATGAAAATTTAACAACCCATTAAAGTGAAAGACCAATTTCAACAAACACTAGGAGGAAAGAAAATTATAATGTCAGTTTTTGTGATCAAGAGATTCTTAAGAAATTTGATTCAGAAAGAAATAATGGCTGATGCGACCTTGAAGTTTGTATAAAGAGTAATCTCAGCTAATTTAATATAATGCTAATACTGTAATACATGACATTTCCTTGAGTTGACAGTATAAGCTAATTTTGACCAAAATAATTAGTTTATAATCACTCTTAAGCTTTTAAGGTAACACTAAATTCACCACAAATTTCGCCAAAATGATTTCTTATGGAGTGCTCTCCAACCAATATCTCGTCTAAAAAATCCTTCTGGCCAGTTAATTTTTTCAACAGTTTCATAAGCTTTATCCCGTGCCTCTTTTAAATCTTTTCCTGTTGCTGTAACCCCAAGAACACGACCTCCAACAGCAATGTAGTTGCCATCCTCGTTGGTTGATGTTCCTGCATGAAAAACTTTAACCAAAGAAGAAACTTGTTTTTGTTTGTCTTCTCTTTCTTCTTCTTTTAGCATTTCTTCTACGTCTTTGAGATTTCGGATCATAGTATCTTTCATGTATTTTCCAGGGTAGCCTTTACTTGCCATCACCACCACCATGGCTGAGTCAGAGGACCACTTCAATGACACATTATTTAACTCTCCTCGGCAAGCTGCAAGTAGAGCTTGTGCTAAATCTGATTCCAACCTAACCATCAAAACCTGGGATTCATAGTTCAACAGACAAAGTCAGAGAAGTGGGAACAACTACATCATAAATCTAAACATATTACTTCTGAAATTAAACAGATTGATTAGTAATGGAGAGCAGTCAAACTCTTTTTGTGTGACAATCCGTATATTTTAACTAATTCAAAGATCGCAAAAAGAGGTCCATCAATATTTCTACAAGGTAAGATAATTATTTATGCACCATGATATACTTACTCTATACATATCTTATATAGTATATAACAGGGAGGAAATATCTACTGAGTAGTAATCAAACAAATATTAAGAAATCTAACCTGGCATTCAGGGTCTCCAAACCGCACATTGTACTCTATAAGTTTTGGTAAACCAGTTCTCTTTTCAATCATGAGACCAGCAAATAAAACTCCAACAAATTTACATCCTTCTTCAGACATTCCTTTCACCGTAGGCAGAATTATAGATTCCATTATAAAAGACTTAATGTCTTCTGTTACTATAGGAGCCGGTGAGTATGCACCCATTCCCCCTGTATTAGGTCCTGTGTCACCATCCCCAACCCGTTTATGGTCCTGAGCAGATTCAAGAGGTATGGCTGTCTCACCATCGACGAGTGCAAAAAATGAAGCTTCTTCTCCTTCCAGGAATTCCTCAACAATCACACGGCAGCCTGCAGATCCAAACGCACCCTTTACGAGCATTGAGTCAACAGCTTCATATGCCTCGTCCAAGGTCATGGCAACAACAACTCCTTTGCCAGCGGCAAGGCCATCAGCTTTAATGACGATGGGTACTCCTTGCTCTTGGATGTACTGCTTTGCTGCGGATGGATCTGTAAATGTTTGATACTGCGCAAATGAAATATTAATTAATATAGGAAAACCCTGCGAAGTTTATTAAGCGGCAAAAGAAAGGAAAACAAATGAATTCCTAAGTCAAAAACAAAAATAAGTCTTTAGGATGAAAAATCTAAACAAATTTCTAGTTCTTATGTAAGATCACATTCTTATATAAGATGACACATCATTTCCCTGGAGACACATAGAAGAAATATACATTTAGAAGTTGATCAGGAAGTATGTCAATAACCTATTTTACTGTTGATGACGAGATGTTTGAAATGCTTAACGAACATAAAAAAAAGAATTGTCACCTAAGGATACTGAGAAGCATTGACCTAAAAACACAATAAGTCATGAAAACGTAATAATAGTAGACAAAAGATGAATACGAAGTGAGAGAACAGAAGGTGAGTCATGACAAACCTTAGCAGTGGGAATTCCATACTTGTAACATAACCTCTTCATGAAATCCTTAGATCCCTCCAAAGCAGCAGCCTCTGCTGACGGACCAAAAGTAGGTATCCCAGCCTTATTAAGAATATCTGAAAGACCTGCAACCAAGGGAGCCTCTGGTCCTACCACAACCAATTTAACTCCCCACTCTTGACAAAACGATATCACCTTTGAGCTGTCAGAAATGTCAAGGCCATGTACACAGGTGGCACATCCTGAGTTAGCAATCCCATCATTGCCAGGAAGACAAAATACTCCATCAACAGATGGAGACCGCTGCAAGGCATAACAAATTGCATGTTCCCTTCCTCCACCTCCAATAACTAACACCACCAACCTCTCTTCTGCACATTAGGAAAAATTCATATCAATTTAGGGTCTTATCAAACCACATATTTTTAGTGTTTCTCATAACACTAATGTTTTAACATTTCCTTTCAATTTTATCATTACCATATTAGTGAATAGATAAATGCATATTGTAATTTTTACCTGGAGCTTTATCGTAATAATCGAAGGTAATTGCACTGATACAACCAGATTTCTCTGAATGTTCTGAAAATCTCTTGAATTCACCAGAAAAAGATGAAAGCCTTGGACTCGAATTCGAAAACAGATAAGATTCTCTGATTATGGCAGTAGAATGAATAGGGTTGCATCTTTTAGGTTTACTAATGAACACTGAAAATGAAGGACGATTTAAGGAAAAAGGTTTTGTAAATTGATTCTGGTGAAAACTCAAAAACGCTGTTGGAGGATTATTGTAAGCAACGCAGGCCATAGTGGAAGCTGAGAAACTCTTCTTTTCAAAACCCTAACTAGACGGTCCCTGCCAAGGTGGCGAACCGACGAAGAAATGGACCTTATCGAAATGCCACACCCCTGCAAATCCACCAAATAAAACTACTTGGTAAGCATAACAGAGGAACTCAAGAGGGAGAGAAAAATGTATAAAAATGGAAGTAATGTGCAGGAAAGACCATCAAGTGTCACTGTGACTCACAAAACAGCTTATGATAGAGCAAGTGAAAGTACAAGCTATGAAACTAAATGAGAAGCTGAGCATAGTTTGATAGCAACAGAATGATTGTTGTTGAATTGCATTACAGTACTTATCAGGAGGTTATCCTTTTGCTCAATTTTCATTAACATAAAGAAAGAAAAACATATGGAAATTTTTTGATTCTTTACTTAATCACTAAAACAATTTATCAAACAGTTAATCTGCTGAAACAAACAAAGTAGAGAATTGGGTTCAGGGAGACAATTTATCACACACAGAACCTGCTAAGACTAGATTACCGCGCGCGGTGGGGAGCCGACCGAAGAGAAAGAAATACACAACTAAAAACCAACACAAGTGATACCACCCGCGAAAAATAGAATAATAAGAAAACACAAAATACCTATTTAAAAATGAAGAACAGAGAAAATACCTCGCATAATCAGTTCTGTAACGCTGATTTTAGGTGTCTTTTGGTTGCCTAATCTAGTCATAGAACACAAAATGCTGCTATTGCAATTGTTGCTTGTATTGGGTTTTCCTAAGATATGTACTGAGTACAAGAGAAACTCACTTGCATACAATTAATTGGAAAGAGGAGTTTGTAGTCCTGTAACATCCTATGCTACCACATGTTTAAACACAAACTTGTCCTTCTAGACAAACAAAATAAAAAAAGATCACACTGTGAGGATTTTAGGTCTGTGAGATAATCAACGCTGATATCCCAAAACTGTAATTCCTTGTTCCTTGTTCTGATTTACGTGGGAGATGTGATTAGAAGACAACTTAGTATAATTGAATCCAAAGTATAAAACAAGTTCTAAAAAAACTTCTTACAGAAAGACTAGTCTTGGCAGAGATATTATTTCAGATAGAATTGCAGCAAAGATCTGTTCTGTATCTTCTAATACTGAACAGGGGCGGTTAACCTCCAAGCGTTTCGGCACAAAGAAACACTTGAAAAGGATCTGAATTCAACATTAAACAGCAGTGGCATGAATAGTAAATGCAATGTATGAATTCAACTCTCTTATCATAATCTTGTTGGCCATTTCACCACCATGGTAACCAATATTATTCTCTTGTTTCAATTTAAACGATGATACTCTTGAAATGGTAAACAACGAACAGAATCCACAGCTAAAAATCATAATAATAAGTTGATTTCATCATACCAACAGTAGCTCAAGTAAACAAAAGGGGTTTTTGTTTATGTAGCCTTAAATTCTAGCACTAGTAAATCAAATAATAGAGATCCACTTCTGTTTGGTAAATGCTAATTAAGAGTTTAAGACTGCATCAGTGCTAATTAACTGAATTGTTGTCTACAAAAGCATCCTATCCTCTAGCTTTGCAGGGTAAAGAGGAACAGAAATAGGTAAAGGACGGTAAAGCAAAGTAAAAGAAAATGCACCTGATATTTAGTCAAGCATCTCCTGATAGCACGAGTCTTCTTGGTCTTGTTTGCATATTCCAAGTGCAGACTTCTACTTCTGAGAAATCACAGCAAGCACTTGTGCAATTAATAGCCTAACCACCTTGCTGCATCCAAACATATAACAGCCAAGTTATTTCACCTATCTTCCATTCTGTTTGTGTATACAGCAATTATACACATATAAACAATTATGCGGACCCATTACTATAAAACCGCATATAAACAAAACCCACTAATCAAAATCCCTTTAGGATCCTTAAACTCCAACAAATTTCAAGGCACTTCAATGGGCATTTTATCAAATAGTTGTTGAGCATTGTACGAAAATGTATGTTTCTCAAAATAGGTCAGATAAATTATAACCTAGAATGAATATCAGGAAACATTAGTTCATCAATCATGATTTTTATATGGATAAGCTATGCAAACAAACTATACATGATTTTTGTCTAAGTATAGACACAATGGAAGATGGAGGCCTACTATACTTATTTCCCTTACCTGAATGATAAGACTCAGTGAGACAACAAACTCACTCTCAAATAATCAGAGCAATTGATTTCAGTTTTGCTTAACCATGGAATAAACCAACCTTGAACTCCTCTGATTGTCTTCCCTATCCAAGTCGCATTGCGATCTTCCACGGCTAATAACAACTTGCTCGAAAATAGTGGGTGCTTTTCTGTTAAACAAAATTGAGATACAGAAAGGAGGAAAAAAAAAAAAAAAAAAAAGAGGCGCAGTTGGAGCCTTGGAGTTGGAGGAAATAAGATTTTGCCTAGGTTTCTTAAGTTTTGGAAATCTATAACGTAAATTACCGTACTGTCCTCCATTTTGTTATGTTTTGCTTACACGCGTGTCTCACCACCAGTCTCACTCATCTCATGCATACGTTTTTTACAGCATGTGGATTGTGGTCGGGTTATTCAATGTTTGATATCCAGCAACAATTCTGGTCCGGCTTATAATTGACCCAACAATTTTCTTTTCAGAATGGGTTGATCCGGCCGGTCCGACCGGTGAATCGTATGATCCAGCATGGTCCAAACTGGTTCAATCCAGTCAAAACCTTTAAAATCTTGAACGGTGAGAAAAACCCTTCTCTCACGAATAAGCTTTAGGCATTGGTAAACCTGGAAAGGACATTTGGCGGGACTCTATTGGTCGAGGGGTTAAAACTTGGATAACACTTCGTTTACACTCTATATTTAACCGGCCTTTTCTCACAGAATTTCCAACTTTCTGCACAATCAAATATTCCGTGAAGGAAAAAAAAGGAAAAAAAATCTTATTTCCGCGGAAAAAAATAATCTTATTTTCGCAAAAAGAATATCTTTCTCCAAGATGTTAGGTTTCTTTCTCCGGAAACATATACATCCAAGAAATCCATCTTTTTCATGTTGTCTTACACCTCGCCAAGAACACTAAAATCTCAAGGTTTTGTTGTTGTTGTTTTATAACAATCGAGGTAATAACAGTGACAGGCAAAGCCATTAAGATTCCATTGTTTTGTTCTATGCTTTTTTCTTGATTTTGTATCCTCATGTTTTCTTATTGTTTCGTGAAGGTACTACGTATTGTGGATGACGGAGAACGGTGATTTTGATGCTGCTATTCGTGATTGTTTTTGGAATTGTTATTTGAGGTGAAATCTTAGGGTTTTACGTCAGGTAAGATTTTTAAACAATAATAATGAACAACTTCAATGATTTTATATCACCACAAAACTCTAATTTTGTGGCGTATCCATTACAGGTAGAGGCGGATCTGATGATGAATGCGAAGTCATCCTAAGCCGTGGCTTGAAGATCAAAAGTTTTTGCAGGTATTTGTTCCCCTTTGAACGTTGATCTTTCCTATCTATTTTTTACTTGCATTGTTTTCATTTCAATTTTTCTGACATTAGCGTTGTAACTCATAATATTCTCTTGGTCAATATTTATTGATGTTTTCAGGGTTCAAAAGCAAGTGTGGAGCTTCATGATACATCATCAAAAGAGAAATTTTGTTGTGTTATGGGGATCATGCCAATAACTCTAACTATAGCAACAATTGCATGTTGGAAAATTTTACATCCACACATATCAAACAAACCATAATGTTCATACAGATCTTGGCAAGATTAAGGCCATGATTAAACACAAAGCTGAGTTACAACACATACCTGAAGTAGCTGATTATCCAAGCTGCAACTATAAAGAATCAACGACTAGGTTTGAGAATTGAGTCTTCTCTTCTCTCTCTCAATTCTGCTATATATGGGATACTCGTAGCAAGCTAGATGAGAAGAGGGACTCACCTCTTTTAATAGCAATCTCCAATCCTTACCCATTACGAAAATTTAGAGATAGGGATACAACCACTTATAAATTTCCGAATAGTTAGGAAGTGATATCTATATGTTTCAACTAGTTTTCCTTATCTCCTATGATATGAATGACCCATGTGACCAAATCAAGAGTTTTAGTTAAAACTGTGTTTAGTGTTGACCATCCGGGAGTTTTGGTCGCATAGCAACAGACCACATCTTACATTCTCCCACTTGGTCAATACAAACACATTACAAAAATAGCACTTGATCAATTAATAAAATGGGTGGCCACCCTTTGTGTTTGAAAACCATTCACATATGGTAACATACATAGAGGATATTGTCTAGTTAACCTTCACCTAGATAAACAAAGCACCACTAAGCTGGATCAAGAAGACAATGCATTCTATAAGATACAAGGTCAGTACAAGGTCTCAGTTTTAGCATTGCTAATGTATCCAGACCATCTTTATACTTTACTATGGCGGTGATTGAGGTATTGTGAATGTCTAACACAATATTACTGCAATCCTTTATGTGTCATTCACATTAGTTCATGCTTCATGCAACAAAAATGTTCATGTTGTCCTAATATTTTACTGCTTCTGCATGTAACTAACCATTACCAACTATTCAGGACAAAAGCTCATTAACGATGGTGCCTACCCATGTCAAAGCTCAAGCACTTAAAGCTTATGCAAAGCTTTCTTAGGCTACTGTATGTTCATATTCATGACATATATGATGCATCAAAAAGTATCAAACAAGAGTACTATAGCATAAACACTTTATTGTAATAAAAACAAATAATTTTTTATTAGTTTCAACAGAAACTGCCCAGAGTGTTACTGAAACCATAACATAGCTACTTTATAAGTTTTAAGTACCGAAAGCAAGGAATGGAAAACTAACTCCCACTCTAAACAGCATCATATGAACTGTAGTACTAAAATCAAAAACCAATCTACTAGTCTACTGGAATCAAATACTTGAAACGGGGAATCCAACTCCCACTAATGAACAACATCAAAAGACTCTTGAATTCCCATACGGGATATATGCTCCTTGAAGATACGGGGTGGAAGTCCTTTAGTTAAGGGGTCAACGATCATGTAATTAGTCGAAAGATGGGATACTACAATTAGTCATATTTTGAACTTTTCTCTAACAGATAAAAACTTGACCATGATATACTTGTTCCTGCTAGACGTATTATCGTTCTTCACATATCTTACGACAGCTTGATTGCCGCAAAAGATTTTGATTGGATGGTTTATAGAATCCACAACAGATAATTCAGTAATAAAATTCTTTAACCAAATAGCATGTTGGGTAGCCTCAAAACAAGCCACATATTCTGCTTCCATAGTGGAGCATGTTTGTAGTGATTGTTTAGCACTCCTCCAAGATACAGCACCTCCAGCAAGCATGAATATGTACCCTGAAGTAGATTTGTAACTGTCTCGACATCCAATAAAATCTGCATCCGAAAATCCACTAATCTCTAAAAAATCTGACCTGTTATACACAAGCATATAGTCTTTTGTTCTCTATAGTATCTAAAAACCTTTTTCACGGCTCTCCAATGAGCAATACCCGGATTCTGTTGGTATCTACCAAGCATTCCAACTATATGACCAATATCAGGCCTGGAACATATCATCAAGTATATCAAACACCCTACAGCTGATGCATACTCAAGAGCATTTACCTGCATCTTTTCAATTTCATTTTTCGGACATTGATTCTTGCTGAAAACATCTCCCTTCACAGATGGTGCATCTCCAGGCGCAAAACTCTGCATATTAAACCTCTTAAGAACCTTATCAATGTAAGCACTTTGTGACAAACCAAGTACTCCAGCCTTCCGGTCTATCTGAATTTTAATTCCCAAAACATATGATGCGTCTCTCATATCTTTCATATCAAAAGTCTTAGATAGAAAACGCTTTGTATCAAGTAATAAATGAATATCATTGCTAGTTAACAATATATCATCTACGTATAATACTAAAAAGATGAAGCGGCTCCCACTGATCTTATAGTATATACATCTATCCATAAGGGTTTCCTTAAAACCAAAGCCAACAATAGCCCGATCAAACTTCAAATACCATTGTCGTGAGGCTTGTTTCAGCCCATAAATAGACTTCTTCAACTTACAAACTAGCTGTTCTTTTCCCTTTATCTTAAAACCATCAGGTTGCTCCATGTAGATATCTTCTTGTAGGTCCCCATTTAAGAACGCCGTTTTGACATCCATTTGATGGAGTTCCATGTCAAATTGTGCTACCAATGTCAGCACAATTTTAAGAGAATATTTCTTTGACACGGGAGAGAAAGTGTCAATATAATCAATTTCATATTTCTGATTATATCCCTTGGCGACTAGTCGTTCCTTATATCTTTCCACGTTTCCTTCGGAATCTCTATTTATCTTGAATACCCATTTGCATCCAATGATGTTCGCGCCTGCTGGTAGTGGAACATGAACCCAAACTCCATTTTTATCCATCGATTTTATTTCCTCTTCCGTAGCCTCTATCCATTGCTTTGACAATTCACTACTTACTGCTTCTGCGTAGCTCGACGGGTCATTAGTTTCTTGCACATCACCTTCAGTCAAATAAGTTTGATAAAAATTGGGAATTGCTGATTTTCGCGTCCTACTTGATCTTCCTAACTCTGCAGGTTCAGTAGGATGAATGTCTTGTTCAATGTCCACAAGAGGCTCAACTATTTGAGGAGTTATAGGTGCAGAAACTTAAATGTTTGGTTCAGCTACTGTAGTGGTTGTGGGTATCAAAACTTATGAAGTTGGAAAACCGGTTAAGACATTTGGAATCACAAACGGTGGTAGATCATCTATGACTTCTTCAAACACCACTTCTCAATGATCTAAACTCCCACCATCAAATTCCAGAAACCTAGCATTATTTGTCTCTACAATTTGGGTAGATCTAGTTGGGCAGTAAAAACGAAAACCTTTGGATCTTTCCGGGTATCCTATAAAACGACAAGTTACTGTTCTGGGATCTAGCTTCTTTATGTCAGGATTATAGAGTCTCGTTTCTGCCAGACAGCCCCATACGTGAAGATGATGCAAGCTAGGCTTTTTACCTGTCCAAAGCTTAAAAGGGGTTTTCGGTACTACTTTACTAGGTGCTCGATTGAGTAAGTAAACATCTGTTTTTAAAGCCTCTCCCCACAAATTTTCAGGCAAATCAAAATGATATATCATACTGCGAACCATATTTTGATAGGTCCGGTTGCGTCTTTCGGCTACACTGTTCTGCTCGGGAGTACCCAGAGTTGTGTATTGCGGAACTATGCCATGTTCTTGAAGATATTTAACAAAATTTCCATGATTTACGCCGTCTTGATCTGCTCTACCTCCCCCTCGATCAGAATGGACAATCTTAATCTTCATGCTCAGCTGTTTTTCAACTTCCAAATGATAAATCTTAAACACCTCTAAAGTTTCAGATTTGTGATGAATAAGGTACACATAGGCATACCTCGAAAAATCATCAATGAAAGAAATAAAATAACGCTGACCACCGCGAGAAGGTATAGGAAAAGGTCCACATATGTCTGTATGGATCAGTTCTAAAAGACCTGAACTGTGAGTAGCACTCAGTTTCCTAGTTTTATTCAGCTTACCTTTAATACAATCTACACAAGTATTAAAATCACTGAAATCTAAGGAATCCAGTATTCCGTCTGCGACTAATTTCTTTAAACGTTCTTTAGATATATGCCCTAGTCGCTTGTGCCACAACATTGACGAATTTTATTTAAAAATAGATCTTTTAATTCCAGAAGAAATAACTAAGGAATCAACAGACATGCACAATAATGATGAAGCATAACAAATATCCAAAGATAATTTATATAAGCCATCAGTTAAAACGACAAATCCAACATTCTGCATATTAAATCTAAGAGAGAGTTTGCCTCCTTCAAGCATAAAACCATAACCAGCTGAATCCAATCTAGAAACAGAAAGCAAATTTCGACTAATACTAGGAACAAATAAAGTATCTTCTAGATCCAAAACAAAACTTGCATCTAAAACTAGCCTAAAGGTTCCAACTCCGTCAACTTCAGCTGGTTCCTTGTTCGCAAGAAATACTTTCTCATCATCCCTTGGTTTCCGCTGACTTATGAACCCCTGCAAAGAATTCGAAATATGCACAGAGGAACCAGAGTCAACCCACCAAGTATTACTAGGAATATCTAATAAATTTGTCTTAAAATAAACAAAAGCTAGATTACTACCTTCTTTTTTCTTCAACCATTCCTTATACTTGTAGCAATCTTTCTTAAAATGTCCCGTCTTACGGCAGAAAAAACACTCCTTATCACCAGCTACCTTTGGATTAGTTTCCTTTGGTTTCGCAATATAAGTAAAGCCCTGGTCAGAACCCTTCTTATCATTTATCACTTGATCCAATCCATTATTCTTATTAAAGTTTCTTTTAAACCCTTTCTTCTTAAAGTTTTTTCTATTTGCTCCATGATAAGCTAAGTTCGCAGATTCTACCTTGCCCTGCTTTTGTCGTTCTTCTTCCATCACACAATAAGCAATCAACTCATTTACAGTCCACTTTTTTTCTTGCGCATTATAGTTCACTTTAAAAGCTTCAAAGGAACGAGGAAGAGACGTTATAGCTAAATGAACGAGAAAATCAGTGTCTAGGTCCATTTCTAATTTCTTAAGTGAGATTATAAGCTTTGACAGCTTGAGGATGTGCTCATGAACATTTCCTTGTCCGTCATACTTGAGTGAAATGAGCTGGGTTAAATAGGTAAACTAAAGAGCCTTCTTGGACCCAGTAAATTGGTCCTCTATTTCTTTCATTAGCTCTTTTGCAGTGTCCTTAGATGGAATTCCTCCTCGAATATCATCTCCTATTGAGGACTTAATGATCATCATCGTCATCTTGTCAGCTTTCATCCATTTGAGATACTCAGTCTTAGGAGATTTAGTTGCATTTGGTTCTGGAATTTCAGGCATGTCTTCGCTAAGAGCGATATCATACTCCATACATCCCAAAACGATTTCAAGCTGCAACTTCCATCTCTTGAAATTTGAACCACTTAGTGGTTCAATTCCAGTCAAATGTCGTTGAACAATACTCCCAGCCATAACTGTTAACAGTTCACCATTATCGTAATGGGTAAGATATCTATTTATCGACAAATACAATTTCATTGTATACAACAAAACTTTGATTTAACGGCAAACACAATTCCATTGTATATCAAAACTTGTAAATCAGTCTTAGGGTATAGCTGAAATACTTAGAGTGTATTAAAAAAATTGCAAACAACTTTCCACTCTACAGGACAGCGAAACATATTCAATATACACCTTTAGGCAGTACATAACATATATCACCTCCCTATATGCGATGAGAATCGCCTACATAACTAATTTTTCGGGATTAGGTTCGATAAAAACACTTCCTTGCCTTTGGGTAAGGGTTATTCATCTCTAACTAAGCCCTATAATCATTATGTCCTACCCAGTTCACACCTAAACCACTAGACACCTTTGGGAAGTACTAGTAGTTTACTGTTTGTAGGTGCATACTATTGATCCAACTGGTCGTAAACCAAAATCAATTGAATGAACACAAAAACATAAAATAGTCACCTTTGGGCAGACTAAACTTGTATAATTATGCTTTCTGAATGATCACTTTATCGGTCCTCCATAACCCAATATAGGATGGACCTTGTCGTGTTAGGTTTAGAATCATACTTGAACTATCGTAACACTTACTTGATTTTAGTTTAATGGCTTGATATCTAACACAACATACAAATCAATCTATTGATGTCTATACAATTATGAATGATCAATGAGTAACAGTTAAGTTTTTATACCAAACCCAAAAACAAGTTAATATCCATATTTATTTTTAAAAACTGTTTTAGACAATTTATCAAACACCTTTCATGCATATAAACAGTTGCAATCAATCAGGTATACAAAGCTTATTAGAAATTCACCCTGAAGTTATCAACAGAATCAGTTCATACCTAATCGATAGTATTTCTAACCATAAAATCATATTCTTAACCAAGGCACAACCTTGCTCATGATACCAATGTTGGAAAATTTTACATCCACGCATATCAAACAAAGCATAATGTTCATACAGATCTTGCCAAGATTAAGGTCATGATTAAACACAAAGCTGAGTTACACCACATACCTGAAGTAGCTGATTATCCAAGCTGCAACTGTAAAGAATCAACGACTAGGTTTGAGAATTGAGTCTTCTCTTCTCTCTCAATTCTGATGTATATGGGATACTCGTAGCAAGCTAGATGAGAAGAGAGACTAACCTCTTTTAATAGCAATCTCCAATCCTTACCCATTACGAAAATTTAGAGATAGAGATACAACCACTTACAAATCGTCGCCGAATAGCTAGGAATTGCTATCTATCTGTTTCTACTAGTTTTCCTTATCTCCTATGATATGAATGGCCCATGTGTCCAAATCCAGAGTTTTAGTTAAAACTGTGTTTAGTGTTGACCATCCAGGGAGTTTGGTTCGCATAGCAACATACTACATCTTACATTGCAATCTTGCTGTATATATTGATATATAGGTTCTATTTATGCAAACTAGCCATGTTGTGATTTTTTATATGATAAAATTTATGAATATGCTCCTTACAGACTCATATTTGTATACTTCAGGAATATGCTCCTTACAAACTCATATTCGTATACTTCATGTAACTGCTTAGTGCCTGACTTAGATTATGTCATATTCAATTTGCCAAAGTTGTTGTAGAATAATAATCCAAGAACCAGGATTGCTTACCGGAACAAACTCAATTGAAGTTCCATAAATATTGTTAATTTACTATTTTTATAGGTGCTATATTTTCATTGCCATACAGCGCAATTTAATTCCACAACACTTCTCATTGTTTCCTTTGCAGCCAAGTCTCAAAGGTTTATCTATACCTACACATGCCATATATACATTCTATCAAAAAGAGGAAGTGAAATGGAAAGGCAAAGAGGCAACGAAGGCTTGAAGTATGCT
>JAJJMB010017645.1:1612606-1647825 GCA_023531105.1 Papaver atlanticum
GTCTGCAAATCCATCTCTGTGAAGAAGTTAGGTGTTAACCATTGTCACAACTCCTCTTTTTGGAAGCTGGCGTCTATATAGTGTTGTTTTTTTTTTCTAGAAAGTTTTAGTTACCTACATGTTGCACTTGCTCAACAATTAACTTATGTTATGTTAATTTATTAAGTTCATTGTCTTTGTGTTGGATCAGTATATTTTTTTTAACAAGAGATTAGTGACTGAGCATCAACATATTGATTCCAATGCACTTCCTAGAGGATGACTATGATAATGATGGGGAACGATATCAAAGATTCCATTGATAACGGTGAGCTGAGTTTTTGCGATGGAAAAATGGCGATATGTTAGATGTTTGCACATCAAGGAACTAAATATATACCGATATGTATACTTAATTATGTATATATCGATATGTATACTTAATTATGTATCTATGACCTCCGATTTCGATTCTAATTATAATTCATATTTCCATTTTATATATATCCACACATGCTAACTTATATATACTATAATACGAAATTATGACTTTCACTAATAATTTTAATGTAGAGGTCTGTAATTTGTATGACATAATTATACAATTATAAGTAAGTTGTTTTACCATTTGAAATCTCATTAATATTAATGTAAAATGATTAGGAGACATGATTTATAGATAATTGTTTTACTATTACAAATTTATAGATTGATTACCAGCTGGTAACAAATCTAAATCCTCTTAGAGATGACTTTGTCGCGCGACAGCAAATGGAAAATACATCGGGATGCGGCGAGGCGGAGCGGAACCATACCAAATCAAAAATCCTAAGCATACATTGGGACGGGGCAAGGCAAAGCCGAGCCATGCCAATTCAAAAATCCTAAGCGACAGGGCGAGGCGAAGCCGAGTTACACCAAATAAAAAATGCACGATAGGGCGGGGCGAGGCGAGGCGAAGCCACATCACACCGAACCAAGAATATGGTTAAAAAAAGAAAAAAAAACTGATGGTGGATGGTTTTCGGGTCTGCCTGGTGCGTAGCACGGGCACAAAATCTAGTAACGTTTAAATATCAGTAAAAAAGTTCATGCGTCTCATCGAGCCAAAGCTTGCCAACTTGTGTGACTTGTTGCTTAGTAGGATTTTTCTATATCTAGGACATAAGATGCTTATTCGTAACTATACATTTTTTTTATTAGATGCATGTTTGTAACTTCTTATATGTTTTGACCTAGTGAACCCATATGGTCCTGATCCGGTAACTATTTTGGTTTGCCGTCTATTCTGATTCTCGGAACAATACATTTTAAGGAATAAAAATATCATGGCGTAGCAGACTAATAAACAAAATTGAAAAGAAAAAAAGAAGAAAGAAGCAGAATGACACTTGTATTGTGAAAATGTTATCGGCCTTCACTGCACAAGCAGTTATGTGAGGTCGACTCTCTTATTTTGTATGTTCTTCATTTTTGAACATGTATGTTTGTGTTTTTTTTAATCTATGCACTAAAATGTAGTGTAAACATGTTCGTTTCTTCCTCAGTTTCCCACTGCTACGGCATTCATCTAGTAAGTTAAACAAAATACACACTCAGGAAGTTAAAAGAATCCACTTTAGGGTTTTATATCATTCATAATACCTAGACAACACCACTGTAAAGAAGAAAATTGTTGTCTACAGTTTATTTGGGTTTATTTTTACAGTAAGGGTTGTATTTATTCAAAAGTTGGATTGTATGTAGTCAGTCGTTGCCATTTGAAAATTGCAACGGCGGTCAATTTCAATTAAAAAAACGGCTAAATCATTTTAGAATCAACGATGATTATTTTAGTGGACCTACTAACATGGCATAAGAAATTCAAGACATTATACAAAGAAACTTGAAGATCTACAACATAACAGCTACAAAAACTGAAACCACAGAGGAAAAAGAAGAAGAAAAAAATAGTGAAAATCAAAGCATTACAACTTTTAAGACTTCTAGCTAAGAGACTACAAAGAGAAGCCATAGATTTTACCTTGTTCAAGCTTCAGATGAAATACAAAAACCCTAACTTTCCTTTGCTCTTCAATTTCTCACTCTTTCTTAGTGTCTGACTGTCTGTTACTAGAAGTTGTAACTCAATGTTCTCGATCACGGTTCATGTTTTACGCCTCAGACAAACACACTCACCAGCTGAGTCCTTTGAAATTCGGGGCTAAATCCCAAGCGGCCAAGCCATCTCAAACATCCTATGCCACGTTATTTTTTAATACCTACAATGTTCTCTATCACCCCCTTATTAACAACATTTTTATTTATTTTTAAATAACAAATAAATTTCATTGATATAAAGACGGGTACAAAAGCATGAACCACCTAATGAAAGGTATATGTAAAAAAAATTGCGGTCGTTTTTTGACCGTCGCTCTCTTGATTTCGTCAAGGTTCTTTCTACATCTCCTTTGATGGCTGTTTCTTCATCTTCATCGATAGCTTTTATCTCCCATTAGGGTTTCTTTCTAATCACAGTTGTGATTTCCTTTCTCTTTCTCGTTCTTATTCCTCTCTTTGTTCTTCTGGTTTTCTTATTTCTCTGGGTTTTCTCTTATGGCTTCCTCATCTACTGTACACCTTGTCCCTGAGTTTGAAAATATACCAAAGCGTATGAATAATCTGTTTGAAAAACCCCACACTCATATTTTTGAAGATAATGATGATGAAGAAGATGGTCAGTCATATTTTAACAGAAATATTTTGTTCAAATTCAATTCAGGAAGAGATATAACCTAAACATTCTCAATGATGTTCTTTCCAAAGCTTGGAGACCCTCTGGTACTATAGCAATAACAGATCTAGGAAGTGGGTTTTATAATGTAAAATTTCAACTTATCTGTGATACGGAAGCTACCTTGAAACGAACGTCGTAGTCTGCGAAAGATGACCTAATGCTACAGGAAAGATGTAGGGATGATTTTCTTCTTGAAGATTATGAGTTTAGATACGTTCACTTTTGGATTCATGTTTATGGTCTTCCTATGAGTATGATGAATCAAAATAAAGTTTTTAATATAGCAAAGGAAATCGGTACACCAGATCCCATTGATCCTTAACAAGCAGCTAAATGGGGAAAGTTTGCTAAGGTCAGAGTTGACTGGATATCACCAAACACCTTCCCAAAGACATTATTATTACCCTAAAGTCTAGAAAGAATATCATCGTTACTTTCAGGTATGAAAAACTACCACGTTTGTGTTTCTTGTGTGGATTTTTTGGGCATATAATGAAACAATGTCCTCATTTATCTAAAATATTAGAGGAGATTCCAAATCTTAATAACAAGGAGTTTGTTTATAAGATGAATGATAAGTCATATGCTAGATATACTGAGGAAATCCGAGCTTTTTTCAAACCCATCGACCCAGGAATCATTCGTCCAATACAAGAGCATCACCAAACTCAAAGGACAATCACAATGCTCAGGGGTTGTTGATTCAGAAAGAAACAATCAATGGTGGGAACAATGATACACGTTAGCTTCAGGTTAATTTAGCAAGTCTGAGAATGTCTGACAGGAACGTTAGGGGAGCAAAGAATACAGAGAATTCTGTAAAGCACATCCAACTTGTCACGTATGCAGCAACGCTACTACATACTTGTACTACACATGTGAGTGTGGTACAAAAGGAGAAAAATATACATCCTAGTTTCAATGACGGAGGGGGTGATAATCTGCAAGTTGGTTACATAAAAAGTAAGGATGTTGCTGGTACAGAATGCACTGTCAATATCGATAATAAACACTCGTCTCTAAAACCTAATACGTCATCTAAATTCAAGTCTCATGAGCCGAGAAAAGTGTCTGATCAAAATATTGTTATTCATTAGGGGTCACAGAAGAATGTGGTAGCTAATGAAAAACTTGGGAAGTTTACTAGGGTTAATTTCACTTCGGTAAGTTCTGCTGATATTGTAATCCCAGAAAAGAACCCAAAAGCCCAATCTAGTACTGAAATACAGAACCTAGTGACTATACCTGTAACTCCATATCACCAGACTATTTCCACCCAATCTCCCTCTCCAATTCAAAGTACAATCCCTTAATCGATAAAACTCCAGGAAAATGAAAATGTTAATTTGAGAGATGGAGAAGACCTATCGTCATCATCTTTCTCTTCAGTTGAATCGACTAAGAAGAATAAGAGCTTGAAGAGATCTGCTAGAGTTAAATCGAAGAGTGGTCTTGATCAAACTTATGAAAAATTATTAGTTGGTGTTAAAAGGTCTGCTTTCCCAATAGATATTGATATCCCTCTTAAGAAATCCCATTCAATTCAAAACTCTTAGAAGGGCGTGGTGGCTGCCCAAAATCAGCCACAAGGGCAATGTTAATTTTCTCATGGAATTGTCGAGGATTGGGAAATATCTCGATAGTTCGCAATCTTAAGGCGTTTCTCAGGGCTTGCAACCCTCAAATTGCTTTTCTCTCTAAAACTTTACTGAATAAGGTAAATTCTACTAAGTTATTCTCTTCTTTGGATTTTGATAATTACAATTTTGTGCTTGTTATGGGTACAAGTGAAGGCATTGTTATTCTTTGGAGTGATTCTGTTAGTATGGATATTGTTATTCATTGTAGAATCCACAACTTACTAAGGAAGGAATGGGATCTATTTTGTGTTTATGGCACTCCCAGTAACCAAAATAGAAATGGGTTTTGGCACAAGTTTTCTCAATTTATTTCTCAAATTCAGAACCCTTGGTGCATTGTGGGTGATCTAAATTCTATTTTTTCTTTGTCTGAAAAGCATGGAGGTAGTAAAAATTTAACTCGGCTAATAATGGATTCAAAGACTTTATTCAAGAAAGAAGTCTGATTGATATGGGTTGTTAGAGCATAGCTCGGTTGAACTCACCAAGCATTGGTATGTCAAATTTGGTTGTCATATTTTAGTATCAAAACTCATCTAGAGTCGCTTGATTAAATACTAGAGTCAACTTCGTTTAGGTTAGACTAGAAAGTCTAGGAATGTTGAGACGTACAAGTATTACTCGGAGGACCTGAAGAATATGAAGAAGTAACGACTACAACTACGACATCATCCTTTCACTTGAGGTTAGTAATATTGACTTGATCTTGTTTCCATTCCTAACGTATCTTTCAAGTCGTGCTATATTGAAAACATAACATGCGAGGCTGTATATATTGTATATAATACTCTAGTGATGTGACTTGGTCATAATAGTATGATCAAAGTGTCAAGGAAAAACATATTACGAAGTATGAACGCTTATTTTTTGGAACTTCGTAAGTACGACATCGAAATAATTTATTGTATATATTTATTTTACTATGTGTGCATTATATAGGAATGATTTCACCCTAGGAAACAATGTTTTATAACATTTGTTTAAAGGAAGTACATTTATGAACTTGCTTCATGCTTCATAATCGAAAGGAAATCATGATTGGTCTTGCTAGTCATTGAATATCTTTTGAATGACCAATGATAGATATCTTTGGTAGAATTGTGTAGTTAGATATTTTAGGTTTTGTTTTTGCTAGTTAGTAGTTAGATTTGTAAATATTGTATATTTGTGTGGATTTGTTTAGTTATTCTTGTTTTGTTTTTGTTCCATTCATATCATTTTTCATTTTTCATCTGCATATGTAGTATAAATTTTGTGTGTCCTGTACCATTCAGGCTTTGCATTTCAGTTAAGATTTTGTAGCTTTTAAATTTGATGTATCATATTTATGTTGTCCTGTTTGTAGTGATAGTGTAGACTTATTAGTGTTTCATATTCATTTTAATTTTCAGTTCAGAAGTGGTTTCTTGTCTGTAGCTTTGTGATTTTGCATTGCAGTAACATTTAAGAATTTCATTTGTTCCGTATCTTTTGCATTTTTCATTTCATTTGTTCCGTAGCTTTGTGTTTTTATAGTTTTGTTGGCTTTCCATCATTTTCCATCATTTTGCATTGTTTTTATTTTTTGTTATTTTTCATTTCACTTAGAGTTTGTTTGTAATTGTAGTTTAAAAGTTATTGTCTCCCTGTAATATATCATCTTGTTTTCTGTTGGTCTTAATAGGTTTAGTTGTTTTTACTTTCTTATTTTTTTGTACATTTTACTTGGTACTGATATTTTCTTAAGCTTAACAGGTGGTCTGCGAGCTTTTGTGCAAACCAAGGAAAAGGAACTGGCAATAGGAGAACAAAGTCGTTGTTATATCTAGTCACGGCTCTGTACCGGCGGTGCTAGAGAAACCACTGCGCTGGTCAAATAGAAAGAAGAAAAGGAAGACAGATTATTTTTGTTGTTCATGCTCTCCGCTATTCTCGCAGGTAAGTATACTTGTATACTCTGTGTATGTGTGTGGATCTGTGGTATTAGGGGATCAGAATGAATGCTCGGTTGATATGTATCTAGGGCCTGGTTGTATTTCTTTATGACCATATTGATCTTATAGTTAATGATCATCTAAGCTGCCTAGTTCAAATCCCACTTTCAGCAGCTGATAATCAATGGATGCTATGAATCTACCTGTACTCTCCATGAGTACATGTATCCCACCAGAACAAGTCAGACCTTGTTAGAGCATTGCTCGGTCGAACTCGCAAGCGTTGCTATCTCAAGCTTGTTTGTCAAGTTTAGTTGATCAAAACTATAATTCTTGATTTCTAGTCTACTTATAACTATGTCTCGGATTAGGATAGAATATGTAGTTGAGCTTTAGACTTCACGGCATTCATCGATTGAAGACGAAGATCTACTGAGGAGAGCTTGAAGGAACTTCATCAACAAAAGGTATGTGGAGACTAAAACTTATATATCACTCAGAAGTCTATTCTATTATATCTCATAATGAGACTAAGTCGTATAGCTATCTATATAGACTTGTATATTATACACATTTGATATTTCGAGCCGAGTTTATTTCTAGAAATACGAGTTGAAAGTTTTTTTCTTTAGCTACGTTCATCATATTTTTGACGAGTTTAGTTGGAAACAATTTATTTGTTGGAAAATAAATATTAAGTCAAAAGATGATCATGTGGAAATTACCTTGAAACATCTTACATGATTTGTGTGAGACAATCATTTGATGTCGACTTGGAAAGTTTCGTATTGATCATTCGATCACTTGAAAATTACTTGAAGCTAATAGTTTGTGTGAGACAGTTATTGTCCTCTTTTAAGGATGTTTCAATGATAGAAATGAGAGTTTAGAACAAAAACATTTGTCTAGGTACAACCTAGTATGCAAACTGTTTTGGTAAGATTCATGTCCGGGAACCTTGTTTGCATACCTAGTATGCGAACGGTTTTAACTATTAAGTCCGGGACCTAGTATGCGAACTCTTTTACCTGAGTTAGGTCTGGGACGACTGTTTGCGTACCTGTTTGCAAACGGCTGGACAAGACCAAAGTCCGGAAGCTATAGTTAGCGTACTGGTTTGCAAACTTAGTGGTTTAAGTTCTAAAATCGGTTACGTATTTTTTTCATACTCATGAACAAATACATTTATGAATCAAGAAATGCAATCTTTGCAAACCGTGGCTCAATGTTCATGAATTGATTTTTGTATAAGTACTTTGTACGTTTACAAATCAATCTGATTTCGATTCAATTTGTTCATATATATTTTTATGAGATAGTGAACAATTGAACAACTCTATGAAACACAATTAGATTCATTTAATTATCTTTCATGATTGATTGATCATCATATTTGATTTAGAAGTGTTAGATGAATGTGGTTAAGACAAAAGTGTTCATATGGCTAACTTCGGTTAACTATTATTGAGCCAACTCAATATACACGTTCAGGTACGGTTACCCATATCTAAATGAAGGTATATTTCATTTGTGTATAACAAGCTAAGACCATCTAACTGTGGAGAGATATTTCTTTGGTTTTAAGCAAACTTAGCTTGAATCTTAAATCAAGATTTCATCTAACAGTGAATATTGAATGCTTTGTTACTAAGCTATCTTAGCTTTGATTGTAAGCAAACCCTGATTTGAAAGACTATATAAGGGATAACTCTAACAACTGGAAAACCTAATCCCAGCACTTTCCTGTGTCCTAGTTACGACTAGAGTCGATTCGCCTTTAACCTAGGTTTTTCCAAAACCATATTAGGTTAACGACTTGAAGACTTCATTTGGGATTCGTGAAGCCACATCCAACTATTTTCTTTGTAGTTGCGTATTTGATCTTACTTGTTCTATCGTATTGAGTACTATCTTCTCTAAAATTTGCTCGAGATTTATCTATGATAGGTAAGATATAAAAAGTAATCACAAAGTTCTTCGTCTCAGACTTTATGGTTCCGCAATAACTTCTTCTATTACCATGTAGTTAAGTTATTGTGAGGTGATTGATATTTCTAGGCTGCTCTTCGGGAGTATAAGACCGGATTATCAATTGGTTCATGTCCACCTTGATTTATCAAAATACGAAACAAAAACTTCGTAGGTACTTATGTGGGAGAAAGATTTATCTATCATAATAGACTTATCTGTGGGAGACATATTTGTTTATAAGTCTTCGACTTTGGGACGTAGCAACTCTTAGTTGTGGGTGAGATCAGCTAAGGGAATCAAGTGCGCAGAATCCGGCGTGGTTTTAGAGGCGTAAGGAACGCGATTGTACCTTAATCGGTGTGAGACTTCCAGTCCGAATTTAACTTGTAGTAGGCTAGTGTCTGTAGCGGCTTAATACAGTATGGTGTTCAAATCTGGACTAGGTCCTAGGTTTTTTTTGCATTTGCGGTTTCCTCATTTACAAAATTTTATGGTGTCAGTGTTATTTATTTTCCGCATTATATTTGTTTATATAATTGAAATATCACAGGTTGTGCGTAGTTCAATCAATTGGTAAATCCGACCTTGTTTATTGGATATAAATTGATTGCCACTTGGGCATTAGTCTTTGGTACCGTCCAAGTATTTATCACATCAATCAGGCTCATAGATTTCTATCTGTTTGATTTGCTGATTGATTTGAGAAAAATAGATATAACTCTTTGATATCTTTCTTGGTTGAGATCGCTTTATAAGCTGGTGCTCTCGGAATAATATTGGAGTTAGTCCATACAGATTGCCTAACGAATTATTGGGTGTGGTTGTTATACCTCCGCTTTTTCAGACCTCATGTATTGTCTTAGCCCATACTGATAGCCCATTTGAATTAAATGCAAGCATGATACAAATACTTCTGATATATCGAGGGGTTGATTCTGAAAACCCCTATCATCATGTAAGAGATTTTGAACAAATTTGTAGGACTATGCAATCTGACCATATGCCCGAAGACTCTCTGAAATTGCGTTTGTTTACATTTTCCTTAAAGGAAAGGGATAAAACATGGTTTTACAGTTTGAGACCACAGTCAATCACCACTTGGGACCAACTCACAAATCAATTTTTTTTAAAATTCTTCCCACATCATAGGACCATCGCTATTCGTCAAAGTATCAATTGTTTTGTCCAGTTAGATGGAGAGACTTTTTATCATTATTTTGAACGGTTTAATGATTTGTTTATTGAGTGTCCGCACCATGGTTTTGAGAAGCGGAGACTGCTCGCCATTCTTTATGAGGGACTAGACTTTAATTATCGATCCATGGTTGAATCTATGTGTAATGGTGAATTTATTGATAAAACTGTGGATGATGCACAGTCATTTTTAGCTGAACTGGCAGAGCAAACCCATCAATGGGAATCCATTAGAGAAACTAGGATAGTGTCACATGACAGGAGTAATATTCATGAGTTAGAATCTAATTTTGACTCTGATAACATGATATGCATGACTAGGATAGTCGAAGATCTAGAAAGGGGAACAAATGAAAATATTATTGTCCCTAACTCATGTACCCCAATTGAAATCCATGTTTATACCTTGTGTGGTAGCTTAGGCCATCCTGTTGAGAACTGCCCTGTTTTGCATGACTTTAGGCAGTCTAGAACACATCATATTGATGCTCCCTATCAGAACCATCCCTACTCGCATACTTGCAATTCAACATGGAAAAATCCTTGTTCAATGGTACTGATAATGAATTAAATTTTGAAAATATTATGTTTAGTTCTACTCATGCTGTTGATATCGAATATGAACCTAATCCAGAGGTAATCGAGTCGACTAAAGACACTATAGTTTTGAATAGGGAAGTGCATCTTTGTTACGATGATGATGATGATAATGATTTAATGTTGGAAGAGCATGTATACTCTGAAAATGTTTACGAAATCCCCTGTTTCTGAAACATTAGATTATGTTAATGCTTCTTCTGATTTTCTTATTCGTAACACTGAATTTTTGGATGATATGGTTATTGATCTGGAACCCGTGCAGTCATTATGTGAAAAAGAGCATGACACACAACTTGTGTCTGACTTAGGAAAGGTTGAATTTTCTGTTGACACTAATGTTCTTATGCATGAAAATAAATTTGATGTATCTGATTTCCTGCCTAGAACACAGTATGTTTTCCCCTCTGATTTTCTTATGCATGACACAAAGGTTTTGGATATTGATAATTCTGAAGTGGGATTTGATAATTTGTCCAATGAATGTGAGCATGATTTACCTGTTTGTGATTTGGGGAGAGTGTGTGATGGAACTAATGATCTTAGACATGAAAACAACTTAGATGTGCCTACTTTCCTGCCTAAGTCACAAACTGAGCCTTTTCCACCCAGCCTAGATTCTGCCTGTAAAGATATTGTTAAACCAACTTTTCTAAGAGTACCTAATATAGGATTGGAACTGTGTGCCTCCCAAGTCCTCTTGGACTATTTTGCATCTAAGTATAATATTTTTGAGGAGCCACAGTTGAAATGCATATCTCTGCCTGTTCCTAACAAAATCCATTTTGAGTTGGACCTTGTGCATGATGAACCCTTAAAATTATTGGATTTAGTGTCCAAAAGTGTATCTGTTGAATTCAGGTTTGGGGGTAGCTTAGTTATATCCACTGTCTTGCTTACCCTCTCATGTTATCTATGTTTGAGACTGTTGATATTTTTGCATCCCGTCTTTTGGGTTGATCCTCAACTCTTTCGATTGTTGGTGTATGGTGAATATTTCTTGTATATAATCCAGTAGGTCTTGTATGTATGTGTGTTAATCAAATGTGATGTCTACTGACTTCCTATTGGATTCTAGTCTTGAATGATGCATTTTTAATCTTGATTTCGCCCACATCTGGTAATATATTCCCTTTTCTCTAATAAGCATGGTTCTCATGGTATGCTGTTGTTTAAATTCTTATCATCTTTAGAAATATTGAGGACAATGTTAGATTTAGGTGTGGGGGAGTATTTTGAATATATAATTTTTATTCTTTTCACTTTTTAGATAAATTTTTTAAATTTTTCAAAATCTTTGTAAATATTTGCATAAAATCTCCAGCTTGTAGAGATTTTAGAGTCACTAGCATGCTTCTAGCTATGTTTACATAAAGAGTCTGACCGAAATAACCTAAATTGGAAGAACTAGAAAACACATTCGGGTTTCTTACTTGTTAGAGCGTTAAAGTTGGATTTAATCATGTCGGTGGGAAAATTAGGTGCAACAAAGATACTTGGTATTAGAGTTGTGTTCACCTTTAGTGGAGACTACCTATTTTTACATCAAGTGAGGCACAGACCTTCAACTTTTTGTAGCTGTCTAAAATGTCCTTTTAGAGTATGTGTCACCGTACGTTAATTATGGGTAGGAATGGTGAGCTACCCAATTTCGCACCACTTTCAACACTATTTTTGATCTTTTGAGTGCTACTTTCGTCAATCATGAGGGTGACGTCTAAAGATGAAAACTCCTTCTTGTAGTTTGATTTGCAGTTAGCACCATTCTCTCTCTCTCGACAACATGACAGATCCATAGAACGGATCATCATCAAAGAGCAGAGCAACGTTAGATTCTATGAAGAAATATTGAAATAGTCCGAGGTTTACATGCAACAACACAAGGAAGATACAGTGCAAAAAGCAGAATTCTATATACAAAATGAAGATTTATTTTACAAGAGCAAAACAGAAAAATATGAGAAATAGTGAAGTTTACGAAATCAAGACAATACAAGGTATGAAAAATTAAGTGATAAAGTCCTTCCACCATGGCTTTAGTAATTTCGTTATTTATTTTGGTTTATGTTTAGTCTGTATTTTATCCTTTTGTGTAAAAAAATAAAAAAACAAACAATAACAAAAAAATCTATTATTGTAGTATATTTTCTTAGTTTTGTTTAATAAACACCGTGGTAAAGAAGAAAAAATTAAGAGGCAAATTCAAGCAACAAGAAATTGAAGAGAAAAATCAGAAATTGTCAAGGTTCTATGAAGTTTAGAAGTTCATCATCAATAGTTGAAGACCGAAGATTGAAGACGAAGACGTTTCTATGAATGCTGTGAGGGTGGTGCTGATTGCCGCCCACAATTTTGTGGAGTCTCCATAAATTATCACGGAAGGTCTCCTTCCCACCATTCAACGTGTGCAGGATTTCTCTTTTTATTCTTGCCTGCACACATGAGAGACTAAAAAAGCGATATTCTTGAGTGCAATTCTCATAAAACCTTATTAGTGAGGCAAAAGTCGAGGCTTTCGATCACTCTCGAATCCGAATTCTTTCATATGGTGTGGTTATTTCTCGTTCAACTCTTAAGGATGAGAATGCGTTCTTTGGTATTTCTAATTTCTTATTACTAGCATGCAGAAACTCTATGTCCTCATAGATCCTTGGATGCTTGGGAGTCTGTTACGCTCTGAAATTGGAGAAGGTTTTGTGGGTATACCTCTGGTAAACCCTCACGAGACTATAACTTGTCCACTAGGGACAACTAGGGGTTTAAAGGCTTATTGCATTCGCTAACTGCAATCGAGAGACCAGCGACAGTGGTATAGTTAGAATTCCTTAATTTCTGTTTTACTTGAGGACAAGTAAAATTCAGGTTTGGGGGTATTTGATGAGTGCCAAATATTGCATAATTTTATACCTTTTTAGTGGAAATTATCTCATCTTTTGCGCTTTAAAATCCTATATTATCCCAAATTATGTATTTTTACTGTTTTCAAGAATAATTACTTTTTCTTATTTATTTTGTGTTTTTAGGTACTAAATAAAGCTTGGATGAATTGAAAATCCAAAAGAGCAGGAAAATGGTGGCTAGGGGCAGAAAGCAAAGAGCTGCGCTAAAAGGTTGTAAGAAGTGCAGAAGACATGTCACACAAAATCCAGTTGCAAACCGCTTGCGCTCATGGTGCAATCCGCTTGCAATTCCTCTTGCAATCCGTTTGCACAGTGGGCTTGGTAGAAGACATTTTCTTCAAAGAAGATATGGGCTTAGCACATTCAAGAGATCCAAGACCAAAACCCATTTTCATACTCGATACATCAATTTTGATGTAGCTGCTTAACACCCAACAACACCTCTATCAAAACATCAGATCGGATACACTCAAGCTACTTCCTTTTTTCTCCCCATATCACCTTCACGACCAGAAACCAAATTCTATTTACTCTTCTCCTTCATTCACAGAACCAGCACCTTCATCTCCCGATTAATCACCTCCGCCCCCACCTCTCTGAGCACAACCACCATAATTAACATCAACTATACCTCTAATTTCTATCTATCTCAACCTTACCTTTTTTTCTTATCAAAAATAGTAACCCTAGAAGCTAGGATTGAGAGATATAAGATTAGGGTTATCTTCAAACAGCTGGAAAAGTAGGCTTGCATAGATAAATTGAAGATGTAAACTGTCAGAGAAACGCGTTTTGGGTGAGTGGGTCCCTCTTAATTATTGAATTGGAGTCGAATTGAGTGAAATTTGTGTATAAATAGAGAGGAGATTGTGATGTAAAATGCATGCCCGGAGTAGCCGGTGCACCAAGCAGTAGTTTAGATTTGATTTCAGTGTTTTCATCATGTTCTGATTTCATAGTTAGGGTTTAGATGAAACCATTAATCTATTGCTAAGGTTATCTCAGACTAGATCAAAGTATTGACGGGATCTTTAGAACCATCTTCGGATCTAAAGACATCTTGTGATAATCCATTGTTAACAGACTCCGTTACTAGAAGGGGAAAAAAAAAAGGTCTGATTTGGGTTTTTCTAATAATGTTGTAATATTGAGGGACCTCACTCCGAAAATTAGAAGGGACAAAAAATACGTAACTAAAAGACGTGGTCCCGCCAATACTTAAAAGTCCAAAAAATTCCCACCTTGAATCTTATTTTAGCTGGCAATTCGAGTATATTAAAATTAAAGTTAAGGATATCTTAGGCATTACAATTATTTTTTTTGTTCAAATTAAATTTGATATCCTAAAAAATACTAAACTTTGGTATTTGAAAATTGTTGCATAAGGTATCTCTGAAGTAGATCGTTATTGATAGAGTAATCCTTGATCAAAATTTCCAGTATGCATGCTGCGCTCAACATAAAACTTGTGAGTGATAGTAAAACATCGATTATTCTGTTGAGACCCAAATCTATCTTCGTAGATTTCTTGAGATACCTTCTTACAAAGTTTATAACTGCCTCTGGTTTAGGCGAGCGACCCGGAAAATAAACATCCACAAGTGCTTATCAACTCCTCGAACAATACTATAAGAATCAATACAGAACATCCAACATGTAATAGTGCAGACTCCCATAGCAATGACATATTTTGGTTCATGCATTTGCTTCGTATTCAAGGAAGTTAATTTTCCATATGTTTAGTTAACTAACTTACATTGCTTTTTAACAACGAAAACCATGAACACAGTGTCTTCCATAATTACTGAACAAACTTAGTAATATATACAATTCAGAATCAAAGTAAATTTATGATATGAAGGAAGCATGAGCAAAGTGTTTGATCATTGCTTTGACAATACCATGTTATAACATCTGATGCGGACAAAAATTAGTATTATAAATGAAAGTAAATATGGAAGTGTTTTTCCTTTCAATTGTTTTCTCTTGGATTATGCATCGACCAGGCATGGGTATTTATAGCCCAAAATGAATGGTGAGTGGAAACTTTAACGTGACACGTGCCTATAATTTTTTATTTTTTTGAAATTTTACATGCTTATAATTGTATCATCAAAATACATAGCGTGGTTTCATGTCTATCTATCTCCCGTTAGATACGATAAAATGAAAATGAACTTATATTGGTTATCTTGATATCTTTAGCAAAATCAGTGGATATCCATCAAAAGCTTTTCCATGCAATACCAACTACCAAGGCTTTTGCCACAATATACTACATAAAAAAAAATCTTTTTTTCCCATGCACGGGGCAACTTTTCTAAATTTGCATAGAGGCATAAAAATTTAAGGGTCGGCCTTGGTGACGGCTGAGGCATCAATAATATGTCTACTTTGTGGTACTCGTTGCATATCATGGTATCAACTGAGGCAATAATGATAATTGGACGATCAATAAACACTAGTCTGATGAGATTGCTAGATTGAGCAGAGACCAATATATATGTGTATAATTAATGTTAACAATAATTATAAAATATTTAACCCCGATCTACTATGTTGACAATGATTCGAACAACAAAATAGAAAGATTATAATATTAATTATGGTAGAAGGACCAATCAAAGTCCTGGTGGCAAGACCATTAAAATATTGGCTTCAAGACCAATTAAGTATTGGTAGACAGACCAATGAAATATTAGTAGACAAAACCAATTAAATATTGGTATCAGGACTGATAGGTGTCTAAAAAACTTTAATTTATTATCTATTGGTTATACTTTCTTTGTTATTTTTCTTGTGAATTATGTATATTACGCTTTTTTTGCATTTTGTAGGTATTTTGGAGTCATGCGACAAGAAACGAGGGAAACGAAGCTCAATTCATTGCTTTGGTAGCGACTCGAAGTGTAAGCAAGTCTACAGGTCTGCAATGCACTGAAAATAAAGATTACTGGAGCACCAACACATTTTGTCTCAAGGCAGCCACTGAGATGCTCTTGCAGTTTACTAAAGTACCACATAATTCTACTAAGGGGCACTATAACAATCTTATAACTTAAAACTATGTCAGGACCAGGAGAAACCAATTCTCCATTTCTTCCTCACGACCAAGACAGCTGCACCAGCCGGTGAGTCAAGGGTCTTGTGGTTGTCTGCCAAAGGTTAGTTAGGTTCTAGCTGAGAAGAACAGAGACCTGGAAAGTCGCATTTGCTGGTAAGGTTTTGGACAGAACTTTGAAACCGAAAAAAAGAAAGATACAGTTGCTGCCATGCGATTCGATAGATGGTGGTTGATTGATGAGAAACTAGAGTCCGTGCAGGTTTAGGAGAACTGGGTTGATCTCAGATTTGCAAATGCTGACAAGAACTTAAGCTGAAGCCAAGAAAGTCAGTGAAGAGAAGACAAGCTACTGCCATAGATTCTAAGTGATGAATGATAGAAAATTGATTTGGCTTTGCGTGTTTGATGAATGTTTAGACTCCTGGGTTTAATGTTTCGCAGGGAATGAGCTATATGGGAATGTCAATTGAATCAGCAGTATTTAGTCCTGCCATCAACAACAATATGCATACAACGTGTTTGTATAAATGCTCAAGAGAACAGTTCATTGTGACTTCAAGTTCAGCTGCACCAGTTTACTTCTCCGAGTCTGGTTGGTATTTTCTAAGCAAATGGACATGGTCGGAGGTTTTGTATGAATTTTGATGGGTCTTGGGTAATGTTGCAAGCCGAAAAAACAGCAAGTGAAACTAATGTTATCGTGACTTCTGTGGGTCTAAACCAAGAGTTAGGAATGAATGGGTTTTGTATGAATTGCAGGGAAGGAAATATAGTAGAGCTTGGAAATCAACAGTGTGTTCATCTTGTTCACCACCAGAGATGCACACAATATGTTTGAGAAAATGCCGGAATCACCAGTTCTTCACAGTGTCAAAACCAGACTATCTTATTGCTTCACCATCTGTTGTCACTAAGTGCCATGAGTCTGTGGGTTAGTCTGCGTACAAGGGCTGTCTGGCAAAGGCTAGAATTTGATTTATAGGCCAAGAAACATGCTGAAGTATTGAGTTGCTGCCATGGGTCAGGGGCCATGTTTGGAGAAGTTAGGACTCGAGTTAGAAACCGAAAACAACACGGAGTCTGGGCACGAATGCTTAACTGACTTGGATTTGCCGATAAGTCAGGGAAGTAAGATTGAATTGTTGCCGTAGATTGAGACTTGTTAAGAAGCTGAGAATTAGGAAATTGGATTGGCGTAGGATGCAAGTTCGCAGCAAGAAAAGAAGCTATAAAAGAATGAGAAGAAGCTATAGAAAGGAGATATCATAATCCGCATACCCCCTTCAACTGCCACAACCCTAGTTTCAGCGAGCTTTGCTCGCTGAACAACCACCACCACCGTCTGCAAACCACCTGCATTCATCTCTTCACCAGCATCATCTTTTTCATCTCCATCACATCTGCATAACCACTCCACCTATAAACCAATGCATTACCACCTGCACTTCACCATCTGCATACCATTATCCCCTTGCATATAACAGACTCCTCTTGCTTACCTCAATTACCATCACTTCACATATCCAAAGTACTACAGCCACCTTTCACCAGCTTATCATCATCAGCTTGAGAAGCTTGTTTGCATCTCTCATCACCGGACACGACGCAGTAACAAGCCAACAATAGCGGCACATCATCACTTGCACCAGTTTGGAGCAATACAAGTACCTGAACTTGGACTTGAAGCACACAGCAGCACCTTTCACAGACCACAACCATCAGCCCGCTTTCCAGAATCAGTCCGCAACGTCACCATCACAGCTGCAGTCTGCCAACAGTCCAGCTCGGGGAGATTTCTGCTCGCATACATACCACCAGCCACGGATTGGGTTTTGTTTTCGAATTATCTTGCACTATAATATCATATTCTTTGAATTGATTGTCGTGAATATGAACTCCAGTAGCTAAATACTTGTTTGGTTAGGGATTATTTCGAAACTACGTGACTTGAATTTATGAGTTCATCTTTCTTTACAATATTGTTATATTGATTGTCTTTTACCGTGCTTATGACCATGAATTGTGTTCAAGTTGTTTGAGTGGCAAATTGGATGACTTGTTTGCAATACTAATGCTAGATTTTGGAGTCTTAATCCGTAATTGTTAAGAGGACATAATCATAAGTAGCGAAACATCAACGTTGCAATGGGATTTTATGGATTTTGATGTGTATTTGACAACCTTAAGTTAACATGTCGAACTTACGTGCATGTGGTTAGGATCAATCCGACTCATAGAACATACCGGTTAGTTAAGTTACACTAGAGAGCTTATTCAAAGTGGCTTGATTGACTAGACACGAGTAGAGAACTTATTCTACAAAGTGACTTTGGAGTTTATTAGACTTGTTGAACTCATAACTTGTCTAGGATTGTTAATAAACATATTTTGAATAAAATTCATGTTCACTAGTGGAGAAAGACCCCTAATCATTCTCATCCTCATTGTTCACATTCATATTTGTTTTGTAGTTTTTTGCGTTATTCATATTTTCAGAAATTAAATCGACAACTTTAGCTCAACTCCCCCTTAGGAACGAACCTGCTTATCATTGTGTTATTCATTAGTGTAAGAAAAGTAAGGAATATATTTTTTATGAATTTTACACCTCATCAAAATTGGCGCCGCTGCCGGGGAGCAGTCGGTAGTTTGAGTTGTTATTTAATTTTCTGATTTTTGCATTTGTTTTTTATTTTTGGATTTTACTAATTTGTTTTCTTAGAATCTTATTTCAGGTACCATTAATCATTATTTTTGTGTGTGCATAATTGGTTACAAGAGGTAAGTTCTCTAAACTAGTTGTGCGCATAAACAAATTTGTGATGAATCCTTTTGAGAGTAACGTATATGGTTCACAAGACCGTACATACTATGGTGATCAATTTAATTCTCATTCTTATGACTTCCAACCATACTTGGGATATAATCAAAACCGATCTTTTGGATATGATGAACGATCACAAGGATGGGAGGATAGTTGTACTTTTAATCAGTTTAATTCTAGACATGTGCAGATGCTCGATAACGTTCTTTGTGAGCTAAAGGCAGTGGAACAACTTGGTAGACAACCAACCAGACCTTGTTTCAATGAGTCTAGCCCAACTCCTGATCGTATTTATGATCATTCACCCATTCAAAGGGATGAGACTTGGGCTGGAAACTATGAATTTGGTGTGTATCCAAGTTTGGCGGAGCAATCTTCAAATCAGAAATTTGATAGTTTTGTTGAATCTTCTATTCCCGTGATGCAACAAATGCTTCAAACAAAAAAATAATTTTGTAAATTTCAGCTGAGTTACAATGAATCACTCTAAGAACTTCAACGGAATATAGACGACATCAGAAATGGCATGAATCAAATTCATGAAGAGCGGAACAAGGAAGAGGTTCAAACTCATTCTAACATTCCCATGGATGCAAATATATAGTATGATGATTCCGAAGAAGACGAATCCTTAAATGTACATAATATTGGTGTAACTAGCTCAACTCTTGATCGTGATAATGATCATTCACCAATTCAAAAGGAAGAAGTTGAGTCTAGAAACACTAAAGTTATTAATGGTAAGATTTATGTTGTGTATAGAGCGATGATGATTATGACTTCTTTGTGAATAACACCCCTAATTCAGAGATTGTGAATACTTTGAATGAGAAGTCGACTTGTGATGAAGACCGTAAGGATTACGATGACTTACTTGGAGCAGATATCGATTCTGATGATGAAGATTTGCAAGTTATAGATATAAAAGAAACTGATGAAGAATGTCTTAACAAGAGTTTGAATGCGAATAATGATACTTGTGATGTGGGAATGGAATTATCCATCGGTGCCGAGGATCCGACAATACATGAGGTTTTGCAAGGTTTGTCTAACCCTTTACATGAATCTCTATCTAATGATGATCCTCCCAAACTAGTATTAGTTTCTCAAAAAGTTGATAATCCATCTTTTAGGAAAGTACCTCATTTGGGACTGGAATTATGTGCTTCTAAAGTTCTTTCCGAATTCCTTGCTTCCAAGTATCCATCATATGTGTTTGAGTTTAACACCATGCAGGTTATCCAAGAGGAGTCGATAGAAGTTCCTTCCACTTATGTTTTGTATACACTTCCGAGTGTGGAAACGACTAAGTGTGGGGGTGACTCTTTTGAGACGATAGTTTCACTTTTATTACCATTTGCTAATATTCTTGTGAAGCTATTGTTATATATGCAGATTCTTTTGTGGGTAGATCCCAAATTTTCAAATTATTGATATATGGGGAATGTATTTTGAACGTTACTCGTATGCGTCAATCAGGTGAACAATTCCAATTCTTACTTCCTTGTCTTTTTTAAGTATTCCTCTTATTCTTTTTGCAATGGTTTGAAACATTGAGGACAATGTTTGATTTAAGTGTGGGGGTAGGGTTCCATAAGAAAAAATTGACGTATACAAAACTCTAACTTTTAGAGATTTTTGAACAATTTAGAATGAACACTAGCCTTTCTAAGTAGATGGATTTTTTTTTCTTGACGATGAGGTATATTTCAACTGAGTCGGGATTAAATGCCAACTAAATAGCTTGTTTAGTGTTTATACTCTATCATTCAAAAGTAGTTATGAGTTAAAGTAAGGTTTTGTGGGTATATCTCTAGTAAACCCTCACGAGACTATAACTCGTCCACTAGGGACACCTAGGGGTTTAAAGGCTTGTTATACATGCTAAGTGTAACCGTATCCTCGACGAAATGGAGTTGTATTTTACTTTAGTTGTGTTTGCTCGAGGACTAGCAAAGTCTAAGTGTGGGGGAATTTGATAGGTGTCTAAAACACCTTTATTTATTATCTATTGGTTTTACTTTCTTTGTTATTTTTCTTGTGAATTATGTATATTACGCTTGTTTTGCATTTTGTAGGTATTTTGGAGTCATGCGACAAGAAACGAGGGAAACGAAGCTCAATTCATTGCTTTGGTAGCGGCTCGAAGTGTAAGCAAGTCTACAGGTCTGCAATGCATTGAAAATAAAGATTACTGGAGCACTAACACATTTTGTCTCAAGGCAGACACTGAGATGCTCTTGCAGTTTACTAAAGTACCACCTAATTCTACTAAGGGGCACTATAACAATCTTATAACTTAAAACTATGTCAGGACCAGGAGAAACCAATTCTCCATTTCTTCCTCACGACCAAGACAGCTGCACCAGCCGGTGAGTCAAGGGTCTTGTGGTTGTCTGCCAAAGGTTAGTTAGGTTCTAGCTGAGAAGAACAGAGACCTGGAAAGTCGCATTTGCTGGTAAGGTTTTGGACAGAACTTTGAAACCGAGAAAAGGAAAGATCAAGTTTCTGCCATGTGATTCGATAGATGGTGGTTGATTGATGAGAAACTAGAGTCCGTGCAGGTTTAGGAGAACTGGGTTGATCTCAGATTTGCAAATGCTGACAAGAACTTAAGCTGAAGCCAAGAAAGTCAGTGAAGAGAAGACAAGCTACTGCCATCGATTCTAAGTGATGAATGATAGAAAATTGAGTTGGCTTTGTGTGTTTGATGAATTTTTAGACTCCTGGGTTTCATGTTTCGCAGGGAATGAGCTATATGGGAATGTCAATTGAATCAGCAGTATTTAGTCCTGCCATCAACAGCAATATGCATACAACGTGTTTGTATAAATGCTCAAGAGAACAGTTCATTGTGACTTCAAGTTCAGCTGCACCCGTTTACTTCTCCGAGTCTGGTTGGTATTTTCTAAGCAAATGGACATGGTCGGAGGTTTTGTATGAATTTTGATGGGTCTTGGGTAATGTTGCAAGCCGAAAAAACAGCAAGTGAAACTAATGTTATCGTGACTTCTGTGGGTCTAAACCAAGAGTTAGGAATGAATGGGTTTTGTATGAATTGCAGGGAAGGAAATATAGTAGAGCTTGGAAATCAACAGCGTGTTCATCTTGTTCACCACCAGAGATGCACACAATATGTTTGAGAAAATGCCGGAATCACCAGTTCTTCACAGTGTCAAAACCAGACTATCTTATTGCTTCACCATCTGTTGTCACTAAGTGCCATGAGTCTGTGGGTTAGTCTACATACAAGGGCTGTCTGGCAAAGGCTAAAATTTGATTTAAAGGCCAAGAAACCAGCTGAAGTATTGAGTTGCTGCCATGGGTCAGGGGCCATGTTTGGAGAAGTTAGGACTCGAGTTAGAAACCGGAAACAACACGGAGTCTGGGCACGAATGCTTAACTGACTTGGATTTGCCGATAAGTCAGGGAAGTAAGATTGAATTGTTGCCGTAGATTGAGACTTGTTAAGAAGCTGAGAATTAGGAAATTGGATTGGCGTAGGATGCAAGTTCGCAGCAAGAAAAGAAGCTATAAAAGAATGAGAAGAAGCTATAGAAAGGAGATATCATAATCCGCATACCCCCTTCAACTGCCACAACCCTAGTTTCAGCGAGCTTTGCTCGCTGAACAACCACCACCACCATTTATAAACCACCTGCATTCATCTCTTCACCAGCATCATCTTTTGCATCTCCATCACATCTGCATAACCACTCCACCTATAAACCATTGCATTACCACCTGCACTTCACCATCTGCATACCATTATCCCCTTGCATATAGCAGACTCCTCTTGCTTACCTCAATTACCATCACTTCACATATCCACAGTACTACAGCCACCTTTCACCAGCTTATCATCATCAGCTTGAGGAGCTTGTTTGCATCTCTCATCACCAGACGCGATGCAGTAACAAGCCAACAGTAGCGGCACATCATCACTTGCACCAGTTTGCAGCAATACAAGTACCTGAACTCGGACTTTAAGCACACTGCAGCACCTTCACAGACCACAACCATCAGCCCGCTTTCCAGAATCAGTCCGCAACGTCACCATCACAGCTGCAGTCTGCCAACAGTCCAGCTCGGGGAGATTTCTGCTCGCATACATACCACCAGCCACGGATTGGGTTTTGTTTTCAAATTATCTTGCACTATAATATCATATTCTTTGAATTGATTATCGTGAATATGAACTCCAGTAGCTAAATACTTGTTTGGTTAGGGATTATTTCGAAACTACGTGGCTTGAATTTATGAGTTTATCTTTCTTTACAATATTGTTATATTGATTGTCATTTACCGTGTTTATGACCATGAATTGTGTTCAAGTTGTTTGAGTGGCCAATTGGATGACTTGTTTGAAATACTTATGCTATATTTTGGAGTCTTAATCCTTAATTGTTAAGAGGACATAATCATAAGTAGCGAAACATCAACGTTGCAATGGGATTTTATGTATTTTGATGTGTATTTGACAACCCTAAGTTAGCATGTCGAACTTACGTGCATGTGGTTAGGATCAATCCGACTCATAGAACATACCGGTTAGTTAAGTTACACTAGAGAGCTTATTCAAAGTGGCTTGATTGACTAGACACGAGTAGAGAACTTATTCTACAAAGTGACTTTGGAGTTTATTAGACTTGTTGAACTTATAACTTGTCTAGGATTGTTAATAAACATATTTTGAAGAAGATTCATGTTCACTAGTGGAGAAAGACCCCTAATCATTCTCATCCTCATTGTTCACATTCATATTTGTTTTGTAGTTTTTGCGTTATTCATATTTTCAGAAATTAAATCGACAACTTTAGCTCAACCCTTCCTTAGGAACGAACCTATTTATCATTGTGCTATTCATTAGTGTAAGAAAAGTAAGGAATATATTTTTTGTGAGTTTGACACCTCATTAAGGACCAATCGACTTATTGGTGAAAATATTGGTAGCAAGACCAATATGGAATAATTGGTGTAGACCTAATTACAATTATTCTTGTTATAACATAAGGTAGTAAAACCTAATATGGTGGAAGGACCACTCAATGAGTGGCAAAAGAGGGACCGACCAATGGGGACGAAGGGGACTGGCCAATGGTAGCAAGGGGACCGACCAAGTGGTAAAAAGAGGACCGGCTAGTGGTGGAAAATGGGGCCGACCAATGGGACTAGCCATGGTGGTAGTGAGACCATTCCTTATTATTTTGTATTTTTCTTGGTCCTTCTGGCATTAATTTGATATTTCAGGAGAACTTAATCTTGACTGAAAGTCCTAGATTTTGATACAAAGACCAAGCAAGATTTTGTAAATATTAAAATAATAACATTTTAATATATTGGTGCAAAGACCGATTAGTAATGGAACCACTTGTTATTTATATCATGTGATCTTTAAAGCAAAATTTTATAAGTTTTGGTAGAAAAATCAAAAAAGAGTTTGATAGGAAAAGGAAACCCTAAGAAATGGAAATAATAATAATAATAAAGAAAAATAAAAAGATGTAGGACCGCCATGGCGCCGGCGGTTTGGCCGGCTGGCCGGGCCGATTCCATGTCCCTTTTTTTAATTTATTTTGTTTCCTCCTTTCACCATATGGATGAGCAAAGGGGACAGTTGTTCCATAAGAGCAAGGAACTACTTGAGGCAAACAAGTTGTTTTATTTTGTTTCCTTCTTCCATAAACTTCCATAAGAGCAAGAAAATTATACTGAGATTTTGAGACAATGGAAAGAAGACTCGGCTAAGGCGCTAAAACATTATATTGCAATTATATTCGGCAACAATATTAAGGGCTTTAGAGTTTGATGAAATTTTCACAAAGTGATGAACGTGCCAAAATCGATATTTTTTTACCACGAAAAGATGATGCATGCTTATTTTGTTGATGGTTTATTCTGATGAAAACATTCAGCATCGATTAAGCATGAGACAGAACCTGCTTAAAATGATTACTCTTGAGCTTTGTCAGGTACAACCTCTATTTAATTATCAGAATGATGCACGATATGCAAGAGGATTTAGGCCAGAACAAAAGACCACTGCATCCCAGCGTATATTATGTTATGGGGGACCAGCCGATTCCACTGTTGAGTATATTAGTATGCAAAAAACAACTACAATCAAGTATCTAGCAATATTTTGCGAGACAGTAGTCGATCATTTTGGTTCGTATTGGCTACCAACACCTACTCAGATTGATGTTGATAGAATTCTCAAGGAAAAAGAAAAAAGGGGTTTCCTTGGAATGTTAGGAAGTCTTGATTGCATGCACTAGGTGTGGTAGAGAAGCCTTGTTGAATGGGTGGGTCAGTCAATATAAAGGTCATTACCTAAAACTAACTGAAATTTTGAAAGCTTCGGCTACTTGGATTTGGCATGCCTTTTTTGGACACCCAGGTTCACAAAATGGCATATGTGTTTTGTAAAAATCACCATTGTTTGAAGATCTGAAGCGTAAACTAGCTCCTGATTGTAATTTCACCATCAACGGTAAAAACTACACTTAGGGGTATTATCTGGCAGACGATTTATGCCACAATGGTCAACATTATTTCAAGCCTATAGTTAGAGTGATCAGGGTATGCATTTGGCTGATATGAAGTATTTGAACATGCAAAAATGGATTTTGAGGCAGGTGTTGAACGCACATTCAGAATCTTGAAAAAGAAGTTCGCAATCGTTTGTGGGTCATGTCGTTTTTATGATCTTTAAGAATTGAAAATAATTATGCTCACTAGCATAATTTTGCATACATAGTAATCGATGAAACACGACGTGCATGATCTTATAAATGCTTAAACTATATATTTTTAGTGTCAACACCATACTTTTTTTACTTATAATTCTTGCATATATCTTGTTCCATAAGAAGAGAAAATAGTTCATTCCGACACAAAAAGGAGAAGTTAAAGCCAAAAATACACTTTTGGATTGAAAAATCCAGAAACTCCTACCTATGTCTAGGAAATCACCCAAGAACCTAGCCCTTGAGCAACTAGAAGAATGAGATTGAATTTCATAAGAGGTTACGACAAGGAAAACATTCAAAACCTATTCGTAGAACTGGTAGCTTGACAAGATTCTTGTCAGATTTACGAATAAGAAAGTCAATCGACCTAGCTGTAGAAGAAACCAAGTCTACAAAAGAAGTGTTAGGGTAAGATTTACAGCTAGGATCAATCAAAACCTAGCCATAGACAAAATGAAAAGGTGAAACATGAATTCGAGACTCACTTACGACAGGGTATAGAAAAAAGAATGAAATAAAGAGATATCAAAAGTTGAAACACCATATTGTAGAGGACGAAGAGACGCCAACGCAAAAGAATGAGGTCAATTAGACGTCAAGTGAATGAGTTATGACCAAAATGGTGAAAGAAGATAATGAAATCCAGAAGCATTTACCGCCACAAAATTTCTCACTCGACCTAGCCATTAGTGGCCCCGAAAAATCACTTTAAAACTCATATTTAGTTACGACCAGGTTATGAGAATAATTCATAATCGCAGGCAAAAATTTTAGCATAAAACTTTGGACTTCTAAAATGAGGAAAATCCGGTCCCGAACGGATTCTAATCCCTAGATTAAGGAGACTCCCAAGACATTAAGAAGATAAGTTTTATACTAAAGTCTTAGAGGAGATTATCAACACACATAGTGAAAGCAAGGGTTTCGAAGCGATTTTGCTTTCTTTTGGTTTGTATTCCTAGTGATTGTAAAATGCATCTTTCTCTTCAACAAACACTATTTTTGAAAAAAGATCGTTACCATCAAGAATGAGTCTAAGAAACATGCAATCATGGAAGAAGATGATCTTTCAACATTTTTTAGAAGTTCCTTGCCTGGAAAGTTAAAGATCTTTGACCGTGAGTCCCAACACCAAGAAACAGAAAAATGAATAACTCTCAAAGTCGAAAAGAACTCAAGAGCTCCTAATAAGGAAGATACGATTCAATTATCAAATGAAACAAGTGAAATGATTTCTTCACCCAAGGACAGAGAGAAAGGTATAACTTGTTTCATATCCTTTACTTGATTTCTATTTCCCTCCACTAAGTAAAGCCGACTCATTTAATCATGATGAAACTCAAACTCAACCCACAGTGGACGTAAGCATTGCCAAACCATGCAAATCACTTATATGTCATTTATATTTATGCACACATTATTATTTTATGCAAATTTTTGGATATTTTCATAAATGTTTGCCGCTACGACATGGGGGTTATGGGGGTGGGGATGGGGCATCCCCTCGATTGTGTTCGACCTAACAGGTTTAGTCACAAGGGTCTAGGGGCAGTGTCTCGTAGATTTTTTTTTTTTTTTGGTTTTGAATTTGAAAACCTAATTCGGTTTTTCAAAAAAATCTACAAACGCATCTCTTCCCATAAGGTGTCTTTTCATGGGATACCATTAATGGATGTCTTTTGATGGCGTCTGTTGGAGATGAAGAAACATCTCTAATAAACATGAAACCCTCTATAAATTGCGAAGGCTTTCTCCAATTTCAACACATCAAAATTCCTAATTTGTTTTCTCTCTAAGCATCATCAGATTCTAATTACTGTACGTTTTTGGTTGGTCAAGGGTGTATATCGGGGCTTCATTGTATTCTGAAAGCATTATTTCAGTGACTAATCGTATTGGCTAGTTATTTAGGAAGGATCGAAATATTAACTGGAAAAATCACAAGACCCTGAAATCGATGTTACAACATTCTCTTTTGTTCTTTGACTTTTCGATCTTTTAATACCAAATTTCCAATACTAGTTGCCTTCATTTTGGAGCACATCACTATTTAGAAATAGTAGTACAAAAAGGAAAAAAACTCAAAAATTGGAACAATCGTTTTAAGCGAGCTAGCCCTAATCTGAAGTTCTGAACCCAGTCCCCCTAGGGGGGCCAGCTTTATGTTTTTTATCTTTAAAAAATTGAACTTTGAAGTGTGGACATGTGTCAGAATTAAAAGATCTATCTCCTCGTTCTTGTCCTGTTGCTTGCCATTTTAGCCCCTTGCCCATCATCATAAAAGATATATTCAAAGATCCTACGAATTTCCATCATTTTGTTAAGAGGAGTTTAGCCTCCTCATGTTCCACCTAAACCTGAACTAAATGCATAACACGCATCACAACCGCTGCAGTAGAGGAGACGAACAGCAACAACAGTAATCAGAAGCTTCTCAACCTTTTTCTTCGGACAGAACTTGGTCCAGACTTGACAATCACTTTCCTCTCTTCTTATCTATTTTCTTTCACTCTCTAACCCTAATTTCATTTCATTTCTCTGAAAAAAAAAACCCTATTTTTAGCCATCTGTTTCTCCCGATTTCGTCTCTAACAGTGGTCAAACTAAATCTCTTGAAAAAACCAACTCAAAGGAAATTGAAATCAAGAAGATAATTGAGTTGAAGACAAAAGAAAAGGTAAATAATCGAATATCTGATGTCTGTAGAGAGATCATTTGAAGCATGGGAAGAGGTACAAAGACAAGGTCATGATTTAGCTGATAGATTAGCACAAGGTTTCAATGGATTACTAACTACACATATAAACCCTAATTCATTTCCATGGCCATATCCACCTCAAAAACCTAAACTGTTTGATATTGAATTTACAACACAGAGTTTTGGTAAAAGAGATTTTGGATTTGGATTGGATAATAATAATGGTTTTGGAATTGATGGGGTTTCAGCTATATTTGATGCGGGAAATAGGTTAGGACAAGCTGGGGTGGAATTTGGAGCTTCTGTTAATGGTGTTATTCAACAGTTCTTTAGAAGATTACCAGTGCCCTTTCGACATGATGAGAGTGATGGTGGTGGTTCGTTGAGGGTGGATTTTGATACTCAAAGAAGAGAAGCTGTTTTGGCTGGACACAAGGAAGATTTGAAATCGCTTGCTGAACAGTTTAGGGATTATGGATTTTCTGAGACCAGTGAAGTTGTTTCCGATGAATCGGCTGAGGAAGATGGTTTTGGAGGTTTTAATTTGAAATCTACTGGATATTTCGGCAAAAAACAGGTATATTTTTTCTGAATTTTGTCAGAATTATTGTATCCATTGATACCTAAGAATAGGCTAGGGTAGAGAGTTTGAAGTGCACAAATAGATATATGTTTACAGGCCTGTATAAAGCTTTTTCATTTTGTACTTTATGCAGGGAAGCTGTAATATTACATCAACATACGATAGTAGATCGAATGATATTGAAAACTCTCTAGTTGCAAGAGGGGATTTGTGGAGGGTAGAAGCATCACATGGGGGTTCTACTTCAGGGAATGAAAATTCTCCTTTGTTTTTGGTTCAACTTGGACCCTTGTTGTTTGTTCGTGATACAACACTACTTTTACCAGTTCATTTGTCAAAACAGCACTTGCTTTGGTATGGTTACAATAGGAAGGTAAGACTATTCCTTGTGAGTCAACTTTTGACTTGCTGAAAACACTAGTTATTCGTAATGGTTATGGTTGTATATTGCATATATTCATTGTATCATTTGTAATCCCTCAACATACTAGTTATTGGTAATGGTTATAGTTACATATTGCAAATAGAATTGTCATATCATTTTTAATCCCTCAACATTCTTTGTAAACCTGCTATGTCATTTGGTTCAGATTTTTGAATGTGCATCGACTTCTATTTGATATTTTTATCTCATGTGGTGAGACGACTACTTTAGCTCTGACCATTCCCACACTCCTTCTTGCAGTTTTGAAATATTTCATATATTCAGTGCGCTTAGCATGTAATACCGCATAAGCTTTCTGATTCACTGATGACTCTGTAAACCTAACATATTTGGATTAGAACAGTTGGAGAAAAGGGATAAGACATCAGATAAGTTGTTGATTAATTTCTGGGTAGTGAGGTGTGTTGAGTGCCATAACCATCAAACTGGAGCAAATAGGTGTTAGAACATGGTGAACAAAATAAGATACATAGGCTAAAACTAAACAGGTCTTTGTCCCCATGCTTTATATTCGTATAAATTGGTTAACCTCATTAGTTCTGACAACACTTCCATTCTCTTCTCATTTGGAATATCATTAACCTGTCTTTGTCCCCATTCTTTATATTCGTATAAATTGGTTAACCTCATCAGTTCTGACAACACTTCCATTCTCTTCTCATTTGGAATATCATTAACCTCATTTGTTTTGGTTATACCTTCGCTTCATACCTTGAATTTGTCGAATGATAAATGTAAGAAAATTTTGTTGATTTGATGATCCATATTTGACGCGTTCTCGTGATTCTGTTTCAGAATGGCATGCATTCAATCTGTCCAACTGTATGGTCGAATCATAGGAGGTGGCTACTGATGTCAATGATCTGTCTAAACCCATTCGCGTGTGTAAGTCATTTTTATTTTTTTGTTCTGGATGATGCTTCTAATGTGACCTACACTAAACTAACTTATATCAACCCCCCTTTTACGATATGCTATTTTTCTCGAAGTTCAAACCTCTAGCAGGATTTTAAGGGGTTTGGAAGCATAGGCTGTAATTTCATATTGCGAAATGCTTGGCATTTTGCATATTGCCGGCTTGAACAACTGTCTAGAAGTCCAATACTAGTAAATACTAGTAGTCTTGGATAAGCTGACAAAGTTCCCAATGGATATTAGTGCTATATAGAGCCTGTACATTGCAAAATCAAAATAACGTTGTTGTAAAATCGGGAGAGTTCGAGTCTTCTTTACCTTTCACCATGTCGCTGGATTAGTTTTTTTAATATTTTTGTAGTCCCAGAGCGCATCTTCTTTTCTGTGCATATTTGTTTAGGATCTTAGGTATCGTATTATCAGTTTGACATTCAATGGATCTAATCCCTAAATTATATTACTTTCTAATGCAACCTTAAGTTTCTAATATGGGACTTTCGGACATAGAATTTGGTAAGTATACCAGTTTCTCTATAGCTGCTGAGGGAGTGGGTATTATTTACATTGAAAAACCTCGTCTGCTGGTTTTGTAGTGTTTAGTCTATCTGCCCTCTTTTGACGCCATGTTAAATACATATAGTAGAATGGCTAGGCATGAGTTCTACTAACTGTTTTCTGTTGTTTCAGTCTTATATGGATCTCCAGTTTCCGAGTGGGCAATTCACATATGTAGCTGGCGAGGGCATAACTTCTAGTGCCTTCGTCCCTGTATTTGGTGGCTTGCTTCAAGCTCAAGGTCATTATCCTGGAGAAACACGAGTTAGTTTCTCTTGCAAGGTTAGTTGGGGAACGTGCCACAGATGAAGTAACTTCTTTTTTGTTTAAATTCTCAAAGTACATTGTTTATTAATCTCTTCAACTCCGCCCAAAAATTAGATTTGCAAATCTGTCCTGGTGTTTTGATTGTTTATTTACTCCTTATCCAGAATAAATGGGGAACATGCATCACGCCAATGGTGCAGTGGCCTGACAAATCTCTCTCTCTCGGACTTGTGCAAGACTTAGCTTGGCAGAGATCTGGTCTGATGGTTAGGCCTACCATCCAAGTGAGGTATAATAGTCACTTCACTCAACTGAATTGCTGCATATAGTGCTGGCATTTGGTCAAGTCTGTCTTTGTCTTCAATTCGTATACTCTTATAGCACATCAAATCACAACTTTGGATGTTGTGGAAGAAACTTTAGGTCATCAAAATCCATTATGCGCCAACTGTTAGCTTCGGGGTGATACGTATTGGAGCATGCTTACATCTTAATTTTAGTTGTAATGATCTGGAGTATTAGTTGCAATAATTCCAAAATATTTTACCTCGTGATCATGCAATCTTTTTTAATATTCAAGTCGGGTCATTTTAAAAAACCACTTATATGGACTTATTTTCTTGTCTTGGTACTTTTTTGAGGTGGCCTGCACCTTTAATGTGGTTATTTTGTAGTAGTACCGCTCCTTTTCATTTTTCAGTTGCCATACTGTGGTAGCTACTTTGCGATGACCCAGAAGTGAAACTCCAGGATGACCTCTGAATTAGTATGATCAGCTTCTATTGAAAGTTTTTATAAGCTAAAAAAAATTAGGAATGGTATCTCGGATATAATTTCACCTGATAGTGTTCTTTGAAAAGGTTTTTTTTTTTTTTTTTGCATATATGTGAGCATCATAACTTAACCTGTATCAGCAGTCATTTGTTTTGTGATATGAAGTGGGCTATGCATTTCTGTGATACAAAAGGTAGAAATTCTGAATATTGATGAATGACACTAGAAATTTAGGTTTTTAACAAATTTCGAGTACATCATAAGTAGTTACATTAATTAAAGTTGAAACATTATTTTTGAGTGGCTCAGTTGATAGTTGTTGGAAGTATTGTATGGGGATATAGAATTGCAGTAAAGTTGATCGTTTACCTATCCAACAGCTGATTTTTTAATGCTACTAGAATAGTTGACACACTTATCTAAAGACTCTCTGTTCATTTGGACAGTATATGCCCAACTATTGGAGGAAGCAATCCTGGCTTGCGTGCTGAGCTTATCCGATCGGTAAAGGAGAAACTGAGTTTAATTTGTGGCTGTGCTTGCACAACCTATCCTTCTGCATTTGCATCAGTTGCAGTAAGTTTTTCTCCAGTTCAAAATGAGCTTCGCCTTTTTCTTAGCCTTTTTTATAACATGTTGCTTCTATCTCTTACTTCTTGTTGTCCTTTGGATAATATAGATTGGCAGGTCAAAATGGAATGGGAATGTGGGGAAATCCGGAATAGTTGTCAGAGTTGAAACACCTCTAGGAAACATCAGAAGACCTTCATTCTCTGTTCAATTGAACAGTGGTATCGAATTTTGATATTTTTCAGTATGATGTACTTGGACATCTGACATCTGTATATATAGTAGTTTCAAACTTTCAAGTCTCAATACAGGCCCCACCTTGGTGCTGGGTAGTTGTCAACGGCCCAAGTTAGTAAGCATTTGCTTCTGGAATGGTTTTTTTTTTTATATTTACCAATGGCTGTAATTATCATCTTTCATAACGTGTTGTATAAAGAAGTTACTAGGGAATGAATAAACCATCTTTCATTTTGTATTTTTGCCAGGAAAGAATGATTTCATTTTTTACTTTTTTTTATAGAAAAACTTTAGGCAAGAGGGCCTAAGAAGAGTACAAACTAGAGTGAGTGGCACTAGGAAGACCACCACTCCCTGAGATAGAATTCTTACAAGCCGTAGATAAGTTAAAAGCTTTGAAGTTTTATAGTCTATGGATAAGTTTAAGGCCTGTTAAAACAAAAGAAATGACATTAATTCTACTTCTCTTAGGTAGTCTCTCTACTAATTCTCTCATGATAACTGGGGTGATATCTTCTTTCAGCTGCGTTGTGGTAAAGCATTGTGAAGCGAATAAGTACTTGGATTCAGCATGAATTTCGATATTTGTGTGCTGCAAGTCCTTGACCCATTTGAGAGCGAAGTCTGCTCTTCCTGTTGCTCTCCATTTTCCATAGTGTCCTGGATATCCTCCATTCTCCATAGTGTCCTGGATATCCTCTAGTCCGAATGGAGTTTCCTGCAAAATCAGTAGCTGTGAGAGCTGTGAAGTAAGCAAGCGATATGAAGAGTGCAAATTTTTAAGATTATTCCAAATGCTCCTCTTTGATTTGAATCCAGAAAGTAACTGGTAGTATTCTCCTCAGTTAACTGGTTATCATACTCTTCATTTTGGAGAGTAGAATTTAGGATGTGATCTTGCAATAGATGAACTCTATTATGGCTGCTCAGATGTTTTTGAATACTGCTAGTGGTTTTGACTGGCATTTAGCTTGGTGTGTTTGAAGATAAAATCACACCTAGCTTTCCAAATGTACAAGCAAGCAGTAGCATAGATATAACTACTAGAATGAGTGTTTACTGAAGTAAACCAAGAGTTTAACCAATTGTGGAAGTTTGTGGTGGAATCAAACTTCCATGATTAGGTCCAAGCAGCATCTTCCATGCATGAGTTTCAACATGACAATTTAGAAACATATGTGTCATAGTTTCCTCCCCACTATCACACAACTTGCAGATGGGATCAATGTAATGCAGAATGCTAGCTGTTTTAGCATTGGTGGGAAGGATTCCATGAGCACACTTCCATAGGAAACTCTATATTACTGGAGCAATGTCTATGCTCCATAAGGCTTGCCAGTTGCAAATCAGGGGGCCATTTCTATAGAGATTATCCATCTTGACTTTATATAGAGACTTGACAGAAAAGTCCCCAAAATCATTTAGATTCCACGGTATCTTGTCATCTTCTCCTGGGTGGGCGGTGATATCCAAAATAGTTGTGGCAGTAGCAGGGTTGAACCAGTTGTTGATTAGAGAGGCATTCCAACCATAATAATGCCAGAGGGGGAGTTGGCTGGTTTGGGAATTGGAGAGGAAATGGTGGGGATCCAGATATCTTCCCAAATGTTGATTTTCTTGCCATTCCCAATTTTCCAAGAGCGTGTTCTTGGATGTTGTGGATTCCTTCCAGAATACCTTTCCATATCCAAGAATCAGAATCTTTGGGTTTGATATATATCCATGTTTAGAATATTTTTGCCAAGTAGATATTTAGCATCCATGAGCTGGTACCATAACGACTCTTTATCTTTTTCCAATTTCCAACCAATATTAGTTATCATAGAGCTATTGAAATGTTCCATATTCATAAAACCCAAACCTCCCAGCTCCCTGGGTTTACAGACAACTGTCCGAGCCTTCGGGTAATAGCCTACCAGCAGGATTAAGAGGTCATTTTTTCCAACTGACAAGCTTAAATTTGAGCTTTTCAACACCAGGTTTGAAAGAGGTAATCTTGCTTCTGTGAGTGAAGAGGGGAGAGTCAAGGTATTTATCATTCAGTTGAAGGATCTGAACTCCCATGTTAGTGTTGATATTGGAGCTGATAGTAGGATCAGTGTTGTTGCTGAAGAACACTCCAGATTTATTTAAGTTTATTAACTAACCACAGGAGTTACTAAAAATCTGGAGGATATCCATTAAGTTCTGACTTTCCATCTTGTTGGCTTTGCAGAAAATCATATAATCATCAGCAAATAGGAGATGGTTGATAGAAAAAGCATTCTTGCAGGTTTTGATACCAAAAATGAGACCCATATCTTCAGCTTCGATGAGATTTATGGAGAGAGCTTCCATGCAAAAGAAAAAAAAATAGGGGATAGAGGATCACCCTGTCTTAGACCTCTAGATGGCTTGAGGAATTTGTCAGGAGAGCCATTGATAAGAACAACATATGTAGTAGTTGAAATACATTGGTGAATTTTTCCACACCATTTAACATTGAAATCCATTTTCTTCATGATAGTGATTAGAAAGTCTCAGTCCACTATGTCAAAATCCTTAGCCATATCAACTTTAATGCCC
>JAJJMB010017645.1:1648225-1880986 GCA_023531105.1 Papaver atlanticum
GGCTTTGGATCCCATGGAGTAGATTATTTCATGGGTAGTTGAAATATTATCAGAGATCTATCTACCAGGGATTAAAGTAGATTGGTATGGAGAAATAAGCTTAATGAGATAGGGTTTTATTCTCTGGGCAATTAGTTTGGATATGATCTTGTAGGTAGTGTTGCATAGGCTTATAAGTCTAAAATGACTTAGGGAGGATGGGTTATCAGTTTTAGGCATGAGAGAGATAAAAGTTGAATTCATTTTTTTAAAGCATATGGATAGAAGAGAAGAAGTGTTGGACCATCTTAACAATATCTTCTCCCAGGATGTGCCAGTTGGCTTGGAAGAAGTTTGGGGGAAAGCCATCAGGACCAGGAGCTTTGTCTTCAACCATATTGAAAAGGATGGTTTTAACTTCATGAGAATCTGGGAGTCTATTAAGGGTGATGTTATCTTGAGGGGTAATGATGGTGGGTATGAGTCGGTTATTTCTGGGTTTATAGTGATATTATCAGTTGTTGCCATTTTGGTAAAGTGGTTAGAGAAACAAGTGATCACTTCTTGGTATTCAGTAATCCATATCCCATTTTCATCCTGAATGAAGTCAATCTAATTTCTTCTGGTCCTGCATTTGGTGGCTCTATGGAAGTATTTCTTCTGGTCCTGCATAAGGAATGCCAGGATGTATGTGTATGAGAGGAATATGACTATTAGAGAGAAACAAATAATCATAGGTTTGAGCATGAGAAATGCTAGTGTCCTGATTAAAGTAAAAGAAGAAAAGAGATTTTACCATATTGGTTGATGGGGAGCTGTCCAAGGTACCATTAGCCAAATCTTGAGATGGATCAACCTGCTGAGCTTTGGTGACTGCCTCCGGGTCCTTGAATCTTTTAAGTCTATCAACATCAACATCAACAGATAGAGTGGGCTTCTTTCTTTTGGGATCAGAGTTACTAGCTTCTAGATTGCCAATATTGCTCCTTTTGAAATAATGGCTATTTTCTTGGCATCTCAGGCCTCTTTCTTTTTTCTTATAAATGTCAGCATCCATTTTAGCCTTGATTTGGGCTAAGGTGGAGAGGAAGTTGAAGGGAAAAGTTTTTATTTATTTATTATTATTTTGGGTGGGGGGGTGGGGGGGGGGATGATGATGAGATCAGTGCTTGGGCTAGACTCAACGATGTTAAGTTTGCCCTAAGTTCTAGCAACAACTTTGATGTTGTGTATCTTCTTCTTATAAGAGCCTAGGATTTTCTTAGCAAGGAAGTGCTTCTTGTTTCTGATTTTGCAGACAATGACATCAGGGTGTTGAGGGGTTTCAGCAGTTCCATCATTGGAAAGGTTTGCACCAATAATGAGGGAGCTATTTGAGGTGGAAGCAAGATTGGCTATAGATTTTTCTATTCAGTTTTCTTAGCATGTTTCATTTTTGCTTCAAATTCAATAGCAACATCAGTATTAGGGTAGGATTTGTGGATGAGAGCCTTTCCAGTGAGTAATCCTTCTGCTTTGGGGTGGAAGAAGTAGCTGGTTGTCTTGGAGTGGAGATAAGATGGTGCTGAATGATAGGTGTGGCACAAATTTGGTTAGGGTGATCTATAATTCTACAAACTTTGCCGAATTTTGTACCATTCAGGGTATAAGCAAATTCAAGCCAGTGAGAGATGGTAGAGGATTCAAAAGCTTCAATTCCAAACTTGAAGGGTCTAATAATATCAATAGTGATCTTGACCTTCATGTTCTTTTCATATCTATCTCTTCCATATGGTCTTCTGGCATCTTGGAAAACTCCAGCAGGTTTGAGGATACCCTTTATGTCAGAAATGATATGCTTGGGAATTCTCTTAATGAGAATCCATACCATAATAACTTTGGAGAAAATTTCTTCATCTATCAGCTCAGGACCTCCAACTGGAACTTCAACAAGGACCATTAGCTTGTCAAATGCTCTTCCAGTTCCTCATTGTCTGAGAGTGTTGTAGTCCTCTTCATGAGTCAGTTTAAGGGTGTAGAAGTTTCTTCTTCTATTCCAAATATCAACTTCAACGCTGCTCAACATTTCCTAATTGGCATTGATGAAGTTACTAACTTTGGAAGTTTCAAAACAAATATTATTGCAAAGTTTTCTAATGAAACACCATTTTCATCCCAAATCATGCTTGGCTTGGATATTATCGGGATTCAAGAACACCTTTGGAAAAAGATCTTCAAGCATGGTTAGAGAAGATTTCATCTTGTTAAACATGCAATCAATACTATGTGGGTTGGAGTTGGAGGAAGAGGCCATGCAATAATGAGTAATGAATAGACTGAAGCTTTGGTGTATCTGGTATGTGACCAAGTAGGTGGCGAGTTTGGGATATTTAGTAAGGAGGGTGAGTATACTAGGGTGTTGTGGTGTGCAAAAAAAATTGGTCAAATGTGTGAAGACCTTGTTAACTTTGATTTGATGTAAGTCACAAGCAGAAGGTTGTAGTTCTGGATTTTCAGGGGTACGATAAAAAGATCATGTTTTTTTGTAGATGCCAATGTGAGTTCTCAAGATATAAGCTTTTCCTATGTTGATCAGTTGAAAGTAGGTAGTCACATGCACATGAGCATGCCATTTGATGGAGATTTGTCGTTTGTTGGCTAATAATACCTTGGATAAGTACCTGGCCAAAGCAGAACACCAACTTGCATGTGGAAAAAACATATAATCAAATGAGAAGTTGATATAGGGAAGTACCTAAACTTGTCTGTTTGCTCTAAGACAATCACATTTGTAAAGTTGTGGGGACCCAAATTTGCTTTGGCTAGTTTGGTTGAGGGCCCTTTGATTAATGTTGACTTGGAAACAAGCTATGTATCTAACATTTAGTAACATTGTATACTTTAAAACGGAAATTGAATAATTGTCCCTACTTCTGTTGGGTCTTCATAAATATCCCTGACAGACTTCACAAATATCCCTAATGGCAAAATCGAAATTTCTAACAAAATCATAAATTATATGATTCCTCATTTGACCTTCTCTCTAACTTTCGTTCTTTTTTCTTTCTTACAACTCAGGAGATTTTAATCGTTCCCACCACGAACACTATTATCTCGATCGTCTCCACCAGAACCAGCACCACCATCTCCGTCACGTCCGCCACCACTATCATAAAGTGATTAGAAATCTTTCGGTTTCAAAATAGATTCTAGAAAAACATTCGTGAGTTTCGAAAACCTAATTTCGTCGATTTCATATCGATTTTCTAACTTGTTTCATGATTAAAGCATAGATCTATAACTATCTCGTCTCAATCTTTGTTTTGCAATAAAATTTCGAAGAAAAAAACCAATTTTTCTAGGGTTGTTGTTTCTAGGATCTGAGAAGAGTTTGAATATGGAGTTTTTGATGAAACATCGATGAAGGAGATCAATAAATGGAGTTTCTAAGCTTGTACAGATGGATAAGAGTGAGTCAACATTTTGGCTGAAATACTGAGAATGGAATCACAGGTGGGATTGAAGCTACAGATTACAGTGTGGTTGGGGAGGAGATTCAAGGTCATGGAGTTTCTGCTGAGTTGATGTGGAATTCGTTTTTTCATATAGTGATTAAAAGGATTGGAAATGGGTTTGATTTGCTGCAAGATAACTATGGAGATGCGGTAGTGATTGTTTGGCAGGGAATAAACATATGGTGTTGTGAATATGTGTGTTGCAATGGTGTTTGTTACGGTGCTGTTATGGGATTTCTGGCTAAATGGATGGATATGCACTGGTGTTGATAATGAATGACTCGAGTTAATGGTGTTTAAGTTGTTGTTGTTTATGAAGCTACATGTGATGATCAATTACTGTTGTTTATATTTTTTTATGGAATCAATTGTTGTTGTTGACCCAATTTTTATGGGATCAACTCCTGTTGTTGACCGAATTTTTTATAGGATCAACTACTGTTGTTGATCCTTTCAAATCCTATTGTTGACAATATATCCTTGGATAAGTATAATCATGCTTGTAGGTTAAATCTTACTTGTAGTTTAAATCAGGTAAATTTCTTCTAATGTTGAACTTGTGGTGCAATGGTAGCATGACTGACTCCATGTCAGATGAAGCGTGTTCGACTCACGCCAAGTTCACTCTATTTACATGGATCAACTTTCATTGTTGATCCAATTTAGGGGATCAATTACCATTGTTGATCCCCTAAATTGGATCAACTTCTACTGTTGATCCTTTTTTTTTGGATCAACTACCATTGTTGATCCCCTAAATTGGATCAATTTCTACTGTTGGTTCTATTTTTATTTGGATCAACTACTGTTGTTGATACAAAAATATCTGAACCAGTGGTGGCGCAGCGGCGACGGTGGCGGCGGATTAGTGGTGGCGGCGACGGACTAGTGGTGGTGGAGGACTGGTGGTAGTGTAATGGTGGTGGTGAAGGAGTGGTGGTGGTGGTTGGTAGGTGGTGGTTGTTGAACGGTGGTGGTAGAATGGTAGTTGAATATTGGTGGTGGTGGTGCTAGTGGTGGTGGTGAAGTGGTAGAGGAAGAAATTTGTTCCATTTTGAAATAAAGAAAAATATTATATGGGTGAGGGTATTAATTTTAAATGGATAAGGTTATTAAAAAGTAGGGATATATTTTTTGTTGTATAAGGATATATTTATTGGGTTTCAAAAGTAAGGACATATAAATAATGTACCCTTAAAACTTTGAAACTTGAAATAGTCCTTCCCGCGTGGTGTTGGTTAGACGTTGCCGCAAGCTTATGAGTGCCAAATATCCTACTTCTAGCTAACATCAGATAGATATTAGGCGTATATTTTTTGCTAATAGGGTATAGGTTGTGAATGATTATGAAAGCGGATCTGAAATGGCTATGGGTAGAAGTCGCAGGGCTGAGTGGATTGTGAAGCGATGGATTTTTGGGAAATGCTCGACATTAAAGGGGCAGTAACTGCTCTAAACCAATTAATACCCTTAACCTTTCCTTTTAATCACATCCAAGTGATCTTAAGATTCTTTAATCGGTTTTCTTCCCAAATCTTCCTCTTCACCGCAGAGAACCAAAGCAATAGAGAATATAAGAGAGTGTAAAGCGGTACGTTAGAGATACAACAGACAAGAATCAAGATCAAAATCAAAGACAACATCAACATCTAGTGCCCGAGTATGTTGTTGAGCCACAGATACATTGGTATCCCTTTGAGCATGCTGTAGAGCGGTTTCCATATGGAATTGCCTTTCCTCAAGGATGTGAATCGCCCGACTATCAATATAACTTTGATTGGCATTTGGAGAATCTTCGTCATAATTATGCTGTAAATTAAGGTTGAGATAATCAAAGATTAAGTGGGTCCTCCTAGCATAACTCATCCATTTCCTGACATCAATCAAATTGAAGAATTAACTCAGGTAATTAACCAATCAAACCTTCTAAAATATGATGTGAGCAATCCTTTTGAAATTCAGAGCAGATATTATGAAGTTGGCAGTGGGAGCGCTGGTGCCGGTGTTAATAGTATTGATGTTGCCGGAGATGGTTATAAGGGAGATTCCGTTGGTGATGATGATGTCTCTTTTGGTAAAGCCGAGGCTGGTGCCGGTGGTGTTGGTGATGCAAATGATGAGGATCAGCAAGCACCCATGGAGACAGATGATACAAATGATGAGAATCAGCAAGCACGTGCCAAAGAAAAGGGAAAAGCCCCCATGGAAACTGATGATGAAGACGATGCTAGGCCTAGACCATCCAACTCCAAGAACATGCAAGGTTCTGGTGATGATCAATGGAGGCTTTATGCAGTGCATCCCCGCCATTAGCCTTTTGTGGTTCATGAAGGTGTAGCTGTTGTGGCAGACCGATTCCTAGAGGCCGGCATTGGTCAAATCGGTTTTATGTATATCACTATGCTTGCAGATGCACGTCAATTTATTTAAATGCTTGCATTAGAACCGTGGAATTATAATGTGCCCATGTATTTTCCTATGCTTGATGCTTTGTTCCCAATTGTTGCTGGACTTAGGCGGGAGGTGTTTGGGTAAGATCCTGCACATGAACCAGTGGATGAACCAGTACATTCAATGAATCTAGGTGAGCCAAAAGAGATGGTTGATCCAGTCCATGCACCAGAGGAGATGCCCCATCCTGATATTCCGATCAATGTGCCCGATGAGTCGGTTGAGCCAAATATTCCATCCCCAAGACATGAACCCGCTGATGCTCCCCAAACATAAGCACGTGCACGATCTACACCATCCAGGGTAACTAGGAGTCGGGCTCGGCGAGTTAGCCAGGGCAACCGAAGTCAGACTCGTCGAGGATGAAATAATGGAGAGATCAAATATCGTAGATTGTGATTATGGGTAAGTAATTTCTTGGGTTTTGTTTTGAAATGTTTTGGGAAGTAGGGTTTTGAACATTAATTTATGGTTTTTTGCTTCGGATGAAGGACAAATTTTTGAACAGTTATTAGTTGTTGCTAAGCGATGTGTGTTATTTTGATGAACATGAGAGTTTATTTCGGTTGGAATGAATATGATTTTTGTGGTATCTATTGTGAACTGAAAGATATGGAACCATGTAGTTTAATCTGATGAAAGCATGAATTTGCGTGGTGATATGGTAATGAATATTTTTATTTTTGCCATTTTGATTAACAAAAGGAGATGATATGCTAGCTATGTAAGGATTGTAGATCAGAGTGATAGTAAGGTTAATTTGGTTTTCAGGATGATTTAAGGGGAGGATACTAGCAGGGTGTTTGATAGTATCAATTAGAGTGTTTTCATCCAGAACAGAGGAGTGATTCAAAGTAGACAGAGTAGAGAGAATCTGCATGGGTTTTGAGCAGATGAGAGAATGGTGAAATTGATTAAGATTCATGTGATTCTCGAATGATAATTGATTATTTATTTTGGAAACTGGTAATGTAATTTCTGAAATTCAGAGAGATGATGTAGAATTGAAAGTATAGGTGATTCCGGCGAAAAAAGATAGTAATTCCGTGACTTTCTAACCTGCTAGTGATTCTGTGGTTTTAGTTCTTGTTATAAGTGATTTCCATTTCAACCGGATTGATCTTTAGGATTCTATAGTGACCGAAGAAAGTTTTCATAAAGTTTCCAATCACAGAGCCGGTGAGAAAATCTGGTAGAAACTAGCCGTTGGATGCCAAAATAGCGCCTAATGGTCGAAAAAGAATGCCTGAGGGAGACGATCAGAAAAAATACAGAGTTTAAAATATGAAATTGGGAGGAGGCCTATCCCATTCACCTGTTACATTGTGATTCCTGCTAAATGTAGCCGCTTTCTTGGCCATACCATTAGAATTCTAACTAATATACCGGACTCTGTGAAAAGAAAATGACAACTGACATTCATCTAGAATTGTTCTACTGAACTGGCTAGATAAGAGATAACATTCTTAACATTTCCCTTGATGCATATTTTGGAGAGGCCTAACAATGTGGTAGCACCTTGAGTTGCATTTACATTTTAGATTCACTATTAACGATGTGGCAGCACCTTGAGTTGGATTTTTATGTATTATGACTCTTAACCTTTTATAGGTGTAAAAGACAATTCTGACAATTACATAGGGATTTATATCTTAAAACCACTTAAACAAGAAAACATATAATCTATTGAATGCGGATTCATCTCCTTGGAGCGATAAAAAATCTATAATACGACTTAAAAACCCAAAACACTTGGTAAACAAAAAAATAAATAATGAAAGGACAATGCTTGAAATCCTTAAAGACTTAACACACATAAAGAACAAGTGTTTTGATGTTAGCGTGATCCTCATTTTTTTTTCTTCCTTTTTTGCATAAAAAAATGAGAATCAACATCTTTACTACAATTAAGTAGGTACAATTTGGGCTCACCCAAAGTAGTTAATATCGTGTATCAGTATCGTAACGGTGAGGTATGCGATGCACCTAGACAAATGATTATATCGGGTTCTACCGGCGATACATAATTAACTTTGTAAATTTATAATTCACAGGTAGATGTGCATTATGTTACTTAGATTTTTTATGGAAGGTATTTATTAATGTAAAACATCAATTAAACTAGTTTCACTTAATAACCTAGCATCCCCAAACATAGAATTTTTATGGGAATAAAATCTAAATCAAAACGATAAAACAGAACATTATTAATAAATACATTTATGTCCTTACCAATATTATCGGCATATACTGCGACCGATATATTTTTCTGATACGACCAATATAATCGAAATACTCATGTATCGGATGATATTTTGCGTATCGTCTAGCTTAAAGGGCTATACACGATAAATTCCGATATTATCGTCAGGTACGACCGATATTAACTACATTGCTCACCACACGTGTCAAGTATTAACTTTTCTGAGCCTTCAGTTTTCGTATCTTGAGAATAATTGAAGTATTTCTTACTTTTTATTCCTTGATTTTTTCAGTTTGGATTGATGGGAAGAAGCATGGTGGAATAAGATGATGGTCTATGCTTTCTTTTTCATTGATTTTTTTCAGTTTGAAGTCGTACTTTTCATAAGATTCAGGTCTGAACAACCGGTCAGATCCCATTTTCCACTCTTTTGGGGCTTGAGGGCAAGCCTTAAAAATCCACTTCTATATAGATTTTGTAGCTCAAGTATTGTCCCTTCTGATAATCATTAGAAATCCCATCAACATGCATTAACCTCCCTTTTCTGGTTAGAAATATCAGATCAAGTTTTGAAATATTCAAAATTAGATTTCCTCTGGAATGATGCAAGACTCGTGGAGAGCGTTTCTGAACCTATTTGGTGCACTAATTTTTATGAATTTTTTTATGGAATTTAGGGCAGTCGAGAAATTAGTTACATCGTTCATTACTTGAACAAGGGTTCACAAACCTTAATGAGTTTTTCTCTTATACTATTGCAATTTATCAGATAGTGATCATCTCTTCCACAAATGTGGTAGTGCTTAGAGATTTTAGAATTAATAGTGTTGTTCTGAATGAATTTCGTCTATCTAATTAGAGCACGATGAAATTCACAAATCTCGTCATCAGATGAAGACGAAGACGAAGAGTTTCTTTCAGAAAGTGCTAGTGTTTTTTTTTAAATCTTGTAGAGCAATGAATCCAACTCATTTTTTAATCTCAAATTCGCTTCTTCCAGCTTTCTATATTTCTCGTAGCAAAGACAAGGTCAGCTATAGATTGACTTTTAATTTCCTGTACTCTTTCAACTTTAACACGGCGATGACAGGTTATTCTTCTCGAGCATGATAATTTTTGACATCTTTTTGGAAAGATTGGACAAGGTGCAGGAGTTATGGCAATTTTCTAAATCAAGATCAAAAACTTGGTTCTCAAGTTAGATCATATTTTTGGAAATAACATTCGGGACTTAGGAAAAGTGTTAAGAATAGTTTCATAAGTGTGCTAAACATTTTCCTTGAAAACAGAGAAGAAAGAATGAATCAAAACCAAGGTATAAGCTCATTAGGTCGGCCAATTGGTACCTTAGATTGTTAATTCAAAGTGAGAAAGGTACCAGTCGCTTCTCAACTCACGTAAATTGGCGAACTCAAAGTTTGGGTCCGTGAACAGGCGTCAATGAAAAACATAGGTTCACGAAGTCAAACTTTGATTTCATGTATATGTGAATTATTTCGTGAGAAAAAAAAAATCCAAAAGGAAAAGTTCATTTTTTGTGTTCTTGAACTCAATATGTGTGTATGTGAAACCTGAACAAAAAAAGTTTATCAGTAATAAACCACATGACTTAAGTTTGCTATGTGAAATATGAATTTTGGTAACTTACACTTTCAGTTCTCACTTACTCTCTTGATCCTCTTGATCCTTGATTTCAAAATTAATCAAGTGAAGCTGGAATTTACAAAATATTCACTAGGCTAAGCAAATTGCTAGTCTCTACTAAGATTCTTATTTGTAATTATTCATTACTAAAGTTTATGACTTTCATAAGAATGACGGATAGATAAAGGGGAAGAATCCCAAAGGAGTGGCTACTTACATGTTGATGAAGTTTTTCAAAATAATGTATTTGTATAATTTTTAGTCTTTAATCTTCAAGAGTGATTTGGATAATCCTAGGATCTCACTACCCTAATTTAATCAAGTCTGAAGCTCGACTTTAAGTATACTAAATCAAGAAATAATTTTGGCATCTAAACTTGATATACCTACACATGTGGATTCAACCGAGATTCGGTCTATCAAGGTACTTTATCATTTCTTTTCAAGTGGAGAATAATTTAAAATTATTGCTTGTTGATGTTGATCCTCTTTCTGATCCATTAAAATTTATGCGCCTCATAGGTCGCTTTCTTTATTTTGCAGTAGCTAGGCCTGATATTACTTATAATTTGATCCCACTTTTGTCATCTCCTAGTCCTACTTATCTTAACGACTCTCTACATATCCTTCAATCTTTAAAAGGGACTATGAGGCATAATTTTTTTTCCTGGTTTACAGTTACAAAGTTCTACTGATTCATATTTCGCTAGATGTCTTACTACTCGTCAATCCACCCCTAGATATTTCATTTTATTAGGTTATAGTTCCATTCCTTGGAAATCCAAAAAACAATTTTATTGTCTCTCGTTCATGTGTTGAAGCAGAATATCATGCTTTAGCTAACTTAACCGTTGAACTTCAGTAGTTCCGTTATTTATTAACTTCATATGTCACTTGCTTCTCATATTCTTATTCATTGCAATAATCAGTATGCCTTGCGTATTACAAATAATCTTGCTTTCCACGAGCGCACACACATACATACATATGTATTTAATCGTGCTCTCAAGTTTTTATAAAACTAGGTTTATTTGTTAGGATCTTATCAGTTGTTTAGTTTTTAAAGATAAATCTACGTTTCAGTTGAATTTTGATGACCGATTTCTAACACCCACAAAAGCAAAAATAAATTAATTCCCAGAAACTTTTAATTATTGTTCTTCCGCATCTAATTAGTTCTATAAGAGAGAGAAAATAATACCTTCACCTCACCCGTCTCTTTCTCATGAAATCAGAATTAACTAAAAAGGTTGGAGGGATACAATCATGGTCTCTTGAACCTTGATCAATATTAAAAATTATTTTATTTTGGAAAATGAACATAAAATTGAATTAATGGGTTTCAAAGAGAGAACCATCTACACTCTTAAAAAAAATTAATTGAGTATTTGCTTCTAGCTCTTTGACAAATCTTTAGTTTGATATAAGAAATCTAACTTTAAATTGTTTTTTAGAGTCTAACAGATGAATGAGGGAAGAACTTACGGGAAAAAAATCCAAATAAAAAAAAGCATGAATAACCGTGTAATGAATATTAAATTTTCTTGATAATAAAAGGACGTCTGCTAAATCTCATCCAATGAAATAATACGGAATGTGCACCCGTAGGTGCACATAGTCGCACTCTTTTATTGACGAATATAAACTCGACAATACAAATACAATGAAGTTAATTTTTGGTCGTGATACAAAAAAATAGATACTCATAAAATGTTCTCGAAATTACCATCATTGTATAAGTTGGACCAGGGTGAAATCGGAAAGACTCGCGAGTCATAAGACTCATAACCTTTCAAATGGCACAGAGAGTGTCTTATCCAGGTTGCTGTAATGAGAGTGTAAGATAATATTTAGTCAATAAAGAGTCCAGATGTCGTCTGTCTTCAGACATGCTCACATCTAAATAGGTGGATTGTCCGATCATTTACAGAATACAGATCCCTCTCTGCTCTTCAAAAGTCCAGCTAAAATTCTAGGTTCACCATACACACGATACATCCATGGAAATCAATTCTAGGATTTACATTCTCTTCTCACTTCTTCTTCTCTCTATGTGTTATCATGGTTTTCCTTCTCTTGCAGCAGCAGAAGGAAACAAAAAACTAGGTATTTCATCAGTTGGTAGTGGTTCAGTTCGGACTCTACTGATAAGTGGTGGAGGTGTTCGGAGGAAACATCAGATCCCTAATAACTGCACTGAGATAGTTTCGAAATCTCATTGTTCACAGAACACTAAATGTAAGTGGTGCCGAAGTGATGTTGTTGATGATATGTGTTTCAGCTCTTTAGAATCTTGGAGATTGCCTCAACAGGTCTTCTTCTGTGACCAATAGTTCTCTCTTAAATATGTGTATTAGTTTTCTTGAATCAAATGAGTTATCTTGTTGTTGTGATATTCATATATCCAGTTTGTAAAAAACCTAATTAAATTGGTAATTATAGATTCGTGATTTTGCCCTAATTATCTGATTTTGTCCCAATAACTCTTTCTACAGTACTATAGTGCTTTATTCATTTGTTAGAGTATTATGATTTACGAGCTTGTGTTTTGAACCGATAATTAGGGCTAGATAGAAATGAACTCTCATCGAATGGAGTTGGGCAGATAGATTGTGTTTTGAACTGATAACTAGGACAAGGTAGAAATGAACTCACATAGAATGGAGTTGGGCAGATAGAATCTTGATCTTACATCACTTGCTTTTAGTTTGTTGAATGATCCAATTATACTTCACACCTACATATTGTAGTTTAGCAATGTAGGCTTGTTTTGACGATGATGCAAAGGATTGTTGTTCAGATTCTGTTTCTGCCACTTAGGAGTGAAGGAATTATGTGATTGCCTAGACGAATATCAGTAGTGAAGTTTACAAAGTACAAAGGATGTGAAACGAGTTCTGTAGCTTAATTCCGGGATGAAAATGAAATAGCAAACTGATGATAATGATAAAGCGATATGAACCAACAACTTGCAGTTGGGGGGTGACTAACTGAAGATGTCGAGCTTAATAGTTCAGCTTTCATTTGCTGATAAGAAAAATGCGTGCAAATTGTAACCACTCTGATATTTCTAAGTTGAAAGAAGGACTTATTCATTTGCTGAAATGAGTTAGGAGCTTATTGGATGATTATTCAGTACTTGGTATTTTGATGTCAATTACATTGGTTTTCACATCAATTCAAGCGTGGTGTTTATCCTACTAGTTTTATGATGTATAGTAGTTACGCAAATGAAATAAGTTTTTGTGCAGTTAGTAGGAAGGCTCTAACATGTGAATTTCGACAATTTACACTTCTAACTGCATCTTTTATAGTGTTTCTAACTGCATCTTTTATAGTGTTTCTTGATGTTTTTAGAAATCCTGGGAACTATTTGCTTACCACAGTCATTATTGTTCAAGCCTTTTATCACCATGTTTTACAGAAGCACTGCTTTGGTCATGAGCTTACAAAACTGCCACACTAGACACTGCGGACCACCTGTTGAATGTCTCCCCACTAAACATTTGGAGTAAAAAAGTGTTGTTTGTTTGAATTCATTGTGCTGCGTGACCAAATAATATAGGGTCCTATACTTAACTAGTTCTGAAGTTTCATATAATACCAAACTGCTATCCAAGAACTATGAGATGGCATTTCAACTAAACCTGTAGGGCACTTTGAATTTCGAGTCTCCGACCCTTAGTGCCACCCCAGCACGTAACAATCTAATGCTTTATCTCCCTAGCTAGGAGATCAGTGCATCCCTGTGAAGTTCAAACATCAAAGACTTCTCCAGAAAACGTGTCCCAGCTCAGACGTTATACTTTTAGGATAATTTAGATCAGGCCTGCCTGGCTGCAACAGTCTGGTTCTCTCAGAGCAAGGAATAGACAAACATTATCAAGCAACTGTGCATGGCCGGCTTCAGGTTACCCTTCCGGTTATTGATTCGACTTTTGTTACTGGGAGAAAAGTCGAAATCAACTCTCAGCGTGATTCAGATGGGCGCTGAAGTTACAACTGGGGCTAACTGAGCCAACTCGTCTGAATCGTGCCTGAGTTGTATTTTTACCAGTTTCGGATTTCATTGGTAAGTATGCCGCCACGTTCTTCTCTAAGTCTTACAAGGCTCCCAAAATACCGGACCGAATTTGAGGAGACTACCAATTTACCCTCCATTAAATTTTAATATTACCGGTTTACCCTCATTAAAACCTAATTCATTTCCATTTCAATTCTATCAACAAAATCTTTTTCTCTTCTCCCTCTATATATATATTTTTATTTTTATTTTTTTGCATTTTCAAACGAAAACATCGTCGGTTATTAACGATCCAAAAAACGATTAATCGATTAATCGTTTTTTCTTCTATATAATGTCAAAACCAACAAGATTCAAACATCACAATGGATTTACTTATCATAGTGAGAGTAATCCAGGAATTGTGCAAGCGATTCGAAATAAAGAAAACGGTCGTGGAAGACGATCAAACTCCGAGCGCAATACAAGTAAAAGGAATGGCTCGAATCAGGTACCTTTCTGTCAACCCAATCCTCTAAATTAGGTTTTAACAACATGCAATCACTCAAAAATTGAAAATTTTGAAACCAAAGTATTATGGGTTTCCCAAAATCGGTCAACGCTAATGTATTCGTAAACAGATTTCTTTAGGAATCAGTCTTTGTTCTCCTGGATTTTTTTTTTTTGTCGAATAAAATTTAACCAGAATAAGTCGAAATTAATACCCACATTGACCGATTCCCGTGTAGAAGAGATAACCGTTTTAAAATATGTTTCTTTTTTGCTAGAATCGGGTTATGTGAATGTCCACATAAACCGATTATATAGAGTTTGATTTCTTAACTGCCAAGCCCATAACCGGTTTATGTAAGTGTTGACATAATACGATTCTTGGTGTAAAAATTTCCCAATTTTTCTGTATGTTTTTTAGCCTAGAATCGGATTACATGAGCACTTATATGAACCAATTCTTTTTGTGCAATGTTAGGAATCGGTCTTTGTGTGTGTATCGTGCAAACCGTTTATCGTTTTTCGTATACTCTCTAGGGACAACAAGGGAAAGCAAAAGCAAGTCAAAAAGAAAGCGAAGAAGAAACATGATCTTGCTTCCTCTCAGAGTTTGGAACCTCGTCTGAAGGGCGGTAAAAAACTGGATGTTAAACACCGTAGGGCTGGCGAGTAAAGCCAAAGGGATCCACATCAATGAACCACCACCTCAAGTGGAGCTTCCACTACAAGATGAATCTGATTCTGCTACACCTAGTGAAGAAGAAAGTAATGAAGAGCAAACTAGTGACAAGGAAGTTGATGAAGAAGAAAGTTACAAGGAAGTTAATGAAGAAGGAAGATAAGAAGGAGGAGAAGTTTAACAACAAGGTCAACAAAAGGTACAAAAGATGGTCCAAAGAACAAGAAAGAGGGCCACATGCCCGATCCCCTTAAGATGTTCCCTCGTGGCCCTACCGATCACGTTTATGGGTTACCCGGTGATAAAAGAGAGTTGTTATAGTGGTACAAAGAGAGTTGGGTTGCTTTCGTCTACCATACCATGGTAACTATCTCAACTTTATGATATATAAGATAAAACTTATTATCCATTTAGTGTTTCGATTATTGTCTACCGGTTTTGTTTTTTAGGACCACATCGATACCGTGCGTCTTCTTAAGCTAGGAACGTCAACGAGTATGATGACCTGATGGCCACTGAAAGCACTAGAAATCGTAGGAGAACTAGAGGAAGTAGTCTTACTATTCGATGCTATGGGGTTGTTAGTTGCGGTTGACAATTCGGTTGTTGGATACGACAAACCTCTTCTTTCCGCCTCTCGCCGAGAGATTTTATAGGGAAACAGATTCTTTCCATCTTCCTGTTGGAGAAATGACAATAACTCCAAATGATGTGCAGTTCATTACTTGCCTAAGCATAGCGGGTAGACCCATAACGGGGCTTGAATGAAGTGTGATTTATGGTTTCACGAAGATGGTGTTCGGTTAGGATGAGGAGAAGATTAAGTCAGAGATGCTAGTAGGTCAAGCAAAGCAGAGGATATTCCATTCGGTTGAGACGAGGAGAAGGCTAAGTCATAGATGCTAGTAGGTCAAGCAAAACAGAGGATATTCCATCTCACGAGCTTGAGGGACCAATTCATGGGAATAAAGAATCTTTGTGCATAAGGAAAGTTAACTCAGGAACGTATCGAAGCTACATCCCATGCATATGTCGTATATATCTTGGGAGATGTTATCTTCCCTGACGTTTCCGGTATCCATGTGAACGCCAACTATATTCAGCTATTGCAACCATTTCACAAAGTTCGCGACTACGATTGGGGCTCTGCCATCCTTGCACACTCGTTGAATAAGTTGAAGAACGAAATTGGAGGGAGTATGACTATTCTGCAGGTGTGGATATATTTGTACTTCCTAGAGTTTGCTAAAAAGGCTTTTCTGAACAAGTATAGGGACGGTTCTTGTTATGGGGACCGATACATCTTCAAAGGTAATACGAAATCCCAAAGGCAAGAATATCTGGAGTTGAGACACTAATTGGACAACTTGACGACGAAAGATGTTGTCTTTCACCCTTACACGAAAGCACTTGTTGAAATAATAATGGTTGGGTGCGAGGAACAATGTTAGTTTGTCATTTTCTTTCATCCCAAAGGATATGTAATGTTCAATCCGATGATAGTCGCGAGACAATACAGTGGTGTACAAGAAATGCCAAGTTTAAATTGGATGAGACCAAAAGTAAGTCTCTTGATAATGATATTGAGATTGTTGACAAACCTTTACCGTAATCAGGTTATTGGGAAGATAGAAGGTACAACATTCATGGGGTAGTCGGCAATTCGAAAACAGGTGATGAGGAAACTCCGGATTACATGCCATGGTACCTCAACGTTTCGCATACTCGTGTGATACGAGTAGACGAGAGGCCCCTTATCAAGGACCAAGATAGATCTCTTGATTTTTTGGTACGTATTGTTACTCAATTATGGTTTTGTTAATGGTTTTTGCATGATTTGTTGAATGTTTGTCTTTAAAATGAAAACAGAGAAGACGCATCAAGCATTTGATTTATAAAGCAAGGGTATGTATAGGGCAGAGAATAAAGGTTAAGGAGAATGAAGAAAAGATTACAGAATTGAACATCCTAGAAGATGAAGAAAAGACAAAGAATAAGAGGAAGAAAGCTGTTACGAAAAAGAACTCTCGGGGTGAATCGAGCACCGCCTAACATAATGCCGACGAATAAAAACCTCCTAAACGAGGGCGAGGTAGTCGTGGATGAGATGGTCGTAGTGGGGATGTTGATGGTGATGAAGATGATGATGAATAAATGGATTCTTTGTTTTCCAAACTTATGTCTTTAACTATGGATAATTACAGAGTCAAAACTTATGTCTTTAACTTATGGTCGAATTATGTTAGGTTATTTTCGTTAGTTTATGAATGAATAAATCTGGTTGGTTTTGAAATTGTTGTGTTTGCCTAAGATGGGACAAAAGAACTACAATTTGCGGGAAAAATTTAGGATTCTGGCAGTTTATTCAGACACAGTCGGTTTACGTTTACCTTCATAAAAATCGATTATAACTTTTCCCCAGAGTTACAATTTCAGAATCGGTCTTTACTGTTTACCACATATACCGATTCTGGGAATTTTATTCCGTTGTTTTGTTAGGGTTCAGAATCGGTTTTTATTAACATAAGTAAAGAACGATTCTGAGAAAGAAAGAAAAAACCAGAACTTTGGCAACCAACCAGAATCGGTCTATGTGGCAAAACATATGATCCGATTCTTGTCAGAAAAAGTGCCACTTTTTCTGTATGTTTTTTTTTTACAAGAATCAGATTACGTGGGCTTCCTTATGAATCTATTATAGCAAGACAAATTTTATATGATTTTGCAAGGTCAAAATCGTTCTATGTGGACATATTTAAAAGACGATTGTTTGAATTGATTTCCAAAAAAATAAAATAAATTACCATTGAGTCTTCATCTATATAAGGAGAACCTCTTTCCCAAGCACATTTTCCCCCAAACTTGCAACTTTGAGCCACTCTTACTTCATCAATTACTCAAATAGAGCTTGGAAAATGGAATGGGATCCGGAAGAAGCTACGCAGCTTGTGAAATCGTTCATTCCCCTCTTCCACGAACGTCCCAAATGATCCATATTCAATGTTTTGGAAGAGAGTCAAAGAGTTATATTATGAGTGCACTATGAATCCAAAAAATCGTAGATGGAGAGACTTAGCGTTTAGATTTCGCATACATAAAAAGTGTAATGCGAGAGTATGTCAAAGTTAGAAAAATGGTGTACGACCGTTACCCACAAGCTCCTCTTAGTGAAAAAGTGAGTAATCCGATATTTTTATACCCATCTCACTGTTTAATGTTTGCACCCTAACATGTAATTCATTTAATTTTAGTTGGAACGATTCAATAGCCTACGGCGAATTCGTAATAGGGAAATAAATTCCATTCACCATAAGGAATATGTGGTGTTGTACTATCGTGCTCGGAGGTTCATTGACAATGTATTGATGTGCGAGATTCAAGAATTCGTATACTAAATTGTCCTGTGTAATGTGATAATGTCCTAAACTATGTAATGTGTTGATTTCACAAAACTATGAATGAATATTTTGCTTATGAAAGTATGAAATAATGAGTCTATGTGTACATTTTCAATCTTCATTTCTTACAACGGTCTATGGTATGAGTAATATGAACCGATTATGGGTGTTCTCAGTGAATTAAAATATCATCCCATAATCGGTCTACGAGTGCATGAATTTTCATGTTTTGATGATGAATTAATGTTAGTCGATTTCTAGGTTAACAAGATTAAACATCTATTAGTCACCCGAATTAACACTAATTAAACATCTATAAATTAGCCATTATGAAAATTCTTGCAACAAGAGGATCCATCTAATCAATCTAGGTTTAGTATCCTTCTTAGACAAAAGGTATTTCAAAGCAGCATGATCAGTATAGATTACGACCTTAGAACCCAGTAGATAGGATCTAAACTTATCCAAGGCAAACACGATGGCTAACAGTTCCTTCTCGGTAGTTGTATAGTTCAGTTGGGCATCATTCAGAGTTTTTATAGCATAGTAAATCACATGAAGTAATTTGTTTTCTCGCTGTCCAAACACAACGCCTATAGCATAATCTGAAGCATCACACATAATCTCAAAGGGTAGGTTCCAGTTAGGTGCCTGGACTATGGGGGCGGTAGTGAGTAAACTCTTAAGCTTCTCAAAAGCCTCTAAACACGCATCATCAAAGACAAACTTAACATCTTTTGCAAGCAAATTGCAAAGAGGTCTAGAAATCAAGCTAAAATCCTTAATGAATCGACGATAAAATCCTGCATGCCCTAGGAATGACCTAATATCTTTTACTGTTTTTGGGACCTGTAAAGTCTTAATAAGGTCAACTTTGGCTTTGTCTACCTCTACACCCTTAGAGGATACGATGTGCCCTAACACAATTCATGATTTAACCATAAAATGGCATTTTTCCCAATTAAACACTAAATTCTTTTCCTTACACCTAGTCAACACTAATGTCAAATGATGCAAGCACTCATCGAAAGATGAACCAAACACTGAAAAATCATCCATAAAGACCTCTAAAAACCGTTCTACCATATCATAAAATATGCTCATCATGCAACGCTGAAAGGTCGCAGGGGCATTACATAGCCCGAAAGGCATGCGTCTATAAGCAAAGGTACCAAAGGGACATGTAAAGGTGGTTTTCTCTTGGTCTTCTGGGGCAATAACGATCTGATTATATCCGTAGTAGCCATCTAAGAAGCAATAATGACTATGTCCAGCTAATCGCTCTAGCATTTGGTCGATGAAAGGAAGGGGAAAGTGATCCTTCCTTGTGACCTTGTTCAATTTCCTATAGTCAATACAGACACGCCATCCCGTGGTCACTCGGGTTGGGATTAACTCGTTATTATCATTCTGGACTACAGTGATACTTGATTTCTTGGGGACAACCTGAACGGGGTTGACCCACTTACTGTCTGAAATTGGGTAGATAATACCCGCATCTAACAACTTAAGCACCTCCTTTCGAACTACCTCTTTCATGTTAGGGTTCAGTCGACGTTGCATCTCCCTAGAAGGTTTGGAGTCTTCCTCTAAATGAATCTGATGCATACACACAGTAGGACTTATACCCTTAATGTCTGCTATAGTCCACCCTAAAGCTTCCTTATTATCTTGAAGTACATTCACTAGCCTACTTTCCTGATCACTATCCAAATCGGAAGTTACAATCACAGGTAAAGTCTCAGATGGGCCTAAAAACACATACTTTAGAGTGTCGGGTAGTGGTTTAAGGTCCAACTTAGGAGGCTCTTATAAAGAAGGAATTAAGGTAGTCTCAGAAGCTGGTAATTGTTCGAACCTAGCTTTCCAACTATTAGTGTCTAACACAAGGGTAGAATCTAATAGGGCATTCACTTCTTCAATAGTGCTATCGTCGTCAAAATCTAAACCAAAATGGGATAGACAACTTTCTAATGGGTCTTCAGACAAAATGTTTGGTAATGACTCCTGAACTAAGGCTTCTATCATGTTCACCTCTTCAACACATGTGTCAGCTAGCTCATAAGGTAGCTTACTGACATTAAAAATATTCATCTCCATAGTCATATTACCAAAAGATAAATTCATCACACCATTTCGACAGTTAATGATCGCATTAGACGTAGCTAAAAATGGGTTACCTAAAATCACAGGTATCTGGTTCTCTAGGTCAGGGACAGGTTGGGTATCTAGCACAACAAAATCCACTGGATAAATAAACTTGTCGACCTCAATGAGAACATCCTCGATAACACCTCGAGGAATTTTAACGGACCTATCAACTAACTGCAGTGTCATCTGAGTAGGTTTCATTTCACCAAGTCCTAGCTGTAAATACACATGGTACGGCAGTAAGTTCACACTAGCTCCTAAGTCAAGTAAAGCTTTTTCTACCCGGAATTTACCTATTGTACAAGCAATGGTAAGGGAACCTGGGTCTTTGTACTTTGGAGTTGTGGTGTTCTGAATGATTGAACTCACGTGACTAGCTAAAAAGGCTTTCTTATGGACTCTAAGTTTTCGCTTTCGCGTACACATATCCTTAAGGAACTTGGCATAAGCAGGAATTTGCCTAATTGCATCTAATAAAGGAAGGTTTATGGTAACTTGCTTAAAAACCTCCAATATGTCATTAAAGTTCGATTCCTTCTTTGTTGGTACTAATAGCTGGGGAAATGGGGCTCTAAGCACAGAATCATACCTCCCAGGGACTGAATTGACATTATCAGAAACTTTATCGGTCTCCTCAGCTATGGGTGGTCCTGAGGGGTGAGATCCTGAAGGGTGAACTACAGTATGTTCACTATCGGGCATGGTTACCTCATTGTCTACAGTTCTACCACTCCTAAGGGTTCTAATAGTATTCAATTGATTCAACGGTTTTGTACCTACTTCATGAACTCCTCTAGGGTTGGGTTGTGTTTGACTAGGAAACCTACCTTTTTCTCTTAAAGACTTATTTATCAGACCTACCTGGGTTTTTAACTCAGAAATAGCCTGACTATTTTCTTGTCCTATCTTGTTACTAGCTTGTAGACTTTGTTCTACTGATTGCTGAAATTTTGCAGTTTGCTGAGTTAACAACACGAGAGACTCCTCTAGGATTAGGATTTTCTTATCCGACTGATTCTGAAATTGAGCTTGTCCTGAAGGATTCTTAGCATAACTAAAACCTGGGGGAGCATTAGAATTACTAAACTGACCTTGATTCTGGCACTTAGACCATGCAAGGTTCGGATGGTTTCTCCACCCAGGATTATAGGTTTCTGAATATGGGTCAAATTTCTGACGATTCTCGAGTCTAGTGTTATTATAAAGAGCATTGGCTTGCTCTTCATTATTATGGCCTTCCCAAAAAGGCTCCGATCTACCACTAGTGTGACCCATTTATAGAGCTTCTAACCTTTTAGCTATCGCTGCAATCTTGGCATCTGATTCAGAGCCTCCTTCTACCTTATTAACGTTTCCTCTTCTTAGAAGAATTGTTTTCCGGGGTTCCCTACTATTTTTCCATTGTTGGGTATTTTCGGCGGCTTCATTCAAAAATGCCATTGCCGCATCAACAGTTTGGTTCTCAAACCCACCTGGACAAAGAGCTTCAACCGTGGTTATTGTAGAATAATCTAAACCCTCATAAAGGATCTGAACTAGCCTAACCTTTTCTAAACCATGGTGAGGACATTGTGTTAACAAATCATTGAACCTTTCCAAATACCTATACAAAGATTCTCCCTCTTGTTGTGAGAATGTGCAGATTTGCGTCCTAATCGACGATGTTTTATGCCTAGGGAAAAACTTATTGAAAAAGGTAGATGTAAGTTGTTCATATGTTTCGATTAACTCAGAAGTCAAACTATACAGCCACGATTTGGCTTTATCTTTCAGGTAGGGAGTAACCTTTCAAAGCATCATCATCTAAGCCTCTAATTCTTAGGGTACTGCAAATTTCTTCAAAATCCCTAACATGGAAATAAGGGTTTTCATTTTCTTTCCCTAAAAAGATTGGGAGCATCTGTATGGTCCCAGGTTTAAGCTCATAATTGGCTTCTGTGTCAGCTAACTTAATACACGAGGGACGAGTGGTCCTAGTCGGATTCAACAAAGCTTTCAAAGTATCCATTTATGGTACTATCGGAGTATTAGGGATTCTCTCTTCAGGAGAATGTTCAAAACAGGACTCTCCGAAAATCGGACTTTCTAGATTAAGGTAATCGAGATGCTTAGAACCGCTAGGTTTTTGTTTAACAAATCTACCTAGGGCGTCTCTTTTACGTTCAGGCATACAAGAGTTTCCAAATTGGAAGGGTGAGCAATCACAAATCAAAGAAGACTCAACCAAATCAACCCTATTAATTTCTAGCAAACAAAAAGCATGATGGCTCCACTTAGATTGTTTCTAGACCAGCTTCTACTCTTCCAAGAGGCAACTGGGTATAATTTTAGCAAACCTCGTAGGACGATCCAAATAAAGTAAGTCGAAGAGAAGTAGGAGAAGCTCAGAGGAGCTTTGATACCCCCACCTCTTTGGCAACGCTTCCCTGGGTTACAAGGCGGCTCTAATCGACTTCCAGTAATCTTCCTGAACTTTGAGCTAGGCTAACAAAATACCCAATACGATCCTTTTGAACGACTTTCCTACAAGCTCGTTACCCTATCGGTCTCGTTCTAGTCAAAATTTTAAGCTTGGGTTCGCGTTCGGTATCGTTTTTCTAAGGCGGGCAAGAAGAGAACGGTGATGAAATCCGAACCCTTATCTTGTATAGCCAGGCCTTGCCCTTTACTAGAAAAATAACTGTCCGTATTCAGATCCTCAGCAGATATGCACCTTAAGGAATACAGTAACTCGCTGACAGGGGATTCGCGAGTGTTCAGAATCTTACCTCCCGTTCCAGACGGGGGATGAATCGGTTGTAGTCGACTCGGGCCACTGACTCCTGTGTCAGTGTACGAACCCAAGGTGCAGAGACAATATCGTAATTGTCCTCCTTCTCTGCAAACAGTTTTATAATTAAAGGTACCCTTCCGTAGGGTATAATAAAAAATAAATAATGTCCAGAGTCCAAAAGTCCAAAAAAAAGAAAAAAAAAATTACAAAATAATTAAGAAACCCTAATACAGTTTTTTTTTTTTTTTTCTAAAATAAACAAAACCCTAAAAAATAAAATAACTTAAATAACTTAAAAAAAAATAACTAAAATAAAATAAAATCGTCTTCTTTTCCGTTCTTTTCGCTTTAATCTTTAGCTCCAAGTCCTTACGGAATCACCAAACTCCTTGGCTCAATTTTTCTTTATGTTCCAAAACCTGTAGACAAAAGATAAATACCCAAAAACGTAAAATAGGACAAAATAATACAAAAATAAAAATAAACAAAAATAAAAACTAAAACTAAAAATAAAAAAAATAAATCTAAAACCCTAAAAACAAGTCCCCGGCAACGGCGCCAAAAATTGATGAGTTTTTTAATTGTTGTAGAAAAAGTGGTAATAAGATTCGTTGCTCGAACTTGTGAAGGATTTTTTTTTAGACTTAAATTAAACTCAACAATGCAAATAATTTATATCAAAAATATAAAGAAATACCGAGACTCTTGATTCCACCATTGACCAATTAATTGATAAACTCTAATCAATATTCATGCAATTTTTTTCTTTAAAGTGATTCTAATATTTTCCTCTAATAGATTTTTGAAGTAATAGTTGTAATCACAAAGCATGAAACATCAAAAAATTTAAAACCTAGCATGTTCCATCAAAACAACTCACAACTACTCAATAAAAATCAATTTTTCTATATTCGTTCTATGCAAATAATCATATCAAAAATTGCAAAAATTAATTAAAATAGAATTATACCACTTTTCATGAAACAATGGCTTCCTCCGCCGCTTCAGCTAAGGGGTTTAGCTCCTCATATTAATCGTGTTCTCAAAATACATGTTTATGGCTCAAAAATTGATTAAAAGGGAGAAAAGGGTATACTGTAGTCGTTGAAAGTCTAATACAGAAGACGGAATCGTTGCTGAAAGGCTTCGGTGACTGTAGGAAGGAGCGACCGTATCTCGTTGTCACTGAAAATAAGTCTGCCTTTGCGACTGACTCTGTGGGTCTTATGTTCTTCGTCTTCTTCTTCTTCAGCAGCAGCAGCAGAGTTTCTGTACTCAATTTTCTTTGCTTCTCTAGTGCTCTAAACTTCCCCTAAAGTGTTCATAAGTGTTCTTAGGACTCTCACCGCCCTATATATACTCAACAGGCGCAACTTTCTCGATTAAATCTTCCCCAAAAATAACTATTTTCTTCGCTGCCAAGTTTTGAATAATTCCTCTTATTTCTCTTATACGCAATCTTCTGTTTATTGAAACTTCCTAAGCTTGATAGGAACAACTTGTAGGAGAATATATCTTCTCATAAACCTCACTTAACTGCCGAATATAAACTCAGAACTGCCGAGAATACTCTTTTCCCTGTTTCCATAAATAGTTTTTTTTTTCCTATTTTATCAAAACCCGATCATCTAGCCCATTCTAATCGATACAAACAGATGTACCAACCCTGTTCACTCCATTCAAGTCCATCCCAACTCAGTTTGGCGATTGAATCTCCTCCGATCGGTTCCAAAAATCCAACTCTAAATGGAAACTTCGCTGCGCAGCGAAGAACTTTTTTTCCCGCCAAAAATGAATTTCAAACGAAGGGGATGACCTCCCCTTATCCGGACCAGGGGTGTGAATAGCAAGTGATCACCCCTTAGTAATTTGGGTGCCCCTTAGTAATTTTCTCTCATGAGCGCAAAAACCACTTTTCGAGCCAATTTCGCCGCAAAAGCCCATTTTTCCAAAACCACCTACAAGGGATAAAATACCAAAATTAGTACAAAAATGGGTACTAACACTATACATAAAAGAGATGAAAATAGACACATAAATGCGTCTATCAACGGCTCATCTCCATCCCCAGCTGATCGAATTACATGCGGCGATCCAGAAGCACGTCGAACCGCTTGCCCAAAGTAGGGCGATCGCGCGCTTATAAAACCCTAAATTGAATAAGCGGCGTTACGCAACTGCTTGTAAATCGATCACGGCCGTTCATCTTCGCTAGCCTAGTCGGACGGCCTAGATCTAATTTCAGGAGGCCAACGAGATGCTTGCACACTCACCAGCAACCCATCTGTGCGTATACCTAATCGGCCTGTCCAAATCAGTAGCAAACGCCATAAATCGTTTGGCCCAATGGTAGGGTGGCCGCACGGCTTCAAACCCTAAAATACAATCAACGACAGCATACAACTGCCGCAAATCATCTCGTCAGTCCAACTTCGCTAGCTTGGTCGGGCGGTTTAGATCGGATTCTAGATGGCCAACAGAGCGACGCCGTGATCACCGGCCATCCCTCCTCCATAGGGAGCGATCGACCAAGTGGTAGCTCACCCATAGGGTTCTCAAACGATCACCCAAAGGTGGCCGGTCATGCTACTTTTTTAAGACGTTCAATTCGCGACTAATTTGAACGAGCTCTAAAACAACGATGTTTCCTGCACATCGATTATTTTCAGGTGCTTGTTTAAAAGCGATGCTTTATATACATCGATTATAAGCAATGTTTTATAAATATTGATTTCACAAATAATTTTATTATTTGACCTAAAAGCACTATGTGCTGCTTTTAGCGGCGAGTCTCACGACTTGACCCATTTACTTGAGACATCAAACATGTCACAAACTGGGGGATGCTCACCAGGGTATTGGTCTGGCGGTTTACAGCGTGCGGCGTGCAACGCGCCCATTACGAGAAAGTGTCAGGAAAGGACGGACGGTTAACAGTAATGAGAGTAGTGGGTGAAAGTGTGACCAGTTTTCCCTCGTAATGGAAATGTGGTGATCACCACTTTGACACAACCCCACTTCTCCACTGCTTAATCACCTCCACTTCCTACGAGATCAAGGTGTGCTCGAACATGACTTGTATAAATAGGATTTCAACATATTTCAAAAACACAAGTGTTATCAACATAAGTATCCATAAAACACCAAGAACTGATAGCTTACATTCTGCAAGCCAGTTCCATATTCGGATACAAGTCATAAAACAACCACACCTTCAAAATTCAATATTTTTGATCTCAACACCTTCTTCGCTTCCCTCCCTAAGATCAACCCTTCTCCTTCACTTTGTGACCGAAGCAAGACTGGAATGGCCATTTCTTGGTTTAGGCCAGGATTATACAGATTGATCTCTCGAATCTAAAGTACTCCCGTGCAGTGCATTTGTTTAGGGTTTGAATTCGTTTCTCATCAACACAACCAAATTTACCAAAATCAGCAGAATCAGTTTTTTCCCCAAAACATATGTCAAACTAGGGGGGTCTAAAAGAAAATTCAAAGTGACAAATTCTATGGTGTTGCTAATTTTACTTAGCATGTCATGCAACTAAAACCTAATAGACATGCCTAGGCAATTCTATCACTTAGCATGTCATGAAACTAAACCTAATAGATAACGTACGCATAACCTAGAAACAACACCATGAGTCCATCTATTGTAGCCAAAAAGGGTGTAGAAGATGACATTAAAGATGGGTTATATATTATTATTATTGGATAAAGAGTATTATAAGAAACTAGTTGGAAGCTCAACAAGCTGAGTTCCAACATCATACTACTACATTAGTTGAACAGGTTGCCGTGCTAGTCTACCAGCGAGCCTTATGAGGAACCAACCAAGGGAGCCGAAACCGATAGGGGGGCTGATTATGTTGCAAGGGGTCCAAGCTAACTCTACCTTCCATGTCAAATTCTGCAGTCTTGCGCCATCGGAGACTCGAACCTGAGACCTCATAGAGCGCATCAAATCTTTGAGGAACGGGGATGACATTTAAATTAAAAATCAAAAATTTATAGAATACCTAGAGCATTTTACAGTTTATAATTTATTTAAAATAAATTATTATTATTATTTTTTTATCAAAAAGTGACACCTAGCCTAGTGGTTAGGAGGACAATCAAAGAATTGTAGGTTTTTCAGGGTAGAAACTTTATATATATAATAGCTGATTAAAGAATCGATCGTAGGTTTCAGGTTCGAAACTCTATAAGTTTTTGAAAAGATTACATTTTGACAAAAGTACATCAACTACTAATTTATTTGCTACCCCGTGAACTAAATTTAAATAAAATGGTCAATCAAAGAATCGATCGTAGGTTTCAGGTTCGAAACTCTATAAGTTTTTGAGAAAAGTATATCAACTATTAATTGATTTGCTACCTTGTGGACTAAATCTAACAGATAAATTAGATTGATTAATGAGTAAATTTTGAGAAAAGTATATCAATTATTAGTTGATTTGCTATTTTGGTGGACTAAATTTGGACTAACAGAGAGGTAGACAAATAAGAATTCTACATACTTTTATAATTATTTGAGTGTCGACTTCCAAAAATTTAATGTTGGAGAAGGATTCTTGAGCATAGGGACTTAGCTAAAACTATTTGGAGGATGTTCTTGGAGATGTATCTTCTGTAAATTTCCTTCATGACGTGCGGTACTCTAAAGGGAGGTTAGTGGAATGTTTATTCAGATGATATTGTTTCTATTAGAGCTTCTGAGAATTTTATTATTGTTGATTATGTATCTAATGGTACATGAGAATTATCTACGATGATGGATGATTTTATTTTATTTTTTGAAAGTTGTTTCTCAGATTTTTGTTGCTAATTTTGATGAGTATGAGAAGGATTTGCTTATATGAACTTCTAGCTCTTATGGTAAATTTTATATGAAAGGTACCTATTAGGACTTATCCACTTATGGTTTTAATATTCGTTGGAGTTATTCTTTAATATGGTTTAGTAATCATATTCATATGCAATCTTTTATTTCTTGGTTGGTTGTTCAGAATAAGTTAAAAGCTAGAAGTAGATTTTTCAGATAGGGGTTGATACAAGATGCTACCATGTGTTATTTTGTGAGGAGGTTGAGACTGAGGATAATTTGTTTCGTGGTTATAACTACGCTACCACTATTTAGAAGGTCATTCGTTGAAGTGAGGTTACATTAGAGAGATGGAACCTTCCTGGGAGAAGGAAACGACTTGATTTTTTAATGCTCAGTTTTAATGAGTTTTATTTTTCGTATATGGAGAGAAACGAATGGAAAAAAAATTCTTAGCTTATTTCAACTCTGCTGGTTAATAGACCCCATTTTGTTTAAGATATCAGGTTCAAATTGGCTTATGATATATAAAAAGGTGTAGAATAATCATAATGCTAGATGGTTCATGAGTATGTCGAGGGTGGTTTGCAACTTTGTGTCTTCTGGGCTGTTCACTGCACTTGGCTTGATCATAGTGATTGACAAGTTATGATAAATTTTAATGGTTATTTGAAAGATGAAATATGAGCCCTCCGGTGTATCATCAATAGGGGTGAGTAACGGGTGAAATCCGTGAATTTGGGGCCACCCATGTCCAACCCATCAAATTGGTTGGTGCTAAATTTAAATCCATGTCCAGTCCATCACACGCGCGTTTAACACCCGTGGGTGGGCGGGTAGGTTGGATGTGGGTGGACCCATGGATTTCCTATTTTTATACAAAAATAGGTAACATCATAACAAAAAAATTAATCTACACATTAAATTACTCAAATCGAAAGAGTGTTGAGTTATTATAACATAACAATGCTAAAATGATAATAAAATGCCTTCAAGTGTCTCTTGTTTGTGTGGAGAACCCCAAATGGCATTCAAAATACAAAATATCCCTTATATATTTGTTAAATTTTACGATTAACTCCTTATCCTAGCGGGTGCTGGTATCCAATGGATTTTCGGATTTGCATCCGCACCCAACCCAATATACATTGGGTTTTTAGAAATGCATCCATGTCCAACCCACATATTAGTGGGTTAGGTATCCACCCCTAAAATTGCGGGTGGATTGGGTTGGTTTGGCGGGTTGGGCGATCCATGCTCACCCTTACTCATCAGGGATTCTAGATCTCTTTATCTTCAATAGAATCATTTTTTGGGGACCATGGTTTTTTTGGGGGGACCATTGTTTTATTTTGGGTAAGACATTAGAAGTAAATCTAGGTCACCCCTTATCTAGATATTTATATTAATACCTAAATTACCCTCCTGGTTAATTTTGGGTAATGATTAGTGAAATAATTAAGTTAAAGATAATTAGTGAGATTAAAAAAATCAGATGGGATGGGTTTTTTTAAAAAAGAAGTAGAATTATTGAGAGAGTAAAGTTAGAGAAGATGAAGAAGAAAAACATGGAAGAAAAAAAAAATTGAGTTCACCAAGCTTGAGTATTCAAGTGATGATTCAATTGATGGTAGCTCATCTGAATCTTCATCTCCTTCCTCTCCTAGAGTATTCGTTAATCTTCACAATGATCCGGATATGAGTTATTTCTTAGATGGTTGAATTGATCCAAAATTTCAAAAAAATGTAAATTTTTTAAGTAGATTTGGACTTGTTCGGTTACCTTATGTGAAGAACAGGTAACCTAACACATCTGAAAGTGTAGTTCGGTTACTTTTTCCAAACACGCAGGTTACCGAACTCGCTTTTAATGGAGGTTTTTAGTCGTTCGGTTAACAGACATGTTACCGAACTTTGTTTATAGAATTTACAAAGTAATGTTCGGTTTGCCCGCAATGTTGCCGAACTTTAGGGTCTAGAAGTTCGGTTGGTTCGCAACCAATATCTAACCGAACTTCGCGTTGATTAAGATTTTACCAAGTGTACAAAGTTCTGTTGTTTCGCAAACTTCATACCAACCAATATCTAACCGAACTTCAGGTAAAATAAGATTTTACGAACAAACCGAACTCCACATGTATGCATTAGTGAAGAGTTCGGTTTGTCAAGGTTTTTTGCGAACAAACCGAACATAGCGGAACAAGTTCGGTTAAATCAAAACTGAACATAGTGGGAAAAATAGCACAGTTCGGTTACATTGGATTTTTTTTTATTTTTTTTGTAATATTGATAAAGTTCGGTTGGAAAATGGTTTTAGCCTTCTTTACGAACCAATCGAACATAGTGGGCAAAGTTCGGTTAAATCAAAACTCAACATAGTGGGCAAAATAGCACAGTTCGGTTACATTGGATTTTTTTTTATTTTTTTGTAATATTGGTAAAGTTCGGTTAGAAAATAGTTTTAGTCTTCTTTGCGAACCAACCGAACATAGTGGGCAAAGTTTGGTTAAATCAAAACTCAACATAGTGGGCAAAATAACGCAGTTCAGTTACATTGGATTTTTTTTTACTTTTTTTTTTTGTAATATTGGTAAAGTTCTGTTAGAGAATAGTTTTAGCCTTCTTTGCGAACCAACCGAACATAGTGGGCAAAGTTAGGTTAAATCAAAACTCAACATAGTGGGCAAAATAACATAGTTCGGTTACATTTGATTTATTTTTATTTTTTGTAATATTGGTAAAGATCGGTTAGAAAATAGTTTTAGCCTTCTTTGCGAACCAACCGAACATAGTGGGCAAAATAACACAATTCAATTACATTGGATTTTTTATTTTATTTTTGTAATATTGGTAAAGTTCGGTTAGAAAATAGTTTTAGCCTTCTATGCAAACCAACCGAACATAGTGGGCAAAGTTCGGTTAAATCAATACTCAACATAGTGGGCAAAATAGCACAGTTTGGTTACATTGGATTTTTATTTTTATTTTTGTAATATTGGTAAAGTTCGGTTAGAAAATAGTTTTATACTTTTTTGAGAACCAACCGAACTCAACATATTGATTTTCAGAGAAGGGTTTGGTTAGCAACATATTGATATGAGGTTAAGAAAAAATTAATTCATGATAACCGAAGTGTTCTTCGTGTTCTTGGTTGCAAAATGTTCGGTAAGCAAACTAGTTTTTTTTTTTTAAAACTATTCTTAACCGAACATGCCACTGTAACTTCCATTTAAACTATATTTTGATGATTTCTACTCAATTTTCTCAATAAAAAACGAATTAAAAGTAATGGGTTTTTCAATCGAACGAATAACGTTAAGGAAAGAGAGAAGAAGAAGACAAGAATTATTTTTTTTCAAAACTATTTTTTTTTGATGCCCCTGCTATCTCTGTTTTTGTTTTTGACTTTGGTTAATGATTCATTTAAATTAGATGTATATGATTAGATTTATATAGTTATTAGGTTAGTTTTAATTGAAATTAAAGTAAAGGGTAAATGTGTAATTGTCTAACTTTAGGACACCCCTTATAAGTATAGGGAGGTTGGCCTAATAAAACCATGGTCCCCAAAAAAACCATGGTCCCAAAAAATCGTTCCTTCAATAGGTCATACAATGCAAAGAGTGGAGTAATGGGCTTGAAGATGGCTATTTGTAAAGGCTTATTCAAAGTTCATATTAACATTCTCATTAATTCTAGACCCAACTACCCAGTAATGTTTTCCATATTTGGAGGAGAATTTATTGAAAGATTAAGATAAATATTTCATCAGCGCAAGGTTTCTCATTTTCATAAAAAGCTAATAGAGTTGTTGATTATTTTGCTGACATGCGGTCTTCTCTATGCGGTAGGAGGTCAAGAATTAAGAATTTTTTCCTGGTTTTAGGAAAAATTATTGCAGGTGATAAGAATCAGCTGGTCTGTGTGAAAAGAAGAAATAAATAAAATGTACTAATATATTGTATTGTTAAGTCTGCTAGTTCAGCACAAAGGGCTCAAATTGAGTTAAAAAAAAATTTAATTATTATTTGAGTAGCAAAAGTACAACACAATCTTAGTTTACGGACAAAAATATATGTTCTGTAAATATATTCTCTATATAAAAACAGAGTTTTTTCGAGCGTTCTCATTAATCAGAGTTTCTGGTTAATTCTGGCCCCACCATTTAAATTTTTTAACCAATAAAATTTAAAAAGAATCTTTTAGGCCCGCAATGTATTTTTCAACCAATCATATTAAAGAATTTTTTTACAAAAGTTACCTAAAATAGCAAAATCTTATAAAATCTATAAACTCACCAAAAATATATTAAAAAATGGGTCACAATATATTTATCTTAATTACATTTAAGATCAAAATTCCCAAATAAGAAAATATAATCACATCAAAATATGTATCAGTCATCATGATTTCATCGCAAAATTAGATTAAACATAAATATTTAAAATAAAATTGGAACCAAAAATTGTTAAATGTCCATTATCCAATTACACTTCTTTTAAATAAACTAATCCTAATTACAATTTCGAACGTCTAATAATTAAACAAATCTCAATTATGGTTCACAATCAACAACTTAAAAACTCAATACCATCCCTCACTCCAGAATAAAAGTAGCACTGGTGGAGATTACCCTCTCTCCTATTGGCTGGTGAGCGTAACCTCGCGCTCTCATTGGCTCTTTGAAAAACCATTCGTATTCGTCGGATGAAATTTCATTAGATATGGTGCGTTGCTCCGACAATGTGTAGATTGGGTGGATGGTTGGGACACACGCGACGGACGGCCCTCATTATTTAGAAAAATTGCTATATTAATTTCGTGTATTTATTGTGAAAATCCAGAAAATAAAAAAAACTACTATATTAATTTCGGACATTTATGATTAAAAAAAATTATAAAAATTTAACATATTTATGGAATAAAATAATAAGATTTATATTTTTTGAATCTTTTATAATTTCATGTATTTATTATAAAAAATCCAGAAAATAAAAACAACTATTATATTAATTTCGTACATTATGACTTAAATAAAAATAAAATCAATTCAACATATTTATGGAATAAAATAATAAGATTTATATTTTTTAAATCTTTTATAAGGAAAAAAAATCTAAAAATGCCAAAGAAAACTACTATATTAATTTCAGAAATTTATGATTAAAATAAAAAAAAATCAATTCAACATATTTATGGAATAAAATAATAAGATTTATATTTTTTGAATCTTTTATAATTTCATGTATTTATTATAAAAAATCCAGAAAATAAAAAAAACTATTATATTAATTTCTTACATTTATGACTGAAATAAGAAAAAACAAATCAACATATTTATGGAATAAAATAATAAGATTTATATTTCTGAATCTTTTATAAGGCAAAAAAATCTAGAAATGACTATATTAATTTTTAGTATTAATAATAAACTTTTAGAAAATCCAGCCATGTTTATGCATTAAAAATTGACAACATCTAAAGATTACTATGTTAATTGATATTTTAAATTAATATTTAGATCTTTGATTCGACGGCCTAAAATTATTACGTATAATTACACCGAGTTTACATGATTATTTTATAACTAAATCTGTCAAATTTTTCTAAAAAAATTACTATATCAATTTCGAGTATTTATGATAAATATCCAAAAAAATAAAAATTACTATGTTAATTTCGAATATTTATGATAAAAATCCAGAAAATCGGATAAAAATGTTTATGGGATAAAAATCATATTTATATTTTTTAGATTGTTTTTAAGGTATGAATAATTATTAGTATCATCTTGAAAATGGAGAAGAAAAAATCTTTTTGATTTTTCTTGGTAAATATAAGACATTAATTCAAAAAAATTAAAAATTCTCTCTCCCTATATAAAAACGCTTGAGTGCAAATCCAAACCTTATTCTTTTTTTTGATGTTTTTGGATGTTGCTTCTCTGTTATTTTTGTCTTTTGTTAGTGGATGCTTACGATTCAATATCATCGTTTTGCAGATATAATGAAAACTTTAGTTTATTGGCATTACTCCTCTCCTATGAAGACTGCTCGGGTAATTTTCATTTTCTTGGTTGGATTTTTCATTCAAGTCAGCAATTGGTAGGATTTTACTCTATGGCTGTTAATAGCTTTGAACTTTTCATTAATGATTTGGAATAATGAGGACAAATTGTTGTGATGATTTTTTTTTTTATCAATATTTATATCGATGAAATTACTGTATGATTACTGTATGGTAACGTATGGCGATATTTCGAATTTATTTTAGTTGAATAGGATTGCAAATACATTTGGATGTTGATTATATGTTTTTCTTTTTTTTGTTGCAGGTGATGGTTTCATTTTATGATCCTTATTCTGGGTTACTTTTATTAATTTGTTGCACAATGAAGTTCCTAAGAAGACAGGTAGGGCTTCTTATTTTATTTTTATTTTTTATTTTTTAATTACAGTATTAGTGGATTGTAATTCTAAAATAGGGTGGTCTTTCGTTCTTTTCATGTTACCTGCACTTTTGTATATGAGCAGGCACAACACTTACAACAATAAATTTGGTATTTTTTTCCTATTCTCTTTGGTCTGACCTTTGAATTTAACATCACGTATTACTCCAAGTTTATTCCAAATGTTTTATATATCAATATTTTTTTTAAAGTAAATCCATAATCCTATAATAAATAAATAAATAAAACAAATTTTAAGTTTTAGCCTTAGAATTTCGACCCATGTTTGTTTGATATCAGTATCATCAGTTGGTTGTAGTATTCTTTGATTTTTTTTTTTTTATATTTATCATGTTGATCCCTTCTAGCTAGCTAGATTGTCTTTTCTGCAACCTTTTGCAGTCATACATACATTCCGATGAACTTATTACTGGAAAGTACGAGAAATGAGAGCTGAAACGTGGTGCAGTAAAACACTTCTTTAAAATCATTTGTAAACTCGCATAATCTAAATACTTTATGTAAAAAAATGGTGGATATAGGGATATTGGATATTTCCATTGATATATGGAATGAATGAACTTGCAGTTACCGAGTTGCTAGGGCATAGTTTGGACAAGGTATGTTTTAGCTCACTAACAAATGTACTAAAAGAAGTTGTAACCTAAATATGTCAACTCAAGTTTTGAATTTCTTTTGTTTGTTGTTTGTTCCCTGTTTTGCATAGAAACTGAGAATAACTCTTTTGAAATCACGTTCATTCTACACGAGACCTTATTGGTACTGGCTTAGAGTAGAAGCTTTTTAACTAGATGACTTTCTGTGGTTTAAAGATATCTAATGATTGTTGTTGTATTTGGTTTTTAGGTTTCATAGACAGGTCTAATGAGCCGGAGGGAGTTGCTAACACCTCCACTAATCCCAGTTGATATTTAATTCGAAAACCTCGCATGGAGATTGTAGATGGAGAAAAGATTACGGGTAAGTCGAGTGCAAATAAGGGAATTTTCCAGCCAATACTTCAAAGCATTCAGACGAATTTATATATATATATTTTTTTAAAGAATGGTTCAAAACATTTCCCCGCTGCAAATATTATTATAGATTTGGGAAGTTCTATACACGAACCCTCATTCTGACCTACTTTATAATCGTTCATTACATCTTTATTTAATTGTTTCTCATTAGTAACCTCTATCTTTGTTTGGGCACAAACGTTTTAGTGAGATCTATTTGTTCGATTAATACATAATATATTTGCACGGAAATTTTGGTTTCAATGTTTTAAGATAAACAGATCCAGTTTCGGTCTTCTCTATTTCCTGAACATTTGAGTTCATTAATAAAGGAACACTTTCTCTTTTCCTTACATTTTATTAACCGGTCGTAGAACATATGCTTCAATTTTTAATCACAACTAATCATGTTAATAGATAATCTTTGCAGTCATTTTTTATTTTTAAAAGAAGATGGCTTACTACACAGCCTGTGAGATACTAAATTATTTTTATAAGGGGTATTTATAGCTGAGGACCACGTTTAAAGTTGCGCTTATCTTTATTCCCACTTGCGGTCCACGAAACCATGGCTTATGATTGGTCTAAAAACTGTTTATATTTAGTGTCCGTTATTTTTTTTATAAAATGGGCTCTATCTCTGGTTCCAAGTTCAAAGGAAGCGCTTACCCTCCTTTTGGGTGGTTAATGAAACTCTTAGTCCTTATTGGTTGAGATTTTATTTCGTATTCTTACACCACGTTTACAAAGTTTTTTAAAAATCTCGGACCGTTGAATTTTTAAGTTCGTCACTTAGATCATCAAAGTTCATTCTATATAATTAAAAAATATTAATTTGAGCCGATAAAATTCCATAATTAAAAATAATAATCTATTTTAGCCAACAAAAATATAATAAAACTGGTGACAAAAAAATTCCTTATATTGGATTATCAAAGTGTATCAAATTTTCCTACCCAGTAAAAGTAATCATACTAATAAAGAAAGATATATTGGAGTTTTTAGATGCGTCGTGACGGTACCGGGCACACCAAATCAAAAATTGCCATCGGACCCGGTGCGTAGTTGTTTTGGGGTAAAAACTGTTTCTGCAGGTTTTGATAAATTTGGGTGTGTTGATGAGAAGCGAATTTAGACCTAAACAAATGCACTGCATGGGAGTACTTTAGATTCGAGAGATCAATCTGTACAATCCTGGCCTAAACCAAGAAATGGCTGTTCCAGTCTTGCTTCGGTCACAAAGTGAAAGAGAAGGGTTGGTCTTAGGGAGGGAAGCAAAGAAGGTGTTGAGACCAGAATGGTTATTTCTGAAGGTGTGGTTATTTTTTGAATTGTATCAGAATATGGAACTGGCTTGCGGAATGTAAGCTATCAGTTCTTTTGTGTTTTTATGGATACTGTGTTGTTGTTAACCCAGACTTCATTGTCTGGTCGAAATAGGTAGAAACCTATTTATACAAGTCATAATTGAATGCACCCTGATCTCATAGGAAGTGGGAGTGGTTGAGTGATGGAGAAGTGGGGTAATGTGTAAGTGCCAGAAACCACGCCCCACTATAAAGGAAACGAGTTTTTTTACACCCACTACTTCTTGCCGCCACTAACTGCCCTGCTTTCCCGACACTTTCTTATAATGGGCGTGTTGCACGCCGCACGCTGTAAATCGCCAGACTAATACCCTGATGAGTATCCCCCAGTTTGTGACATGTTTGATGTCTCGAGTATATTCGTGGAAAATGTGTAGCAGATTGCCGAATGGGTCTTGTATGCAAGATCGAGCTATTCTGATTAATTGTATGCCAACTAAGTAGCAGATAGCCATGTATGGCAAGTCAAAGTCAGGAGACTTGCCGTAAGAAAATAGCGTGTGATGCTATTAGCTTAGTCTTGGTTGGTCGCCTAAGACTTACCATAGGCCGGTCAATTCCGTGGCGAATTTGGACGGTTGAGATTGTAATTCATGAGAGAAGGTGGTCGTTGATTATGGCCACATTCCGTTGGCACCTGGTGATGGCATGCCAAAACCCTAATTAGCGCGTGTGGCATGTGGCCGTGGTACGGTGACATTCTTTGTGCAGATGGTGCCATGGTCGCGTCAAAGGAATTATGGCAAGGCCATAATGTGGGAACGACCACAGGCACAAGGATAGCCATGGGTGGCCATAGTATGGCGCCATTTTTAGGGTTTCCTGGGTCCCGCATGGCTCGTGACATGTTGTGGGGCCAAAGTGGCGTAATTTGGGCCACGACCGGAAATTAGGGTTTCGACTAGTTCTGCTAAAGCAATTCTGATTAGAATACCCTGATTGAAGTCCGTTGTGGCGTTGGCCACGAACATAAAGTGGGTTAGCACGTAGTTGCGCCATTTGCGGCACATTGGCACGTTACTGCGGCGGAGTGGCATGTTGGCATGCCGATTAGCACATTGGCGCAGCATGGCATGTTTGGCATACCAATTAGCATGTTGGCATGGTGTGGCATGTTTGGCTTGCCGATGTTGGCGTGGTGGCCGTTTGGCATGGTTTGGCCTTTTTATGCGCGTGGCGGGTTTAGAACGACCTGATTGGTCAATAGAAAATGGGCCGGCCAAACATAGGGCATGGCCACATCTTTAGTGCGCGTGGCGCATTTAAAGCGACCTGATTGGCCGATAAGAAAGAGGGCCGACAAGTATGGGCCCAGCCACATCTCATGTGCATGTGGCGGATTTAGAGCGACCTGATTGGTCGATGGGAAAGAGGAGGTCCGGCAAGCAGCATGGGTGTGTGGCCATCTGCAGGTGGCGCCGGCTGGCCTATGGCACGGCAACACCTCCCTTTTTTGCTGCTCCTATTTTCCGCGGCTCCTCTTTTATTCCTTGTTTTCTGATTTTGGGTAGGACTTTGCACCTACTAATCCATGGCGGATCAATTGCCTAGTTTGCCTAGGTTTAGTTTCGACCAGCAGGGTCTGATATACTGCGCAGGGCGCAAAAAACCTAATTTTTGAAAATTAATTAGGTTGATATTGAATCTTGTGAATTACCACAAAATTGATTGGATTCCGCGTGTTGACACAGAGTTATTTATTGCCAGAGAGGAGCATGCTTTCTGACTGAGTACTTTTATGCAAACCTCAACCTTGATACTTCGGGAAATTTATGCTACTCAGCTGCGAGTGAACACTAATTGTCATGTCATATAAATATTAAGGGTTCAGCCGTGGAACATAGCACAAAAAGTATTCAGTGAGTCCTATATTTATGAATAATACAGACAGGGTGTCGAAATTTACAGAATATCTGGGATTATTGCTACATGCACCCTTCTGGATAAATTTCATGTAAACATATTGAATTTCTAAATAAATGCCCAAATGAAGAGGTTGTGTACTCATCACTTTTACATGGCTCTGTCTCTTTGCAGAATGACAGCATAATAAATGCATGGTTTTACAACTTTAACCCTGAACTAAAAACCACCATCAACGGTAGTACCGGTTGTATTTCCTTGATTACACGTGAAAAAAAATATATCAATGTGTTTCCTTGATTACATCTTCTTTGACAGGAAGCACTTTATATGTTTTACACTATTTAGAGTTGACTATATATTTTCTGTTAATTTGTGTGTTTTTTAATGTCTCTAATGTCATATATCAATACGACTATATAGTGGGTGTAGTTTTTTATTTAGTGACAAGAAGTTGGAGCCTGGAAGAGTAGTTGAGTTGGCCTCTTTATTTTTAAAGCAAGTATACGATTTCTGAAGAAAGATATATCAGTGCATCTCCTTGACAAGAAGCACTTCATATGCTTTGTATGACTTAGAGTTAGAAAACTATTTAATATTAACATATATTTTTTTTAAATATCTCTAATATTAGATATTGATACAACTATATAGTCATGTGATTTTTCATTTAACTATAAGGAGTTGGAGTTTGGAGGAGCAGTTCAGTTGGCTGCTTGATTCTTAACGCAAGTGTATGATTTCTGAAGAAAGATATATTAGTACTTTTCATTGATTTTATATTCTTCGACGGGAAACAGTTCATATGCTTTTCACTATGTAGAGTTGACAATCTATTTTTTTTACTAATATTATCCAAATATTTCTTATCTTAATAGTGTCTCTAATACATTGATACAACCATATATTGAGTGTGATTTTTCGTTTAATTATAGAGAGTTAGATCCTGGAAGAGCAATTGATCTGGTCACTTATTGGTTCTTAACACAAGTATATGATTTATGAAAAAGATATATTGGTGCATTTTCTTGATTACATCATCTTCGACGAGAAGCACTTCATATGATTTGCACTATTTATAGTTTGCAATACATTTAACATGGACATTTTTCTAGTATCTCAAATATATGATTTCTGAAGAAAGATATATTGATTACATGTTCTTCGAAGGGAAGCACTTCATATGCTTTTCACTATGTATAATTGGCCATCTATTTTATTTATTTATTGATATTATGTTTTTTATAGTGTCTCTGATATCATATATTGATACAACCATATAGTGAGCGTGATTTTTCGTTTCATTACAAAGAGTTGGATCCTGGAAGAGCAATTGATTTGGTCGCTTATTGGTTCTTAACACAAGTATATGATTTATGAAGAAAGATATATCGGTACATTTTCTTGATTACAGAATCTTCGATGGGAAGCACTTCATATTCTTTGCACTATTTAGAGTTTGTAATATATTTAATATTGATATCATTTTTTTAAGATATCTAATATATGATTTCTCAATAAAAACATGTCAGTACATTTTTTTGATTACATCATCTTCGACGGGAAGCACTTCATATGTTTTGCACTATTTTGCAACATATTTTATATTATTATTTATTTAGTATCTCTTATACCCACTATTGATATAACTGTATAGTGAGTGTAATTTTTTTTATTTTACTGAGGCGAGTTGGAGTCTTAAAGAGCAGTTGAGTTGGCTGCTTGATTCTTAACAGAATTATGTGATATGGTACGTACGGAAGATGGTGAAGTGTATAGAGGGTGAAGTACTAACATGATTTAACCGAACTGGAAGTCCTTATTAGGATTTTAAGGTAGAATATTATTACGACTTTGTTTCTTTACTTTTAAGTTGCAAAATTTGATTAGCCAAGAAATATGTATTTTAAAATCTAGCAAGAATAATGGTAGTTGTAGTGCTACTTTGAGTAGCAAACTTCAAATTTAGCCTTACGAATAATTTTTAGAGTACTGATATAGGCGATGCCATGAAGTTTACTGATTCCAAAGGTTGGTGTAATTTTTCAATTGTATTTTCTTTAAGAGGATTTTTTAATCTCCAAAAGTTTAAACAGTTTGTAATTGTTGAATTTAGTTCCAACATTTAATCTACTAAATGATAATTGGTGTAATGCATTTGTTAATTGGTACCCCTTCTTAAACAGCTGCGCGGTGAAAACCCGCCTCACCAAATGGGATCAATTCTCATCATACCCGGTATGTAGCACGGGTAAAATACTAAAAAATTCTAATTATGCTTTAATATTTATAGTTAAACTATTTTACTTTTGAGATTACTTAGATTGATTTATTTTAGTTTATTTGAAGAATTGGTTACTGCTTTATTCGATTGCTTGAAATTAGTTTTCAAATCATGTGAGATTTTTAGAAAAGAATAATATTACACATTTGATTATCAGAAATTTACAATTACATAGTTTTAATTGTTAATTGTCAATTCGTTGGATAGTAATTTTATATTAGCCTATTTGAACTCTTATAAGGACCGGGCAGTGGATATAAACCAACAATATTAAAAAAACTCTAGCAGTCCCGGTGCGTAGCACGGGTTTCAAACTAGTAACCATTACAATTGTAATGAAACTAAAAAAGCTTTGATCAAAATTAGATCAATAATTAAAGTAAAATATTCATAGGGTTGCGGATACTTACCTATAGATTGAAGCATACTTTCTCTACCGCAACAAAAAATACAATTATCAATCCCTATCAAATAGTCAAAATACAAACTGATTAATAGAAATTCATGGTGATATGAAGCAAAATTTTGAAAACCAAAGAAAAAAAATATTAGAAAAATTATAGATTGTTGCAGTGGAAAATATGGAGAAAGTAAAGAGGCAAAGAGAGGTTTCTATTGATCAGGATCATAGGGTTATATGGATACAATTTCCTTTATATACATGTAAAGGTAAACTCTAGGTAACTAGATGGACCGCACATCCATGGGCCATAGGCCCTGTAACACTCCCCTTGTGCGGTTCAATAACAAAACTTTATACATAGTGCTTCACATATAATGCTTTGAATGTATTTCTTCAAATGTCGTTCTCTCCTTGATGACATAGCTAAGAGACTGTCTCCTACCCAAGTGTTTGTAGTAGCATAAGTATTACAAAAGACCGAAAGATTTGCTGCTTCTCTAATAGCATATCTGCGGACCACTACAAAAACTTGAATCTTAAAGTTTACTAGTGTGTAACCCGTGCTACGCACCGGGTACGATATGAATTGACTCCCTTTGGTGAGGCGGGGCTTCGTCCCGCACCCGTCCTAAATATGGACCCAATAACAGCTGCAGTATATAATGAAAACACCAATTATCATTATAGTTGAAATCACTCACCAATTACGTATTGTTAAAGTGTTGGAGATTAAAAAATTCTCTAAAAGAAAATACTTTTAAAAAATTATACCAAACCTTGGAAATCAGTAAGTAGTTCATGACATGGCCAACAAAAGTATTACTGGCATCTATATCTGATAGTGCTAAGCATTTGAAGTGCTTCCCGTCAAAGAAGATGTAAAAGGAAATGCACTAATATATCTGTCTTCAGAAATCATATATTTGAGTTAAGAATCAAGCGGCCAGTTCAACTACTCTTTTAGGCTCCATCTTCTTGTAGTTAAATAAAATAATCACACTCACTATATTAGTATTTATATCTGATATTGGAGGCACTAAAAAAATCACGATATTAATATAAAATAGATTGTTAACTCTGAATAGTGCAAAGAATATGCAGTGTTTCCCCTCAAAGAAGATGTAATCAAGGAAACACGCCGATATATCATTCTTCATAAATCATATACTTGCGTTAAGAATCAAGTGTCCAACTGAACAGCTCTTCCAGACTCCTACTTCTTGTAGTTAAATTAAAAAATATCACACACACTATATAATTGTATTAATATTCAAGACATTAAAAAAAGCACAATATTATTAATATAAGATATATAGAACGCCAACTCTAAATAGTGCAAAACATATGAAGTGCTTCCCGGCGAAGGAAATGTAATCAAAGAAAATCGTTGATATATCTTTATTCGAAAATCATATACTTATATTAAGAATCAAGAGGCCAACTCAACTAGTCTTCCAGGATCCAACTCTCCATAGTTAAATGAAAAATCACACTCACTATATACTTCTATCAATATCTGATATTAGAGACATAAAAAAAACACAATATTAATATAAAATAAATTGCAAACTCAAAATATCACATATCATATGAAGTGCTTCTAGTTAAAGAAGAAATAATCAAGGAAATGTACTTATATGTCTTTCTTATGAAATCGAACATGTTTTTTAACTGCCAGTGTGAGGCTTTTCTTCAGTTGTATCAATATAAAATAGACTGCCAATTCTAAATAGTGCAAAACATATGAAGTGCTCCCGTCAAAGAAGTGGTTATCAAAGAAATGCACTAATATATCTTTCTTATGGAATCAAACATCTTTTATAACTGCCAGTCTGATGCCTTTCTAACTGCCACTATATATTTATTGATATTAGAGACACTAAAAAAAACCCGATGTTAATGTAAATAGATTGCAAACTCTTGATAGTGCAAAACATATGAAGTGCTTCCCGTCAAAGAAAATGTAATCAAGGAAATGCACTGGTATATCTTTCTTCAGAAATATTGGTCGCTAATGGCTTGAAATTCAAAGTGTATATTACTTCGTAGGTAATAGTTCAATTAGAGTATGCTTTATTTGAGCTTGCCGAAAAGGTTTTCGCTATCACTTTATTCTGCAAAAAAATACGTGGAGCGCAAAATTATGTCAATCCAAAGGAAAAGAAAGAAAAGAATAAATGATGCAAACCTAAATATTGATTAATTATTATTAACTTATGTTGTCGGGAGGATGGACTTATCGCTTAAACCACTAAGCCAAACTAGTAGAGTTCAGATTAACAAATAATTCATGTGGATGAAGGAAAGGTATAATCCAAATCTAGAACTGACGGTTCTTCGGTGCACTGTCTTGATACATCTTGCAAGGATTGATACAACTGCAACAAAATCATGCATAATAAATTTTATCAAAATATAGAACATTAGAACAGAACCTCGTCCCTGATTAGCAGGTTTATAAATGTTATTCACAGAAGCGATCTTTCATCTTAAAATTTGTATCTCTAGTTGTCAAAGACCTATTTTATTACCTTGATTTTATTCAACCATCAAAACAAAACATAAAAAGATAAAATAAACATGGAACAATCGAATGAACGCCATGTTATAACAACAAAAAAACACCTGGGATTTCCCAAATTATCTCTCATGTTTGACTGGACGAATGGTATCCTCTACTAATATTTTTTTTATAGTAGAGCTAATTTCAAAGAAGAAACTGGGGACCATAAAAAGTAAAGATCATGCATCAAAAGTTTTGCAAAGTACAATGGATTCAAGTATCCACTGCCACCCAACCGATCACAATGCAATGGAGGAACCAGAAGTTCATTGCCTACATAACCACAAAGTCAAGCAAAAATAGCGTCTACTAGGTTTTCTTGATTATTTCTCATTCTCAATTGCGTGGTAGTATCCCCACAAAGAAACATATTTTACCGGCATACAGAAAAGATCATTAATGATAAGTTTCGTACAGTTTAATTGGGTTCAAGTATGAGTTGTTACCCGGATGACAGAATACCATATAGAAACGTTCTCGTTGTTATTTATTTTTCCATCCTCTTGTACCGTCTGAGTTCTCATGCCAGACAATGTGAACTAATTTCAAACCATTTCAATTGAAACCATAAAACATAAAAATGGGCGTAAAGCATATTGGAAACGAAATAGCTGACGAATGCATATATATAATGAAAATCCATACTAAAACCAACTATTATTGTCTTCGCTGTTAAACCAATGAATTAACCTAACTATACGTCTTAGTGTTCTAAAAAATATAACTATCGGCTGAACAATAGTACTAACAAAAATTATATAGTGGAATTTGCAAGGACAAATCAACATACCACCATGCTTGTCAAATATCTCTGATTGGTGCCCAAAACTTTTAGATATGCTCGACAGCTCGAGATTACATTTTTAAATTCAATTTAAGGTTTAAGGCTATCATACTTTTTAATTTGTATCCCACATGCAGTATCCCACCACAAATGCAAACAACATAAAATTGCAAAATATCCCATGCACCACTCAAGCCAACAACATAAAATTGCAAAAAAAAAATCATTGGGCTAAATTTTGTAAACTTCTTCTTGTGTAGAATCTGGTTTCCTTGGATGAAGGTGCAGCAAATTTTCTTGGTGAATGACATTCACATAGCTCATCACTTTTGAAGGAGTAAATTCATTATGAGTTTATGACAACACGAAAAAGAATTTAAACCCAAATTCTTTAATAAAAATTAATAAAAGATAATTTACACTGCTAAATAGAAGATAATTACACTGCTAAATCTCATATTATACGAAAATTTTAGTCGCGCTGAGTTTTACAACCTATCCTTCTAAAGCTAAAGAAATCATAGGCAAAGGTAGGAGTTAGCTACGATGGGTACCCATACCACAACCTCCAATACCATTCTTGTCTCTAGTTAACCAAGGTGTTAAACATACTATTTCAATTTTTTAGACCAGGTAACTGTAATCGGCTAGTTAATTTAGGGCACAAAAATTGCCATCGGACCCGATGCGTAGTACTGGTTGTATTTCCTTGATTACACGTGAAGAAAAATATATCAATGTGTTTCCTTGATTACATCTTCTTTGACGGGAAGCACTTTATATGTTTTGCACTATTTAGAGTTAACTATATATTTTATGTCAATTTGTGTGTTTTTTAGTGTCTCTAATGTCATTTATCAATACGACTATATAGTGGGTGTAGTTTTTTATTTAGTGACAAGAAGTCGGAGCCTGGAAGAGTAGTTGAGTTGGCCTCTTGATTTTTAAAGCAAGTATACTATTTCTGAAGAAAGATATATCAGTGCATCTCCTTGACAAGAAGCACTTCATATGCTTTGTATGACTTAGAGTTAGAAAACTATTTAATATTAACATATATATATTTTTTTAAATATCTCTAATATTAGATATTGATACAACTATATAGTCATGTGATTTTTCATTTAACTATAAGGAGTTGGAGTTTGGAGGAGCAGTTCAGTTGGCTGCTTGATTCTTAACGCAAGTGTATGATTTATGAAGAAAGATATATTGGTACTTTTCATTGATTTTATATTCTTCGACGGGAAACAGTCCATATGCTTTTCACTATGTAGAGTTGACAATCTATTTTTTTTACTAATATTATCCAAATATTTCTTATCTTAATAGTGTCTCTAATACATTGATACAACCATATATTGAGTGTGATTTTTCATTTAATTATAGAGAGTTAGAGCCTGGAAGAGCAATTGATTTGGTCACTTATTGGTTCTTAACACAAGTATATGATTTATGAAGAAAGATATATCGGTGCATTTTCTTGATTACATCATCTTCGACGAGAAGTACTTCATATGCTTTGCACTATTTATAGTTTGCAATACATTTAACGTGGACATTTTTTTAGTATCTCAAATATATGATTTCTGAAGAAAGATATATTGATTACATGTTCTTCGAAGGGAAACACTTCATATGCTTTTCACTATGTATAATTGTCCATCTATTTTATTTATTTATTGATATTATGTTTTTTATAGTGTCTCTGATATCATATATTGATACAACCATATAGTGAGCGTGATTTTTCGTTTCATTATAAAGAGTTGGATCCTGGAAGAACAATTGATTTGGTTGCTTATTGGTTCTTAACACAAGTATATGATTTATGAAGAAAGATATATCGGTGCATTTTCTTGATTGCAACATCTTCGATGGGAAGCACTTCATATTCTTTGCACTATTTAGAGTTTGTAATATATTTAATATTGATATCATTTTTTTAAGATATCTAATATATGATTTCTCAATAAAAACATGTCAGTACATTTTTTTGATTACATCATCTTCGACGGGAAGCACTTCATATGTTTTTCACTATTTTGCAACATATTTTATATTATTATTTTTTTTAGTATCTCTTATACCCACTATTGATATAACTGTATAGTGAGTGTAATTTTTTTTATTTTACTGAGGCGAGTTGGAGTCTTAAAGAGCAGTTGAGTTGGCTGCTTGATTCTTAACAGAATTATGTGATATGGTACGTACGGCAGATGGTGAAGTGTATAGAGGGTGAAGTACAAACATGATTTAACCGAACTGGAAGTCCTTATTAGGATTTTAAGGTAGAATATTATTACGATTTTGTTTCTTTACTTTTAAGTTGCAAAAGTTGATTAGCCAAGAAATATGTATTCTAAAATCTAGCAAGAATAATGATAGGTGTAGTGCTACTTTGAGTAGCAAACTTCAAATTTAGCCTTACGAATAATTTTTAGAGTACTGATATAGGCGATGCCATGAAGTTTACTGATTCCAAAGGTTGGTGTAATTTTTCAATTGTATTTTCTTTAAAAGGATTTTTTAATCTCCAAAAGTTTAAACAGTTTGTAATTGTTGAATTTAGTTCCAACATTTAATCTACTTAATGATAATTGGTGTAATGCATTTGTTAATTGGTACCCTTCTTAAACAGCTGCGCGGAGAAAACCCGTCTCACCAAATGGGATCAATTCTCATCATACCCGGTATGTAGCACGGGTAAAATACTAAAAAATTCTAATTACGCTTTAATATTTATAGTTAAACTATTTTACTTTAGAGATTACTTAGATTGATTTATTTTAGTTAATTTGAAGAATTGGTTACTGCTTTATTCGATTGCTTGAAATTAGTTTTCAAATCATGTGAGATTTTTAGAAAAGAATAATATTACACATTTGATTATCAGAAATTTACAATTACATAGTTTTAATTATTAATTATCAATTCGTTGGATAGTAATTTTATATTAGCCTATTTGAACTCTTATAAGGACCGGGCAGTGGATATAAACCAACAATATAAAAAAACTCCAGCAGTCCCGGTGCATAGCACGGGTTTCAAACTAGTGACCATTACAATTGTAATGAAACTAAAAAAGCTTTGATCAAAATTAGATCAATAATTAAAGTAAAATATACATAGGGTCGTGGATACTTACCTGTAGATTGAAGCATACTTTCTCTACCGCAACAAAAAATACAATTATCAATCCCTATCAAATAGTCGAAATACAAACTGATTAATAGAAAATCATGGTGATATGAAGTAAAATTTTGAAAACCAAAGAAAAAAATTATTAGAAAAATTATAGACTGTTGCAGTGGAAAATATGGAGAAAGTAAAGAGGCAAAGAGAGATTTCTATTGATCAGGATAATATGGTTACATGGATACAATTTCCTTTATATACATGTAAAGGTAAACTCTAGGTAACTAGATGGACCGCACATCCATGGGCCGTAGGCCCTGTAACACTCCCCTTGTGCGGTTCAATAACAAAACTTTATACATAGTGCTTCACATATAATGCTTTGAGTGTAGTTCTTCAAATGTCGTTCTCTCCTTAATGACTTGTGCCGAAATGAATTGCCTTACTAAAACTTTGACAAGAAAAAACCAGTAGGTTAAAACCTTAGTACAACTCTTCATATGTAGTACTTCACATGTTATCTCGTACTTTACATGTAGTTCATCACATGCAATACGATCTTTAAAGATCGATGAGTCTAAGTTAATTGCCTCGTTAAAACTTCGTCAGGAAAACCCAAAGGGAAAAAACCTTAACTAAAGAAAAAGAGTATAATATTAAGCAAACTTAGAACATAGTTGGACTCGAATATGTTTCCTCATTAAAACCTTGACAAGGAAAACCCAGTGGGATAAAACCTTGACGAAGGGAAAAGAGTACAACGTGACAGATGCAAGTAAAGGTGATCCGTTGCAGATGATCACTTTGCTCCGTTGAAGTTGACTAGTTGCTTCATAACTCTTAAGGAAGAAAATCCTCGTGGGAAAGACAATAGCCTTATATGGGAAATTACATTCCCAGTGTTTGTTGTTGTCTCATTAAAAAACCCTTATCGAGTAACAAAACCCTTTGGTAAAAACTATTCTCGATCGAAGGGGAAAAAAGTACAACACAGCTTCAATTTCGAAGTAAAATATGTCGACATCATATCCTTGGATCCTCCCCCTGATGTCGGCATCTCCCCTGATTACTTTCAGAGTTGTTCCAGATAGTTCCTTTAGTCATGTACTTTTTGAAACTGAATATCGGTAATGACCTACAAAATAGTCTACCATATCTCCCGTTGTTTACTTTTGTTGGAGAAGAGATTATTGTTCCTTCATAATCAACAACTTTTGGGTTGCACTTTCATTAGCATTCCTTTTAATATCTTTGCAGGGATAAAACAAATTTATTTCAATGGTTACTTTTAAGTACATGATTACATTCACTATACCATTCCAATGACATTACGTTGGTGCTAAGCTATATCTAGCTAACAAGTTCCTTGAGGATGCAAAATTTGATTGAGTACATCATTATACTAAGTACAACAATGCGTCTATTGTACTTAGGTATGGGAATTTCATCTCCCAACACATTGTCTGTACATCTTCCTTTATACGAAATGGTCACTTACTTATATTTAAACCTGAACTAATCATGGGAGTGCTATCAGGATGCATGTCTTTGTTAAATTGCCTGACAACTTTAGACATATGCAAACTGGTGGAATAATATACCACAAGCTCAGTATTCGATCGAGCTTTCCCCAGATTTTTCATCTCAAATTCGGATTTAAAATAGCTTTTAAGGCCTCTTATTACATTAAGAGTACCCATTATGTCTGTACCATCGACATAGATAACTACAATTCCAAATTAGGAACTTTCTTGTGAATACGCAAAGAAAAATAACTTACTTGTCTATCCCCTCCAAATCAAATAGCCACTTAGACGGGTATACCACATCTGCCTGATTGCTTCAATCTATAATTGAGCGTTCTATCTAACTGTAAACGCACTTTATGGTTTAGAGTCACTTGATTTGGGAAAACAAAAGACTATCAAGTACTTTTGTAAATATCTTTTATCTCTTGATTCTTTCAGAGATACCTAACAACCACATACATATGCTGCATTTCAAGTCCTTTTGAAATTACCAAGCTAACTATAAGTAGCGGAACGCTATAACGTTCTTTAGAATAGAACAATTCTAGGGCTTTATGAGAAACCTCGCGCCACAAGGCGAGTCTTTATACTTTAAGACTGCTTTCTTCTCATTATGCTTTGTGACAAATTAATTATGTATGTCCAATAGGATTTACACTTGGTTGGTTAGCACTACCACACCAAATACCTATATATTTGTCAAAGAACCAAGTTCTATCTGGATTGTATAGGCCAAATATGCTCTTCGTTGACATTAAGAAACGAGGAGCATGGTTCGATCTCATTTTGCTCTATTTCCTTAGGCAAGTGTATAAGAAATTAATCATCAATATACTCACATGATATTTCCATTGACTCGTGCGCATTCTCATAATCCACTTGGGATGTCATTGTTCTCTGGAATCATTAAACTTCGGAGCATCCTCCAGTTTGATTCATGGACATATTCAGAGACAATCTTATGAGATGATTTCTGATGATATAAATAAGTTATGCCTTACTCACCTACTTCCTTTTTAGGTGAGGATTGATCGAACCAAGTGGTCTCTCCAACTTCCTTTATGGATCCACGGCCTCAACCACACTTCCACTAAGTGTAGTTGTAACACCTTAGTCTCTGGTGTATATCCCTTATTGAGGATTTGTAACCTTGCAGGTAGGTTTGCAGCTGGTATGTATGATCTCATCACTTTAGCGACATCAGTGTACATTCTGAAAATCGATTATTCTTTGTCACTTCACATTTACATTTGTGGAGTACAAGAATCAATATGAGACACATTGGGAACACACCACGACAATTCATGTCGTTCCCTTAGAAAATACATTTTCTTATCTCCCCCTAACGACGGGAAGACTGTTTCATTAAAGTGATAACCCGCAAATCTAGTGGTAAGAGATATCCTGCCAAAAGTTTTAAAATGCGGATAATTGTTGGGAACTCATTTCCAACATAACTACTTAACAGTTTTAAAGACCCGTCATAGTACGATGTGGGGTCGTAATGGCACATATATAGCACAGCCAAAAATGTGTAAGAATACAAATGTCAGGTTTATATCCAGTTACCAACTGGTACGCAGAAATGGTTGACTAATAATGGGTTCCAAAACGAATAAGTGAATATGCGTGTAATATTGCATATCCCCCAAGCATTTATAGGAAGGTTGTTACGCATAACCTATCCTTAGTCACCATCTGTAAACTTTGATGGTAGCTTCTGCGAGACCATGGGGTAAGGATGTTCTACACTGATCCTTTTAAACATGCAATATCCATCAAGTACTTTTGATGTAAATATCTAGCATTGACAAGGTTGGTGAGTCCTTAAATTGTATAATATGTGCTAGGATTGTTTCAAAAACGCATTATTTCTTGTGATCAATAACTAATTCAACACTTCGAATCATCCACCAGAGCCATAAATCACTTGAATGGTTCGCATTCTGTATGGATATGTTCACAAATATCACCTTGTTTCTTTTGAAAGAATGGGTTGTTTACAATTTTCATCTTAGGATGGTCTCAATCCTTTTTACTATAAAGAATGACTTTGTAAAATGAGTTACATGCTTTATTACTTTAAAAGCATAATGGGAGGGGAGGTGGTGTTTCTAGTACTTTAGAAAGAGTTGATTATGAGAGATGTCGTCACTTTGCATTCTTTCAATCTTTGTAATTCCCATTTTCTTGTTCACTCAAATAAAGGGATGTCCATTTGAGTTTTTTCAAAACAGAACATCATATCACAACCAAAGTGTCTTTATGGTTATGTCAAAACCTGAATGAGTGAATTCCCAACATTACATTGTCGGTGACGATATGGATTCAATTATCCAAATATTAGTGATTTACAGTTCACTAGACTAATTGGCTCATTATTTTCTCTAAAATGTGATTCCTTTCACATTCATTGGAGGTAATTTGTAGATGCATTCCCATTCTCACAGTTAGCTTTCATACAATAACAGTTTGCATAGACTTCGTAGAAACTTATCAAAGTGTGATTAGCTCTTGGTTCTTACAGAGCTCATGTAACTTTTAATCTTTATACCAATTAGGCAACAAAGATTGATCATTTCTTCGCTTGGCTATTACATGTAGTGATCCAATCATCGCATGGTATTATATAAGGAAATAATTCGATAATCAGTTTAATATATTTCCTTAAGAACTTCGTGTAACAAGTGGTGTGGCCTTATTACATACCAAAAGAAAATTTATCTCATTTACTTTAGAGTGTTACAGTTCATGAAGATAATTCATAATGTACAAATGATCTTTATAACTCAAATGCTTAAGAGTATTTCAGTCTCATGGAAATGATATACTTTTCATTCCATAAGTGTAGACAATGAATTTAATTCTTATTAACTGGGAAAATTTCTTATTGCCACTGAAGTTGAAAAGCATGGGTATGACCTTGTTTTAACATATAGTGAGTTTGTTGTCCTTTAAACTCTCTATATATCTTGTAGTTGGTTGCTATTATATGATACCTACATTTCTCAGTAAAATGTTTATAGCAAGTTTCCAACTCCTATTTAAATGAGTCAGAATTACATCTCTGTCTCATGCAATGTAGATACATTTACTTTGTATCGTTATTACTTGAGCCAGAATTACATCTCTGGTCCTAGTTTAGAAAAAGGCTTATATCTTCCACCATAATTTATGTGTATTCTTTCACATGTTCTAGTATACAAATGTTGGTATGATTTAGCACGTCTAATCCTCTGTTCTTCGAGGTTCTTTCCATAATTATTCTTTCCACAGTTTCCTTAAGTTGAGAAATTTCTTTATCCCAACAGGTGTAACAAGAGAATCTCACATGCATCCCAACCACTTGCATTGGGTTGAATATCTTACGAAAGACCGTGAATCTCTTGTTAACATATTTCAGCATCTACTGTTACTTTAGTATAATGGATGAAGTTGAAAAGATAAAAATGGAAAGATTTTTCTGACTCATGTCACATTTTGTAAATTTCTTTCCACAAAAAATTGAGGTGCTAATTTGTAACCTATCTTTGTAGTCTAGCAAGTGGAATCCATCCCACTGAACATTCAAATTTTCGGGGGGGAAATTTCTTGAATGTTTCAAAAACTTCATTCAGAGCATTACATAATCTGAAAAGTTAATATGTCGCCTAAGAAACGTAAAAACTTCAGCTTCATGTTTGAATGGTGCATCGTTATAGGTAGAATATATTTATTTATTTATTATGATGAAAGTATTATACTTGTGTACACAAACTTCCACATCAAATACCCATTAATGGTGCTCAAGTACTTCTGAGTCCAAAAAGTCAAATTCGAGTCGAGTTGGTTTAATCAAAGTCTGGTCAACTATTTGGTAAAGGCCCGGTCCATTGGGGTGACAGGGTCATGGTTAACGAATATAAGCATATAAAGTCCATTATATATGAAGTATTCAAGCCCATTGATAATAATCTTGAAACTATTAGCATATGAGCCCAAAACATATTGTTAACCCTAAAATTGGAAATTTCATCATCTAATTGTAGTGATCAGAAAACAATTGTAAACATCTCCGATGATTATGAATTTTTTTAAGTATCTTCATAATAATGTTTCGAAAAACATAATAAAATTTCAAATAAATCCAACGGCTAGATAAACAGATATCCATAACACCGTATGACTGTTCCAATTAGCATTTCTGTGGACACAGTTGGAAATATCACGTACTTTTGAATATTTACCATGGTTGGATCTTTATGAAATTTTCACAGTATCTCAAAAAGAACAATATATAACACATATTGAAAATACAACATAATCCAACGGTTCTAATTTTTAAATATTAGTTTTTACGATGCTGTTATAAACTAGGTTTTTTCTAAACATACACAGTTTTAATAAAAGCAAGTTTTAGAGATTGCATCATATTCAGATTGGATTGAAATTTTTATATTATATGTAATACATAATTGGGTTAAACATATCAAAATTTTGTGAAAATCTAACGGTGAAATATTTATGTTTGACAATCATATATTCGTGGAACCTCAAAAATACTATGAAAACGAGATTCTTCTGTGGAACGAGAATACCTGGTAACGCATCCATAATAAAAATTAATCTTGATCAGAACCACGCTAATATCTTCTTAAAGGAATCCAGGATTGATCTCAAGCGATAAAATTAATAATAATAAAAAATTGCACAAAGTGGTAGAGTCGTGCTTATAACGTGTTGCAGTGGAAAATATGGAGAAAGTAAAGAGGCAAAGAGAGGTTTCTATTGATCAGGATAATAGAGTTACATGGATACAATTTCCTTTATATACATGTAAAGGTAAACTCTAGGTAACTAGATGGACCGCACATCCATGGACCGTAGGCCCTGTAACATAGACAACAATGAATTACGATATTATTTTTTCTTAGTGATGTCATTGCAAAAATAAAAAATAAATAAAAACATTTCTATTATTACACTGCAAAATGTGTTCAATATTTTTTAGATGAAAATATTGCAATAAATAAACGTGGCTGTCTTATAATATAAAAATGAGATAAACTTTTTTTCCAGGAAAAATCGATTTTAATTGCCAAAATGCCTTGATTATTGCTATTTTTCTTAATATTGTTTATTAGAAAGATATTGAGTTCATTAAGGTACTTTTATTTTTATTTATTTTTTTTGTTAAAAAGTGTTAATTTTTTATTTCTTGATAAACACTAAGATACTTAGTGGTCAATATACGATTGGCAAAAAAGGAAAGATACTGTACATTAGGGAATCCGTGATTTTCAACTAGCCAAATATATAGAAATTTTAGATTTTTTTTTTTTGATATTGATTAATATTATATCGAAAATAAAATCTTTTTATTTATGGGTTGGTGTCTCTATATAAAGCCCTCGAACAAAGTCAAACCCCATTTTTTGGCGCCGCGTCTCTTAGATGTATTCGGAGGCGGAATAGACCTATTCAAAAGAATAGCCACATGAAAAGAGTTACATCTCTGTTTAAAGTTTAAAAAGTTAATTTGAGCCATAAAATTAATGCAAGAATTAGTATAATTACATATCATCGTCGTTTTCATGGGAGTCCTTCTTTTTTGAATCCACGTGCATATTCAGAACCTCATCTTCCATACCCAACTGCGATAAGAAATTAATCGTCGAAACCAATAACTACGATTAAAATTGCAAAAAAGTTAATATAAACTAAGCTAAATCAGAACATCAAATCATTATGTTAGATAACAAATCTTCAGCTCTAGCATTTATTTACCTGGTCACCACATGCGGCATCACTACCCATATATCCTGCACGACATGTTGCTTGATCACCCTCATATTGACCACCGAATGGATCCTCCACAACTTTTGTCATTATTATTTTGAATCACTCTTTTATTTTTTCCAAATTGTTTTGACAAGAACCGTGGGTTTTTGATTCTTTTCTAATATATTTTCATTTCTTATCTTTGTCCCAGCAGGTGCATAGTCGTTTCTTGATTTCACTGCTTTTATGGAGGTGGTAATAGTTGAGAACTGTAAAAATATATAATCAAAAAGCAATTAATAAATGAATAAACCTAAATACTGCATGATTACAAAACCTTAAATAGGACCAAAATTCTATACAGTAAATACTCGCTCCATAAAGCTTTCGTAATGAAGAGTGGGCTCGATGCAGAAAGTTACTTATTTTTTTTACTCTTAGAATTTTTCATTGAGCTTGATTTGCAGTTATTGGTGACCTCGCATAAGGTAACGAAAGAACGAGTAATTGGAGGATTCTTATATTAATTGGGGATAGAGGAAAAAGATAAAAACGGGATATAAATAGTAAATCAGAGTCACTCCTTATCCATGTATTTTAACTAATTCCTAATGTACCCCTCACTAATCATGTTTAGTGGTTAAATATAATTAGGTAAGTTAATAGATTAGTTTGATAATCATTAGAATAAATCATTATCATTGAATTTGTTGATGCAACAACATTAAATCAAGATATTTATGATCATGAAGGTTCCGGTGAAGAACCAACCCAGGAAAGTAAACAAGCTGAATATACAAGTGCTCCAATTAGTCATATATAGGTATTAATGTATTGAAATTTGATTTTTTTTTCATCGAATCCGCCATTGTTACGCCTGAAAAACTCAGTGCCGGCATGGTAAAAGTATGAATACCATGCCGACAGGGACCAAATCGGCATGGTATTCATACTTTCACCAGGCCGATACACAATATCCCCCAATTTTGAAATTGTAAGTGCACTGCAGGCAGAGAAAGTTCATTATCGAGCATGCCGGTAGTAGTGCCGACATGGTCGATTCCCAAGTGTACTGTGCCAATTTGAGGACAAAAACATACAGAAAATCTGTCTGAAATAGCAAGTATCAGCATGGTATTCATCCTGAAAAACCATTTCGGCACTAGTATCGGCATGGTATTCATCCTGAAAAACCATGCCGGCACTAGATATCGGCATGGTATTCATCCTAAAAACCATGCCGGCACTAGTATCGGCATGGTATTCATCCTGAAAAACCATGCCGGCACAAGATATCAGCATGGTATTCATCCTAAAAACCATGCCGGCACAAAAAACAGTAGGGTATTCATCATGAACACAAGTCAGGAGTGGATTGAAACTGAAATTGAAAAGTTTCAGTATATGATTCTCACCCAAACGAAGTTTTAAAACAACAACAACACTTTAAATATGATTGGGTATCATGTACCTTCTCAATGAAGCCATTTCTTCTTCTTCTTCTTCTTGCTCAACAACAATTCAATTTAACATATCTTTAAGAACTTGTTAGGATTTGATTTTGATTTTGATTTTTAGTTTTAAATTTTAATTTAGATGGAAGGGTATTTTAGTATTTCCGCCCCCAAAAAACACCCCTTAGCGGACACTATTGGATGGGGTTAGTAATTCATATCCCCAATTAATATAAGTATCCCCCAATCGCACGTTCTAACGAAATCATTCTTTTTTTTTTGCCCTTTTTTTTTGTTAGGGTTTTCTTTATTTCTTAGGGATTTCTTTAAGGGCTTCTTTAATTTTGATCTCATGATCACTCTGCTTCTAAGATTCTTTTACGTTGCAAGCAGGGACGGCCTAGCAAGGGGCTAACCCGGGCTATAGACCGTCCCTATTTTTAGCTTAATAAAATTTTGGTATAGGAAAACTTTTAAAAATTAGTAATTAGCCCACCCTATTAGTCTTTAGTCCTTGTAGTTGTAGTATAAATAATTTTTAGCCCAAGATCTTGTTTAAAATGTAGAACTTTCTTTGTCGCATCCATTTTTTTCCCATTTTTTTCCTGTATAAAACATAAATTCCTTTCTCCAATCACTTTTCATAATTAAAATTTATTGATTTAAGTCTTATACTTGTCTATTTATCTAGTATTTTATAGACAAAATTCCAATTAATCGCTAATTATAAAACTCGTTCAAAAAAATTTGCCGCGACCTTCGACCGCATTGAGAACTAATGATATTCTAGCCCTAACCTTAAAACATTTCTGGGTCCGTCCCAAGTTGCAAGCAATCAATCAACCATCATGAGGCAGATCTCAATGAAAAAATCTTTTAATCTTTAATAACCTGTTTTGCTCATAACAATATTCAACAACCATTGATCTCTGTGTATTAGTTTAGAAGAAACAAAAAGGGCAAATTCATAAACTAACCAGCTTCAAACCATATAATTAATAAACCGGCCAAAATTCTAAGATCTTTTATAAACTAGCCATTCTGTTAGATTTTACGGTTGGACCCACCAGATAGGTCGTCGGCGTTGAATTAGTCAAACTCGGTGCGCAGAATTACCAACCTTCCCATTATCCAGTTCAAAGACGCGTGAACTGAATATAATTCTTTCAGTCTCTCGGTTCAGGGTTCTTTCTTCTCTCCATCGTTTTCTCCGTTCTCCTTCTGTTGAAACTAGGGTTAGCGATTATTAGAGAAGAAGCAATAGCAGTTGAAGACGTAGATGTTAGTGAAGAACCAAATCGTATTTGGAAGACTAGGGTTTCTGGATATCTAGGGTTCCAAAGACGATTTTGATAGTGTGAAGATGAGGTACAAATTGGGATTCAAAAAATCTGAATCAAGGTGAGATTAACGTAACCCGTGACTTAATATATGATGAAAATCAATGATTGATCGATTGATTTGTATTTCTAGGGTTTCTGTTTTTCCCCTTTTGTAATTAGGGTTTATTTGAAATGCATGATGTCCTTTATTGTTTAATAAGGTTATAAATTTCGTGATTGAGTGTTTGTTTGTATGAATTATTGCTTAATTAGAGTTTTTTAGGTTTCACCCCTTTCAATTTTAGATTCAGTGGGGTGTTTAAGATGCTATATCCCCTAATTATTAATGAAGTTCTTCTTAGATGTGGTATTTTGATACTTTGTAGATGTTGTCACAGGGTGAAATTTAATAGAGCAAGTTTATCCCCTGTATGGTAGAACTAATTAACTGTAATGATTCTATAATGATTTACTTATAGTGGTAGATATGGACAAAAAAGTGTACTAATTAACTGTAATTGAAATTCAGGTGTGCAGTGGGGGATTTGGTGTGTATGTGTTCTAATTAGTTTCAGTGGGGGTTTTATCTGATGTTTGCCCTTTTTTTATTTGTGTTGCAGTCTATTCAAATTGAGGAATATTAGTGTGTATGTGGAGCCAAGGAATGAGACTTTGGTATTTCCTGAGTGTCATAGAGATGAAACATAGTTGAGGAGGGTTGAGTATATGGTGTATTCTAGATTGTCTTTGGATTGTTCTAAGGCCAAGAAGTATTGTTTATATTGGTTTAAGGATCCCTGTATGTCACAGCCATTGCTAAATAATGATGATTTTGATAATTTTTGGGAGGATTCTTATGTGAATGATGATGGGTGTATATGTTTGTGGATGGGGATGAAGGATACACAGTTTGGGACTCCAAAGAGTACACCAAAGAAAAGAGTTAGTAAGAAAACTACTCCTAGAAGATCTCCAAGGCTAAATAGTGTGGATAAATCAGCAGAAGGTGTATCAAGAAAGCTGAGTTTCATAGATTTGCATCAACAAGCTGAAGAGGTACCTAGTCCCAAAATTTCTCATGCTAGTAGCAGTGGTTGCAGTCAGTCAAAACCAGCCCAAGCCACTGACCTTGATGATGATGTAGAGAATATTCAGCTAGAAAACTATAAAATAGATGAATGTCACCCAATTGAGGATCCAGAAGCTGCTCCATTATATGACAGTGATGAAGACATTGAGTATGGGTCATATGAAGAAGAGCAAGGAGAAAAAGAAGACAGTGAAGAAGACAATGAAGAAGGAGAAGAAGAAGAAGAAGACAAAGAAAAAGGTATATTTCATTTATAAATTATTTCTGTTATTTTAATTTGTAAATTATTATATGGTACTGATGTCCATCTTGAATGTGCAGGTAAGGATGTGGATGAAAGACCTGCTTACATGGATGAATTTGATGATGATTTTGGTGAGTACATGAAGGGTGAGCATGATGGAGATCTATTCCCTGAAGAAGAGGTATTTACTCCTGTAGATCCTACCAAAATGGAGGTAAAAACTAGATTTGAAATTAAGCAAGCATTTAAGAAACATCTCAGAGGTTTTTGTATTCTTAATAAGTGTCAATTTAGGTTGGATAAAAGTGCTCCCTCTAGAATTAAGGCTGAGTGTAGGTTTAAGAAAGAACATGATTGTCCTTGGTTTGTGTATGCTAGCAAGAAGGAGGGTGAGAATACTTTTGTTCTTAGGAAAATGAATTTGGAACACAAGTGTGAAGGGGATCACAAAAATAGGAATAGATCTGCTGATCCTCATTTTGTAAAGGATTTTGTTCTTGATCAGATGAAGAATAAGCCTAAAAAAGTTATTCCAGACCCTAATAAAATCAAGGAAGACTTCTTAGCTGAAAAGCGTGTTAATATACCATATATGTGTGCATGGAAGGCTAGGAATCTAGTTTTAGAATCATTATATGGTAATTATAAAGAGAGCTACAATGAAGTACAGCCTTTTGCAGCATGTTTACCAAGTGTAATGAAGGGTCTGTTGCTAAGTTCACATTTGACACTAAGGAAAACACATTTGAAAGTATGACATTCTCATTTGAACCTGCAATGAGAGGTTTTTGCAAAGCATGCAGGGGAGTTTTAGGGCTTGATGCCTGCCATCTAACAGGAGAGTTTGGAGGAGTATTGATGGCTGCAACTGCACTTGATGGACAGAATGGGTTAGTAATGTTAGGAATTATGGTATGCAGAGCTGAAACAAAGGAGAATTGGATCACTTTTTTGAAGCATATGAAGTCTGCAATATTATCACATCCAGTGAAAGTGGCTTTCATTTCAGATTGGCAAAAAGGTTTATTGGAAGCTGTTGCTATAGTCTTCCCTGGCCATCACCACAGATACTGTTGGAGGTAACTTTTTTATGTAACTTTAACTTTTGTATACTTGATCAGTTAAAGGCCTTACTTTAATTGCAATGTGTTAAAATGCAGACATTTATACAAAAATTTCAAGAAGTATTTCAAGGGTCTGGATTTATACTGTTCTTTGTGGAATGCAGCAAAAGCATACAAAGAAAAACATTTTCAGGTAGTTGTTATTGTTTTAGGCACTGTTTCACATGGAATTTAAGCTAGTTTTTGATTTGGTTATGCACTGATTGATATTTGTTATCAATATATTGGTTGGGCAGGAACATTTTGACAATATAGTGAAAGAGAATGCTGCAGCTGGTGATTATCTTAGGAGAGAAGATCCTGCTACATGGTCCAGGGCCTTTTTTAACCCTATTCACTGTTGTGAACATATGAACAACAATTTTTCAGAGTCTTTTAACAGTATGATCTGCAAGATGAGAAACAAACCAATTATAATGATAGGCATAATGTATGCTAACCTAGTGATGGGTACATGGTACAATAGGAGGACTGAATCTGCATCATGGGTAGATGGAAATTTGGTTCCTAGTGCTCTTAAGTTGATTAAGAAAATGTTGGATTTTGTGACTGATTATGGTGTTGACCCTTGTGTGGCTGGAGAGTTATATATGGTGACTAGTCCAAAGAACTCTGTGTTCACAGTAAACATCCTTCCCAAGACTTGCTCTTGTTTGCAGTGGCAGTTGAGGGGGTTCCCCTGTATGCATGCAGTGAGTGCATTGCATACCATAAGGCCACAATGGAGAAAGTAAGATTTTTATTTTTTAAATTTGTACCTTGTCTATATTTTTTTATGCTCCACCCTAGTTTGTTGTTTCTTTTATAGTTAAATGTATATGGCACTAACCTTTAAATACTCTGCTTGAGCAGGTACTGCAGTGATTACTATTCAGTAGAGAACTATAAGGCCACATATGCACCAACTTTTGCACCACTAGATGATAAAAGTGAATGGGTCCAGGTACTTTACTTTTACTTTTGTAGATTCCCTTCTATGTATTTAGGTTTCTATAACCATCAACTATATGCCATATCTTATCTTTTCTCACCCCTCTTTCTTCTTGCAGCCAAAAATGAACAGGAAGATCTTGAACCCTCCTCACTGTAGGAAACCAGGAAGACCCAAAAGCAAGAGGGTAAGAAGTTATGATGAACCTCGTGTTGAGAAGAGAAAAAGGAGGTGTGGGAAATGTGGAGAGATTACTAATCACAACAAAAGAACATGTGCTGGTGGTCAAGTGGGATCTAATCCAACTGCAAAGAGGCAAATGACTGAATGTGATGCAGAAAACTTCACCTTCACCAATATAGAGACAAGTCAAACCACCAGAGTTAGGGGTGCAGCTAAATCAAACAAGAACAAGGGAACTGCATCATTTGTTAGTGAGTGTTCTACGGGATCTGGCAGTCATCCCTTGGCAGCACCATCTTCCAATCCAGCTTCTACAACACCTATGAGTATGCCATCTATAGCACCATCTTCTACTCCAGTCTCTATAGGAAATAACCTTTCTCAGATCTTTTTTGACATTGGATCTGTATCTCAGAATATAAAACAAGGAAAGGGAAGGCGAAATGGAAAGGTCAAGAAGAAATGATTTGAGATATGTTTTTTTTTCTTCTCTTTTTTGTGTTTGCAGTCTTTTTAAGACAGTGTTTGTGATGAATGAAAAGTGGCAGGTTTTTTGTGTTTGCAGTCTTTTTTTTTCTTCTCTTCTCTGCAATAAGGCCTAATTTATATGCATGAAGCTGAAGATGACCGTTACAAATGAAGTACATTTTCTTCACGTGCAACAAGTCACTGAGTTGACTCGATCCCGATTTGGTTACGAACTCAGACGAGGGATAAGTTGTCTTTTACCTAGCAGGTTAACTGCCACGTAGACATTTAACTACCTAAAACCGTTTTTTGAAAAAAACGGAATGGAAAATGTCAATATCGACCAGTTTATATAAAGATTAAAAAAAACGGCCAGTTTCTTAAATATAATTCAAAAAGGTGGTCACTTTATTAAAAGGCCCAAATAAAAACTGTCGTGGGAATTGCAATTATGTGATCACCAAAGAATACATGGATGAAATTTTTTCCGGCAGGAAGTTTGATGGAAGTATACACATATCGTTGTGAACACACTCTTTCATTTAGATGTCATTTAAGGATCCGAGGAACAATGGTCGGTAAGTGTGCAAATTTGTGTAACCCTCAAATACAGGGCACGTTCCGGCCTACCTATTGGCCAATATTTCCTTGTCTGGTATCTGGTTTCCGGATTTGCTTTTTCATTTTTCATTTCAAAATTACTTTAAAATAAGAGAAAACGGTGACTGTGCACTACTTTTTAGGCTTCCGTTAAAACACTCAATCTTCTCTTATCTTCCTTTTCTCTCTGCTCTTCCAACTGAGACGAAGAAAATGAAAAGCCAGACTAATAAATCAATCTTCCCTTGGCATGCTTGTTTTAGGTGTCTATGGGATTTTCTCTATAAAATCTCCACTTTTGAAATACTCTAGCAACAACATGGTGTTGCGGGAATTTAACGTTCGAGCTAGCGAAGATATAAATGGAGGTAAATATTCTATAATTTTTCTTTTCATCCACCTTTTATTTCTGTTAAGTTCTTGAAAGTTATGTGAATTGATTCGTATTAAGAAGTTACGGATTTTTTTGTTTGCATTATAATACTTGGGTGAAAACCGTGTAATGGAAGATTTTTTTTTACGGTATTGAATATAGAATACCAATTCTACAGCCCTTCCAAACAGCGGATTCAAATAGCTAGATAATTTGTAAACATCAATTTTATAGCCTGTTTGATGTGATTTTTTGTTTTAGCAAAGGAATGGTTGCAGCCTTGTTTCTTTGTTTGCTCAGTGAAGATTTGGTTTTCTTTTCAATGGACTTTTTTTTTTTTTTGGTCAATCAAAGCTTTTTTTGACTCAACATTTGTTGTCAGACTTGTATTCCAGTTGAGGGTTTTGTTGCAGACATATTTTGTTTCAGCTTGGTCGTCAGAAATTTTGAAGTTGATTTCGGCTTACGTATTTGAACCGGGCAGTGCTCATATCGTTACTTACAACACCATAAACAAAATAATGGGACATACATACCAAAGAGTGTTGAGAAAAACAACAAATAAATCCACTAAATGAATTGTGTGCTCCACTTCCTCTAACAATTTCTAGTTTCTGGCCTAATACCTTTGTACCAGCTCTTCTTGTTAGCAAATTCGAGTGCATACGAACATGAACATTTCTGCTCATTTTGACACTATTCTTGTATGTGAAAATATTATAAATACCCTCCATTTTTTTTAACCTTGCATAAATATCCCGAGGGGTAAAAATTAAGTTTTTTGGAGTCAACTTGAGAAAGTTGCTTCCACTTTTCAGAAGCAACTTGTATAAAGTTGCGTCCATTTCTGGAAGCAACTTGTGCTAGTTGGGTCCATTTCCGGAAACAACTTGTGGTAATTGCTTCCACTTTTCAGAAGGTATGGGTATTTTTAAAAATTGAATAAGGAGATATTTCAAGAGGTAGATTTTGAGGAGTATTTAAATAATGTTCCCATCTTGTATACTTGATTTCTGGTCATAACGGTCAACGGCAAGAAATTATACTGCAAAGCCTCAAACAAATTAGCTAGCCATGAATTATTGAGTTCAATCTAACAAGTTTAAAGCATTAGCATGTTACAGTGTTAGTGCAAAGACAAAAAACCGAAATAATTGTTCCAAGCTGCTGCTTGTACTTGAGGAGAAAAGAATTGCGGCTGGTAGTGGCCTTTTAACGAACAATCTGGTGGGCGTGATAGCTGTTAAGAACTTGTTGTAATTGTTCCAGTGTACTCCAACACCCAAAATCTTTTGTAAAATCAGGAACATTCATTAATCAGACACTATTCATCCATAATTTCAACTACAAAAGATCCGATCCTTCATAGATCCGGTTAAAACCTTCGTCCAAAACTCTAATTTTTAGTCCCCAAGTTACTTGTTTGTGTTAACTTCTATAATCACTCTTAACCCTTCGTACTCGAGCACACAATTCATGAGAGCAACCATTCTTCTTCCTTTGATCTTTCGGATTGAACTATACTTCATTTTCTTCTCGTTACTCCCTTTGAAAATATCTCCTTAATCTGAGAAAGCTTAGATTTGAACTGGTCATGACAGAGAATAGGGGATATGAGTTTATGTTTCATAAGGAATATTATAAGAAAGGAGGTTTTAATAATTTAGTGGAAGCCTAAAACTTCCATAGACACCTGGAATGTAAAACAAACATGAAACATGCCAAGGGAAGATTGGTTTATCAGTCGACTCTTCATTGTCTTCTTCTCTGTTGGAAGAGCAGAGAGAAGAAAAAGATAAGAAAGCACTAGTATTTTAACGGAAGCCTAAAAAATATCCCACGGTCACCGTTTCCTCGTAATTTTTAAAAGAGAAAATAAAAAGCAAATCCGGAAACCAGATACCAGATAAAGGAAATATTGGGCAATGAGGTAGGCCGTAACGTGCACCCCGGTATTTGAGGGGTGCACAAATTTGCACTCGGTTGGTAAGTATTTAAAAATATATATCCTTCAATCACTTTTTTTTCTTTTTATTTGACGAATCACACCTTTTGGTGCAAAATTAAGCCCAATACACGATGAGGAGGTGATTTTTGATATCTAACGAATTTGATGTTGGTTGAATTTAAAATCTAAATGATTTGATTTGATGCCTTAAATTTAGTGGTTCTCATCAAAAATTCGATAAATATATTTTTGTGTTTATTACAGGGAACTAAAATTCATGATTTGTACGCCATTCGTCCCAACTCCCCACAATAATGCATGGTACTGTTTATTTTTGTTTTTTCTAAGAGATTACAAACAGTTGATTCTGTTATCTAGCTATACTAAATTTGATCTAGCTAAAGGTGTACAGTTTGGATTATGTCCTTGTGATCTCTGGCCTATAATGCTTCCTGATTGTGTTCTCCAGCTAAATCAATTTTAAGTCCAAAAACATTGATTCTGTTCTCTGCTGCATTATTTGGGGTATTGGATTCTGTTTCATTCATTGGACAATTGTTTTTGTCGATGCAATATTACTTGGAAAATAATGGTACCTGGGTGGTTTAAAGTTATCTATCCCGCTGCAAACAATGTTAAAGATGGTATTTTGAAGTTAAAACCCGATATTTAGAAGTCTTTGGTCTTTTGTTGGAAAATTGAGTACAATTCCATATGTATATGAATAGAAAATCCTTGGTCTAGTACTAGTTTGGATTTGGGTTGTACATAGTGGTTTGGGCTTAATCTTAATTTTGCCTGTTAGTTAAGTTAAGTCAGTTTTAGTTTCACGTTTGAAACTAAACAAAACTTAAAACCGAAAACGTGAAGGGAATTCAATTAGGAATTCAAAAGACGCAACCCTTGGAAAAATCCTTCTAGCATCATGACTCTTAATTGAAGAGGTATTTGAAGCATCGCGATTCTTCATTGAAGAGGTACTAGTAATCTCTATAAATACCCTGCACACATTTAGAAAAGATTAATCAATTAGAAACCTAATTACCATTCTACTGCATTCTAGAATTATCAATTACGTTTGTGTCAAAGAGATAGTTCATCACTTTAAGTTTTGGTTCGCCGTTTCTCGAAGTTTGGAGTGCTACTACATCGAGAAGTAAGTCGTTGTATCCTGGGAGACAGACTTCGATAATCCGTAAGCACCAGTGCAGGGTGAATCTGTCTTAAGGCTAAAGGATATAATCCTTGCCTCGACTTTGGTTTGTCTAATTGGGTTTGCATCATTCTTCTCTGTTCTAATTCTTATCGCAGTATATACACAAGATTGCCAACATCTTTTAGTTGTCAAATTTGAAGTTTTGCATATTTTATGTAGGACTGTGTTGAATGTTGTTCACCTTTTGCTTATTCCAAGTTCAGGGTAGTCCTAGAGTAACCAGGTGATAAATATTAATATCACTTTGCATGATACATAGACCAAGAAGTTGTTTGTTTTAAGAATACCAAGCTATTGGTTCCAACATGAGGGCATCTATCTTGGATGCAATCAGTGTCAATGTAATTTATTTTTGCATTTTGCGTATTTTAAATGTATTGAGTTCTAAAATCCATGCATGGAAAAACACTCTTGTGTGAAGCAAAAGTACTTAGTTTGGTTAGGAATGGTATTACATGTATTGCTGCAAATGTAATAGGAAAATCGTACGCAAGATTCATCAGTCATATTGTGTTGGGTGTAAATCTTTTGCGTTGTCAACTAAACCATTGTACATGTAATAAAATGCTTAACATAAAAAAATAATATGAAATGCGATTTACCAAGACAAATAGGAAACAAAAGAATGATCTACGTTCAGGAAACAAAAGAATGATCCACGTTCAAACAAAAGAATTCTTTACGACCATAACAAAGAGGATGTTGAAGAATGCTAAGAAGAAGTTCCTTTTTATTGCATTGTCTCCAATGGAACTTATTTGCTTTAGCCAATTTTTGTTCATTTTATTTTCTTGCACACTGAATAAAATATTAATTTTTTTATCTGTAAGAGAGTATTATACTTACTACTTTGTTACCCATATTTATAACAGGGGTTCAATATTCCATAACCGAAAACAGACCCGTGCATCACACGGGTGAAAAACTAGTACTAATAAATAATTAGCAAAAAATGAGGATCCATTGATATGGTTATTCACACTCTCACAATTTCAGCATTAACATTTTATTACAGTCCAAGCTAATATTTTGGTTATATGTTTACCTTATCTCTATATTTTTATCAAAATAACTGCATTCCGAGATACCAAATGTCAGCATTTACGAGTTTTATCTTCGACAATTAATTTTCAACGAATAATCTTCAAAATGGTAGATGGTGAGATTATACTTGGAATGATCATTTTTAGAGTGAATATAAAGCACCATAAGAAAAATATATTACCAGAACATTAGTTTTAATTTTATTATCCTTTAGATTTTATTAAAAAAATCGCACCAAATTATAAAATAGTGTGAAAACAACCATATTGGATGATACTTCTCCTATATGTAAAACAGAATTAGCCAACATTATCCTGTACATGGATAGTACATAATAATGAGCCAACATTATTTATTGATACAATAATTCATGACAAGTGTACATGCAAAACGGTGTGAACCCAATTGACAATAGAATAAATTTGTAGTCAAAAAGGATAAATCTCCCCACAAATAGGGAGACTGTGTCATGGTTTGTGATAATATTGGAACTATACCGTTGAAGATGTTGAAAAAGTGCTTAGTAAACTGCTGCGCGCTAGCTTTACTGTGTGTATACATGCAAGATGAAAGAAAGAGAGGGAAAGAGAGTTGCACGCCTGTGAGGTGATTGTGGGTTGGTTAATCTGGACTTCAAACAACCAACGAAAAATTGTGCCTCAATCATCACCGCATGCATAATTTAGTCAGAAGAAGAACACCAACAACTATGGTTGGTTTTTCTTTCCTTTTTCCTCATTTTACTGTCTGCCTCCCCTCTAGAAACCTCAATAAATTATTCAATCCCATTTTTTCTCCGTAGTGAAACATATAATGGTCCGTTAATCACAACTTGATTAACTAAACTAAGATTCATAATTGGTTATTAGGCCGACCGAGCGAAGCGAGGGAGGACTCTATATATAGTGACTTTGTGTCAATATGGGACATGATTTTTTTTCCAATTTGACAAAAAAGATTGGATTTGGTGTCATACCCTGAAAATTTCCAAATTGTCCTTCCCTTTTAGTCCAATTATTATGACTTCTTGTGTATCCTATTCTTTTAGGGGTACAATTGGTAACCAAACTTTAATATAACATATCTAAAAATCCGTGCCTTGAAATTTTACAAATTTTATCTCGTTGGAAAGGTTATAAAAAAATCTACGCAATGAGTACAAACAACAATATCAAATTTAGAGTTTTTACGAAAAATTCGGAGGTGTTTATCATTTTAGGCACAATTTTAGAAAATTAAATGTATATCCATTATGCAAACCACCACAAATGATACATGATATACTTTATGTAGCCATATTTTGGTTTATGCATCAACTTATTTTCCGTTGCAACTAATATAACGATGTACTCCCTCCCTTTTAAGAAAAATGATACTTTCACTTTAGGCACAATTTTCGAAAATTGAATGCATAGTCATTATGCAAACCACCACAAATGATGAATAACACATTATGCAACCATATTTTAGTTTATGCATCGGGTAATTTCCCGTTTCAGGAAAAAGTAACACTTTCACCCCGTGTCAGAAAAAATGATACTTTCGCGCCAGTGACGGAGCTAGGATTTTTGGGTAGATGGTGCATTATGGAACTCAAGTTCTTACCTTAACTTGGTAAGGAAATCATAACATTTTGCATCCAACACCGTAACGGGAAAAAAAGAGTAACTAAAAAGAAAAGAAAATTATGATCCGAGGAAAATCAATTATAGTATTAAACATAAGATTGCTATTTGCTATATAGGTAAAACAAAACATCAATGATCCGCTACGAGAAATAAGTAGGCTAAACATATACCTAAAAACCATAAGAAGAATTCATATTGTCCTTTCTGGCGTTTCATTTTCTTGGAAGTGTTCCATAATTAATGGAATTGGAAATAGCCTTTTGTCAATATATGTGATTAAGCAATGGTTAACCAGTACAAAATTGATTGGTCAGAAAGAACATTAACTAGACACAATGGAGTGATCAAAACTTGGAGAACTAAATCATTAAGATGAGTACAACTACAGGATATTTACAACTTCGCAAAAGAGTACCAGAATTTGTTCAGTAGAAGAGGTCTTAGTGTTCCCGAAATAAAAATGGAAGAAAACTCAAATAATTTAGCCTCTTTCCAGTTCCTAATCATTTAATTTGACGGCTACCAATCGATTTTCTATCACTCAAATTCCGGAAGAGTAATGCTTGTTAAGACATTTTCAGATTTTGGGCGGGTCCATGGTACCACCCACCCCACTAACAGCTCCGCCCCTGTTTCGCGCCGTGTGAGGAAAAATAATATTTTTGTGTTGATTTTTTCGACCGGCCGTCCCATCGTGGCAGCGGTCATCTAATATTAGTTTTTTCTCCTTCTATGTTAAACTAAGAGTGGAGACAAATAATCGCAATCAAGACTAATTTTGCAGATAAAAACATATAGTAATTCGTTGATTAAAGCTATAAGTCTCTAAAATATATTGTACTATATGATGCACACATTATTTGGGAAGCTATAGTCGTTTCCTGATCAATGACTTTTTTTTTTCCTTTCATTTTGTTGGCATGATGGAGAGTATACCTAGATTGTTATTTCTGGAAAGTTTCAAGCGAAAGACCGTCTGTCAACGCTATTTTTTGTACTGGTTGATTGTAGTAATTTGTCCAAAAATTCTAAACAAATTGTGTGTTTGGACAATACCAAAACCGTTATCTCATATAGGCACCGTATTAGCTTTGCTGAGACGAGTCCGCTCAATGTGCATGAGACGATTTTAATGTTGTCTGAAAAGACATTCCATACGGAATTACTTTTTTGCCTCTATATAGTTAAGCCTATATGGCCAGTAGTGCTACATTGACCGGGAGAAAATCCCGTCGTTTCTCCAGGGTGAAACAGAAATTCCGGTGGGCCCCACCGGAGATTAGCAGGGCCAAGTTTAGTGGTGGAGCCCACCAAATTTCTGTTTCACCCATGTATTTTATAAATGGCTGATAGACGCATTTATGTGTCTATTTTCATCGCTTTTATGTATAGTGTTGGTACCCATTTTTGTACTAATTTTGGTATTTTATCCCTTGTAGGTGTTTTTTGGAAAAATAGGCTTTTGCGGCAAAATTGGCTCGAAAAGTTGTTAAAGGTACCTGGGAGGACATTTGCTATTCGGACTCTCATTTTGGATAAGGGGTAACCCATTTCCAAGCAGCTGCTAAGCACAGACCGGGACTGGATAGGGGGAGGTCACATTTCTTCATGATTTTTCAAAAACAGAAACTGGCGGGAAAACACGTTTCTCACAAGCAGAATTTAGGGTTTAATTCTTGGGCAGTTTTGAAAGAGATTCAATCGCAAATATCCATTGGGTTAGACTTGAATTGATCAAACAGGCTCGGTAAGGGTGTTGGAATGGATCCAAAGTGGCTAGAACTCGAATTGGAGGCGGGAAAAAAGGTTAAAAATATCACGGTTTTTTTTGGGCAAGTTTCTTGGTTTATTTATGGAAACTTACGTGAAGAAGAGGAAGGAAACTCTTCTTAGAGATTTGTTTCTATTACAGGAAGAGTTTGGACAGCTTGGATTGACTGAGAAGACGTGCAAGTGATGAGAAAAAGGAATTATCGTGATTTGCTGTGGAGGAAAAAAAGAGATTTTTTGGACGGATTTAGAGAGCCTGTGGTGTATAAAAAGGTTGGGACGAGTCTTAGGAAGGTAACCAAGACCTTAGGGGAAAGTTTAGAGCCTTAGAGAAGCCAGAAAAATCATTAGAAGAAGATCGGGTTCTGCTGCTGCTGCTGTTGCCGGAGAAGACGAAGAACACAGAACAGCGGAAAAAGAAAGTTGCAGAGGCAGACTTATTTTCAGTGCCAACGAGTTACGGTCGCATCATCCTGAAGTCACCGAAGCCCTTCAGCAACGATTCCGTCCTCTGTATTAGACTTTCAGCGACTACAATATACCCTTTTCTCCCTTGTAATCACTTTTTGAGCCATAAACATGTATTTTGAGAACACGATTAATATGAGGAGCTAAACCCCTTAGCCGAGGCGACGGAGGAAGCCATTGTTTCATGAAAAGTGGTATAATTCTATTTTAATTAATTTTTGCAATTTTTTATATGATTATTTGCATAGAACGAATATAGAAAAATCAATTTTTATTGAGTAGTTGTGGGTTGTTTTGATGGAACATGCTAGGTTTTAAAACTTTTGATGTTTCATGCTTTGTGATTACAACTACTACTTCAAAAATCTATTAGAGGCAAATATTAGAATCACTTTAAAGAAGAATATTGCATGAATATTGATTAGAGTTTATCAATTAATTGGTCAATGGTGGAATCCAGAGTCTCGGTATTTTCTTATTATTGTTGAAACAACTTTATTTAATTTTCGAAAATCCTTCACAAGCCCGAGTTGAACGAACTCTACTCACCACTTTCACTACAACTAAAATTTCACACCAATGGCTAATATATCCTTGTTTAATTAACACTAAAAAATCTGATTAGCTTACTTAATTGAGTTTAGATTAATTAATTGAGTAGATTGAAACTTATGAATTTAAGTTATGAAATTTTGTGTTTGATTGAACTTATGTGGGAAGATTTTTGATGATTTTTTTTTTGTTTTGAAGATATTTTTATCAACGGAAATGAAAGCACACTACCCAAACACTTCTAAAAAGGGGATTGCAAAGCTCAAAATTAAAGAAAAAATCGACAATTTTAGTTTTAAAAGTATGAAAAATCGGCAAGGTCGACGAATGAAGAGAATGCCGACTAAGTTTGGCCGGCATGCTTGTCTCTAAAAAACAATGCCGACTTTATTATTTTTAACACACAGGAGACTTTTGTAAATGCTTCAATAGTCGGCATCTTATTGATTTCCTACCTTGCTGACTAACCTACAGTCGACATCTAATTAATTTCTCACCTAGCCGGCTAAGGTATAGTCAGCATTATAATAATCTAACTACCTAACCGACATTTGGCTATAGCCAAAAGAAAACAGATTCTTGAAAGTTGTAATTCACTTTATTCATGAAATTTTTGTTACTATATTGATTGAAACATAAAATCTAACTCCTTGTCGTAGGAATAACGGATGCACTTAGCACGTGCATCAAGCCTTTGAACCCCTAGGCGACCCTAGTGGACGAGTTATAGTCTCGCGAGTGTTTACATAGAGATTTACCCACAAAAACTTCTAAAACCATCAATCTTCGTCGGAGGAATCCGAGTCCGATTCACCCACCATCATCTCCGGGGCATATTCCGGAATCTTGGATACCATGAAGTGATAGCTTGCATCAGATGCGAATGCTTTCCCCTTTTCCACCAAGTAATGCGCTTTCGCGACTTCATGCTACAAAACAAAACACAAACTTACTTTGTTAGTGGTGTTTAATAGGAAGATCAAACAACATGGATTACGTAAAATAAACCACAAAAATACTTACAAATTGTTCAATGGACAAGTTAAAGTGGGTAGAGTTCAAAATCCGATGTTGGATAGCTAAATAAGCAAGTATCGTATTTTCGATGACTAGGTGCCTATCATGGATTTGTTGAACACTTCTTCCATTCGGATTCCCAAACTCTTGCCTATATTTGTTGTATACCTTTGCCCAAAAGGTTTCGGTATCTACCCTTACGGAGGACTGATTTCTAACTCGAGTTTCGGCGTACCATGCTTTGGTGATGGATAGATCTTCATTTGAATCAAATGACGTCATTGTTGTATGTAGAGGTATTGGGAGAGTTAGAAAGATTAGATTATGATATGAGCTTTGGAGTTTATATGCAAATAGGTGTGTTTTTTTTTGTAGAGAGAACTAGTGTATTTATAGGATGGTGCCCAATTTTTTCCGCTAGGGTAGTCAATCAATGCAGTTTTACTTGCAAAAATTTGAATTTTGAACTCGCACGCTAGGTTTTTGTTTCCCCAATATGCCGACTAACATACCGTCGGCAGGGTCGTATTTTTCTTACCCTGCCGGCTATAACAATTTTTATACACAGGAAACGTCATATTTTGCCGCATATGGTCGGCAAGGTATTTGTTTAATACAATGCCGACTAACATATAGTTGGCAGGGTCGTAATTTTCTTACGCTGTCGACGTTATGATTTTTGTAACACAGGAGAAGGTCATATTCTGCTGCATATGGTCGGCAAGGTATTTGTATAATACAATGCCGACTAACACATAGTCGGCATGGTCGTAATTTTTTACCTTGCCGACTTTATGATTCTTGTTATACAGGAGAAGGTCATTTTCTGCTGCATATAGTTGGCACGGTATTTTTTCATTTGAATGCCAACTGTTATACCGTCGGCAAGGAATTAATTTTCTTACCTTGCCGACCCTGGTAACTGCACCATTTCTGCTATCAAGGCCGGCAGTCTTCCAGTTCACAACCTTGTCGTCCCTGGTTTAGTCGGCACTGTAACTTAACAAAACATTCACTCAAGACCCTGCCGGCTGAATTATTGAAACTTAACATAACTAAACAAACTATTTATTCAACAACTAGAAATCCAGCATTTGTCCAAAATAAGAAAACATATGTCCCATAAACCTTAAAAAAAACATTTGTCCAACCATTAACCTTAACATTTGTCTACCACATAAAGAAATAAACTAGAAATGCATTCATTCACGACCACGACCACTACCACGGCCCCATTTAGCATTTTCACGACCACCACCACCACCACCACCATGGGTACGAGCCCTCTTTTGTTCAACATTCCTCTTGGCTTGTGCTTCCCTCTTTAGTTCAGCATTAGCTTGCTGGAACATTTCGGTGGCATCTTCATTGTCAACATTGCTAGCATAGTCAATGTGCTTAGTTTGCTCTTCAATCGACAAAGGCTCTCATCTTTCTCTCGCGCAACACATCATCTTCACAAGGGTCTTCAAATGCTCCTTTTATTTTCAATTAAACAAAAAACAATTAATAGATTGATTCGATAATGTAATCTTAAAACAATAAGAGCAACTCTAAAATACTTACAAAGTTCTTAAGATTTGTTGTTGGATCTTTCGGTGCCATCTTCCTCTTACGAGCCGGTTGTTCAAAAGTTTGTTCCCTACTCACAGTAGGACTAGCAAAACCCAGGTACCACGGCATGTAATTTTCATGATCTTCATGACCTTCGGTCACCTCGTCCAAAAGACTCGTATCGATTTTACGGTCACTTCTTTCGTCCCAATGAGAAATCTCTGGTGGTGGTGCGGAGCGGACGTCAATACTTTTTTGGGATGTGCTGCACGCTTCCCTCTCCAATTTAAAGAACGGTTGTTCACCGAGATGGGGTTCTTCTTGGACGTAAACCACTTGTCGCATTATCCGATGTGGATCGTACATTGAAAATCCTTGGGGGTAAAACAAGGGACCGTAGTAGATTGCAACATTATCTCTCCTTTCGATTATACCTTCATTTCTATCAGCTCGATACAGATCAAATATTACCTCATCCGCAGTCATTTTGTCCAAGGCGACTCGCATGTTGATAAGCTGTTGTGGCATAGCCTTCTTCTGAGCACTAGTAAAACTGTATCGTTGTCCTCTTGGCTTATGAATCGCAAGCTTAGTGTTCACTTTGATGTGGGGGGTACCTTTCACCAAAGAAAGGAAGTGCTCATATACCCAAACCTATGCAAACACAAAGTTTAGTAAGAATCTTAACTTATAACCATTTTGCAAATATAAATAATTTAGACAATTGAATAACCTGGAAGAGACATAGATTTCCGTTAACTTGCTTCACTAGAGCCCTTGAAGCCTTTGTCAACTCTGCATTCAAGAAGACAACCACCGCGGTACCCCAAGAATACTTATGCATCACATGAAAGGGATGCAATAGTTGAAGATACTTGCCGTCGACCAAACTTCCGGAACTGTCGGGGAAGATACAGTTTCCCAAGATGTAAAGCAAATAAGATGACGCAGTAACATTGATTTGCACCATGGAAATACTTCCTTCTCTATCAAAGATTTTCTTGGTCTCAGGGTATGTGTCCCTCAACATCCCCAGAGTTAACTTCCTGCTTATATAACCATCTTTCTTCGCAAACAAAGACTCAGACTCCTTCTCATCCAAACTGAACAAGATCTTGGTCAATTTGAAGATTTTCTCCCAAGAAATGCCATCTTCGTAGCCATCACTGAGTGCTTTTCCCTCAACCTCGAGGCCTAGAATTTGATGAGCATCACCGGAAGTTACCGCCATCTCACCGAATGAGAATAATATTGTATCAGTCTCTCCGTAGAACCTCTCACAGAATGCCGATACGGTAAATTTGTCATACTCAACAATCGAACTCTTCACCGCAGGCCACAACCCGGATTTCTTGACAATCGTTTGCACCTCGTCACATTCCCATTCAAGTGGCCATAATGTCATCATAGTGTTTGAAGCTTGGCGCCTCAAAAGACGGATGGCATGCTTGTGATCCTAAATACCAAAAACACAAAATTAAAACAAATACAAACACTTGATCAAATTTAAGATAGATAGATAGATAGATAGATACACTTTAATAAAAACAATTTTTTATTGAGATTGCTTACGATAGCATTATGGATTTCACATGCCCATGTGTCTTTGTATCCAAAAATAACATGTCCACCATCTTCTGTGGTCCCTAGTGGAGGCTGACCTGGTTCCAGTGTGACCTTCAAGTGACTGGGAAACATGTGGGAATCGGCTAGTTTAGTGATAACCCTCTTTGGTCTTCCGGTAGTGGTTGTAGTTGCAGTTGCAGCTTCAGTTTGTTGATCATTACCTGTTTTTTCTCCACCTTCTTCTTCTTCCTCTTCTTTATCCTCTTCCTCTTCAACAATTTCACCTTGTCTATCATTATCTTTATCTCCATCATTGTTATCACCATCACCATTACCTCCTCCAACAGGGGGCATGTCTTGATCAACATCATCATGCTCATCATCTTTTCCAGCAGCCGAAGTTCTTTCAACACCATCATGATCATTATCTCTTCTACCAGATGGATTTGATTGGTCTTCATATGGAGTTTCATCTGAATCACTTGGTTCCGGTGGTGGTTGAGAATCATTCCGTTCACGGATGTTGAGCGTTCTCGGCTCAACTAATGCCCCTCGATGTGTTGCAGTCAAGAGGTTGTCACCAACACGAGGAGGTCTTGAAGGAGGAGTAACATTTTTCTTCTTTCCCTTTTGCAACCTAAACAAGAACAATTAAAAAAAAAAAAAACTAGTCATCAAATGATTTTGAAACAATTAGTCGGCAGGGTCTATAATCCATACAATCCCGGCTAGAATGCAGCCGCCAGGGTGGTATTCAAATACCATGTCGACCTTATGATTTTAGGCATCAGGAAATACCAACATTTTTCAAAGCATACCGTCGGCAAGGTAAAAATTTAAAATCCAACGACTAAAAGAAACACATTTCGCCGGCATGGTATTAGGGTTGAATACCTTGCCGACCTTGTAAAAAGCGGTTACAGATATTAACAGCCGGCACGATATTCAACATAAGATCTTGCCGACTAGCCCTAAATATGAAAAGTCGGCAGGGTCGTAAATCAGAGACCCTGCCGGCTAAATAACTGCAGATTCACAAATTTGATTTTTCTGACTTAATTTGACATGCAAACATAAATTGAAGTACTTGAGTGAGTTTAAGTAGGCCCTTACTTTCTCAATCCCGACATTTTTTTTCGGTTTCAGAGGCGTTGATTTCTTCTTTTTCAACGTTTTTTTTACTCCGTTTGTGTTGAACTAAATTTGCAATTCCAGGGTTATATTGATTAGGTTTTCTATTTGTTTGTTTCATACGACTAGCCTTCGGCGGCTCCATGTTTGAAGATTAATCGAAATTTTCGAATCAACAATTACGACGAATTTTCGATAGTGGGGGATGGAGAAGCCGGTAAGGTAGAGGAGGAGAAAAAGATGAAATGAAAATGATAACTGATTAGGGTAATTATAATGGGAAATGGTAGTTTTGTAACTTCACCCATTAGGACATTCCCCTTAGCCCTTAAAAAGAGTCCACTTAAATTTGGGTATACCCCAATCCGGCCAGGATATTTATATGATGTTTTTTTTTTTTTTTTTTTTTTTTATCAACAAATGCCCTTGTTTTTCTTTCTTTTTTCCCCTTCTATCATGGTGTTTGTAAGTGGGGATATTGGAGATATTTGTGATTTGGATAAGAATATTAAAAAATCAATGTTGAAGTGAAAGATGGTTTATCATCTTTCAGCAACTGGGTTACTGAAGAGATGATTAAGGCAACAATTACAGCAACTGGGTGGGTAGAAATGGCTACACAACCTGATTGAAGAAATGGATTTCTTCTCTTGAATCATAAATCTGGATTGTCTTAACCCATTTCATAAATTTCTTTTACACTTGAATCAAAGTATGTGATAATTTCTTTACTAAAATACCTTCATCTCGGTGACTCGTATAGGCTTGATTTCGGCTGAGTCAAGCGAGATTTCCGTCAGCTTTCCGTCTCGGCGAAATCAGCTGTCTCGTTAAGTTGTGAGCCGAAAACGAGAATTTTGACGGAATCTCGGCCATCTCGGCCGAGATTGACTACATAGGTTATGCATCTATCTAGTGTTCTATAGGTGGATTAATACTAGCCATTAACTACGCTTTTTATTCCAAAAAAAAAAAGCAGCCTTCGGCTGTGTCGGCAGTCATGGACATTTTAGCCGGCCCAAGGAATAATCCCGAGTCCATCCTAGTAAAAAGTGTCATATTAAGTAAAAAGGACCGATGAATCTACCACATTCACAAGCGCCTAAGATGATCTAGACTGGAGAAGATTAAAATCCTCGGATCATTAATGTTATGTTTATCCAAATGGGAAATGCTGGAATTTCCATCTAAACGATGAAAATCAGTATCAAAGTCTGTGAAAATTATCAAAATCAAGAAAGATGAAAACACCCCATTTATTACACCTAGATGGCTTTATCCAAAAACTAAAAACTTCTCTTAATTTACAACTTTAGTAAGTCTGTGAATCAGCCTTGTGAAGAACCAAAACCCAAAAGACCGACTTTCTAGAAATAGTGACACTAATTGTGACCGGATGATGATACACTTGGGACTTTTCTCTAAAAATGTTAATGCATTTGTTTTCATTCCAAGTACTAACGTTTTCTTTATCCATTAAACATAACATTTATAGTGTTTGCCTTCAAAAATAAAATCCAATCCATAAATGACATTTTCCTCTGTACAGTGGTGGGTTGTTGAAAGAGCTTTCAATGACACCCTCACACTTTTCAACCATCTCCACTCTCTCATCATAAACCTCTTCTTCCTTCCCCTAGCTAAAATCCTCCCTTTTAAAACTTCAGAAAGAAAGAAAGAGATCGACCTTTTTTTTTTAACCAACGACAATAAAAACAACCCCCAGAGACCCAAACCCAAACCCCTCCTCTCTTTCTCTCAAACTCATGAGTGACCGATTCCACTTTTTGTTTGAATATTGAGTTTCCTTGTCTCCATAAGTTGTACTTTTTGAACACAAGCCGTATGTGCTCTTTTCTTCGTACCTATAAATACCAACTCAGACTTGTATCTTCTTTACACTTATCTTATTATTCTCTCCTTCTTCGCTGACTTTATATTAGTTTCAGTTTCTAATACTACGGAATGGCTACTACTCAAGATCAGATCCTTAATGGAAATCAGTCAAATGGATCAGTTGTTGTCAATGTAAAAGATTCAGAAATTCAGCAGCAAAATCATCAACTTGATCATTCTAATTCTCAAACTGATTTCAAAGAATCATCAGGGTCTGTTCTTTGTGTTCCTTTCTTACAAAAGGTTCGTCTCTCTTCTCCATCTTAATTTTTATATGTAATTTCGATTCTGCTGAATTCATTCATCTTTACACAAACCCTTTGAAACACAGTATGATTTTTCATCTGAATTCATAAAATTGTCTCTTTTCTTTCCTGTGAAATTGGAATTTGTGATGAACTTCAGTAATCATGACCAAAATCTTTACAGCCCCCACTATGTTTTTTGGTCACATGCATGCAATTAATTAACAAAATCTTTTCCATAATTAAATTCAATTAAAGTGCACCACAGTTTTAGTAAAATATCATTAGATAACCTTATCTGATTTTTTTTCTTTTTTGGTGATCATGCAAATTTTCGAAACAGATGCTTGCAGAAGTATTTGGAACATATTTTCTAATATTTGCGGGTTGTGGATCAGTAGTAGTAAATCTTAGCAATGACAAAGTAGTAACGCTTCCTGGTATATCCATTGTTTGGGGTTTGGTTGTGATGGTCATGGTTTACTCCGTGGGTCATATTTCCGGTGCTCATTTCAATCCGGCCGTTACTATTGCCTTTGCTACCGTTCGGAGATTCCCATGGAAACAGGTATGTCGTTTAACTAGCATTATTGGATGCGTGAATGAATCGACAATATCTTTGGGTCCTCTGAATATGAAATTGATTTTTTGTTGACTAAAATAGTAAAATGAGTGTTTTCTTACTTAGAATATAAACAAGGAAGGATTTAAAATTTTAAAGGATTTCTTGCTTGATTTTACGTGATTTCATCTGTATTAATTTAAGTTTTGTGATTTTTGGAAATATTTAAGAACTTCATTGATCCCTGCTATCGTCCCATTCATAAGGCATGGCCGGTATTCAATATTCAACCTTTCAGTATATTCCTAATTGGGGTACCCCATACTAATTGAAGGTCCCATAGCATGCATTTTGGGAGAACAAATGTATTGTATGATGTACAAGGGTGGAGTTTAGTCAGATATATGACATACGAAATCTACAATAAAAAGGCATATAATGAGAAGTAGCTGGTTGTTGGCTTGTTAGTTGTTGCGACCTACAAGTCCCACCTTGTGAACATCATCGGATTAAATATCCAAGGTCATACCCCATATTTGACTATGTGTAATTTCTGTATTATTAATCCAAATGAGTCTACGGTGTCCTATGCCCCATTAACCGTGGGAGGGATAAACAACTCATGTTGTTGTATGGTCACCAAAGAAATTAGGGATGTCAGCAATAACTCCTTGTACTTGGCTAAATTCATGACAACCGGATGACTTTTGATTTGGAAACGTTCATTTTGTGTATGTTTTTTTTTTTAACAGATATTTCTTTGAAATTGGTCATATGATTATGAATGTCTATTCTGTAGGTACCAGCATATTTATTTTGTCAGGTCCTGGGATCAACATTAGCAAGTGGAACCTTAAAACTGATATTTGGAGGTGGGAAACACGAGCTTTTCTGCGGTACCTTACCTGCTGGATCAGACCTTCAAGCTGTGGTTCTTGAATTTATCATCACCTTTTACCTCATGTTTGTGATCTCTGGTGTCGCCACTGATAATCGTGCAGTAAGTACTTTTTTACTCCTCTGTAATTTTCACTCGCAATGAAATTTACATTTTGAATTATGTGATGTGAACACACATTTTTTATATGAAGGAAAACTATACCGATTTCATACTTATCAAGATTATATTCATACCAAACTTCCTACTTCACATGTATTAGTCAAACATCACTGTTTTCACATGTCAATCCTAATAAAAAAGAAAGAACAAAAATGGTCTTCATTTTCACATGTAGAACCCTGTTTCACTGTGTATTATGCTTTGTATTATAGAAGAGTAGATAGACTTTGTAAAGATATAGTATTCCAGGATTAATCCTAGTTTGCAACCTAAATGAAAAAAAATCAGAATTCCATATCAAATATAGTAGTTTACAGCAAAAAAAAATTCATGTGTACTGCAGATTGGAGAACTTGCCGGCCTTGCAGTAGGTGCAACAGTCTTGCTAAACGTGCTTTTTGCCGGGTATATTCCCCCTAAATCAATCAAAATATTGGTTCAGAAAATTCTTTTATTGAAAATTTATCTTCGGTGTATTAATTTTGTGTATCGATAAATTTGATGTAGGCCAATTACGGGCGCGTCAATGAACCCAGCACGAACAATGGGACCAGCTATAGTTTACGGACAGTACAAATCGGTTTGGGTTTACATGGTTGCACCTACAGTTGGAGCAATATGTGGTGCTTGGGCATACAATATAATTCGTTTCACAGACAAGCCATTACGGGAGATTACTAGAAGTGGTTCTTTCCTTAAAAGCGTTAGAAAATGACATTGACAACCACCGATGATATACGTAATGTAACAACTCTCTACATATTTAGAAGGGTTTGAGGGTTCCTTTTACTTGTTCATTTTTGTTTCTTCTTAGCTTATGAGTGGATGTAACGATCATCATTTGTCTTTAGCTTTTAAAGTGCTCTTTTGGTTTGGTGTTCTTGTATGTAATCCTTTCCTGTGTTCATAGGATTGCCTTAAATGGTTAAAGAAGTAGTTTATCTAGTTACCCGTCTCTTTTGCTTGTTTGTTTATGAGGACAAAGTGCGCACTCAAAGGAGTCATTGGCTTATTGCATATCTTCCCCACCAAAACTTTATTTATATCTTGCAATCGATTATGGTTGTAAAGTGTCTTAAAAATTAAATACCGGAGGTGAAGTTTTGGTCAACTTCCTAATTAACTGGATGAAAACCGATCCAACTATGAAATCAGATAGGATGGGATGCAGTATTTCAACAATTGAAATAATAATCCAATGGGATGTCGGATGACAAACAACATTGTTGGGATTAAGTTTGTCAGACTGATTTAGCGCCTTTGGAGACTGGAGAGGAAAACTTATACACACGGCAAAAGCATTCTGGAAAAAGTTTAGCATTTCAGGTCCACAGTGGGCCGTACTGGGCCTAGTATGTCACGGTATTGAGTGTCAAGGTGAGTGTAACTAAGTTTTTATTCACCTCAAGCTATTTGTCGTACACCCTAATAAACAAGAAGAATGCCAAGAAGAATGCAGATTGTTATGTAAGTTATGGTGCTGAAAGCTTAAATTTAAGTACCTTGCATTGCTATAATATCATTCAATCAAGCAGAGACAGAGACAGAGACAGAGCTACAATTGGCAGAACAGGAACATGTGCATAATGCAGGTTGAGGTGGAAGTTATGGTGCTGAAATGCTCGAGTACTTAGCAGTGATATCATTCAATCAATCAGAGTCAGGGCTACAAATCTTCCAACCTAGCCAAGTTAAATGCTGCGAATTGCTCAAACCTAGTTAGCACTTTTATTCGATTAAAATTTGATCAACCATACATTTCAGTGATCATAAATGATACAACAACAAAACCTAAGACTAGTACAAATTGCATACCGGCCAAGTCGAAATAAATTATTACAACAAACAATCTAGAGTACATGTGGGCAGCTGACAATAATCTTCGTCGTGCACTAAGCAGTCCTTCCCTATGTGAACGAACCCCTGGTTACTTTGTCTTCTCATCAGCAGTCTTTAATAAGAGGCATAGTCTTTCCAGCACCAATTTTAGCAGCAGAACTAGAAAATCTTGGCTTTCCTCTTGGAAGAATAATAGGTCTACAACATAAAAGAATCATAACCAACTCCGTCATAAACGAAACCAAACTTATCCAAACAAACAATGTTTTCCTCCAATTCCAAATCATCATTTTATATAGAGGGAGTTCTGTTTCAAGAACCATGGATGCTGCATATATTTCAGGTATACCGGCGCCAGACTTGTACTGAGCTCTTTGTTCAAGGACCACCTTTAAGCAAGATGTTGGTTCATTTTCTTCGTTAGCTAAATGCCTCATCTCAAGGTCAAGAACTTGAGATTCCGATGAGAAGCCTGCCAGGAGGGGAAGACTCTTAATGGATGTTCCAAGATATCGCAGGAGCTGGCTTTTGAATTTCAACATGCAGGGGTATCTTGAACTTGTTGTAACTTTACCATTTGCTGATAATGAATCTACTCTAACCTTCAAAAAAAAATAGCATCATTGAGTCAGTAGTCAGTATGTTTCTGGCACGAAAAAACGAACAAATGCAATCAAGAAACTAGACCAAACTTAAATACTAGCGCAAGAAAGCATACCTGAAAGATCCCAAGATTCCTATTGTAGTCAGATTCTGGCATTGTCAATGAGACTGTTAGCTTCAAGTTACGGTGAGAAGGAATTACTTTTGACGAAGGCTCGCCTACAACGTAATTTCCAACTTCAAACTTGTCACCTTCATTACTAGGACACCCAGTAATTGGTACCAAAGCAACTGGCGCACTCTTTGTGTAATCGAAATTCAACACCTCGGTCGTTTTAATCGGTTCTTCAACAATGTGCCTCATAACAATTCCACCGATTAGGAACCCAGACATTAAAATTCCTAACAGCACAGCAAATACATAAGCTGACCAGAGTAATCCCCAAGCGAGTTTTATTGCTAACTTTCCAATTGATTTTTCTCCTGTTACCTTGTAAAACAAAAATGGAACAACTCCACCACCCAAATTCAAGAACTTCGTAGTTGTTCGTTTCAAAATCCACTTGACAAAGCCTAATGGATTTGTAACAAACATGAATGAACAATACAGGAACCAAAGTGGAAAAGTGAAGAAATTGATAAATAAATTGAACTGAAAACCAATGGTTTTGATCACTAATCCTGAAACCAAATCCAGAGCATAGTTTGATAAAGAATCATCAAATGCCTTGGTGTTTGTTAATTGGTAAGAACTTTGGTTAATTTCTTGATGATTCTGGTATTTGTCTACCTGTTTTTGATCATCAAAATGGTTAAAATTTCCCTTTTTCTCTTCAGAAGGGAATGCCATTTCATTAGAAATCTGATCAGCTTTACTCATTTCCGAGATCAGAACAGAATTTTTAGGACCACAAGAATCCTTCATATCATCAAAACTCTGTCTACGGCTAGAACGAGAAGAAGAACGACGTCTAAGAGTACTTTTGGTGAAGGGTGGTGAGTCGGAGGATTGTTTGAGTTTGAACAGAATTACCTCATCATCAGCTCCATTTTCAACGAACTCAAGACGATAAAGATTATCCGACAATGGCAATGATTCTTCTTCTGATAACGTTTTAGCCTTTTTGGCCATGATTCTTTTGTCTTTGAAAAGAAAATTGTCTAGGAAGTCGAAGAATGGAACAGAGTGATTATAGTTATATACTATATTTAGATTCTCCATTGATGGGGATGAGGAAATTTTGATCTAAAGTTAGAGTTTCTAATAGTTTTCATCATTAGGATGAAAAACTCAGGAGAGAAGGGAAGAAAGATGAGCTTTTCATTTGATTTGGAGAAGAGGAAGAAGATGAAGTGATGAGAAAAATGTAAATGGTGTTTTTATAGGAGGAAGATGGTGGTGACGTTGAGATGCATTATTAACATGCATGAAGACATGAAGCGCGTAAGTTTGCACTCGGATTGAGAAGATACGTTGATCGATGACACTTATCTAAACTTTTCTCTGTAACGTTGTCGCTTTTGTACATAGAATGAACTAGGTAGGCCGACGTACTGCAATAGTAACGTCTGACGCCTGTGACAAATAATAAACTCGGTAGTATAGGTGTTCTCCCGCTTGGCTAATTTAACCCATGGATCGTAATCCAAATTCTGTTCCATGTTCCAAAATTGCCACACCTTATTTATCCAAATCTAATGTTGTGATCCAATATTTGCTAAGCTACGCAAAATCTGCCTCGTTACTTAAGATATGCACTATTGTAACTCAAAAGTTATCATAGTATCCCTAAGATGATGCAAAATTTGAAGTTATGCAAAATCTGCCTAGTAATCCTAATATACACTATTATAACTTTTTTGTTTTTGTCTGAAGTGATACACTGTTATAACTGAAAAATTACAATAGTATATAAATTCTGACTTATTATTTTTTCGGAAAACAATTCTAACTCTCATTGTTATTGTTAATATCGAGAGGGTTACAATCATGGAAATATTTAGGATTTAGGATTTTGACCCACATGGCTTTGCATTCGGTAAGCATTCTCCAAGTAAGCTTTACAAGAAGAGCATTATTTAACCTAGTATTTTAGAGGTGACTCCAAAAGAATTAGGGGTGACTAATAAGACAAAAAAAAGTCACCCAAACCTAAAATGCAGCCATCCCTTATTTCTGATTTTTCGAAATGGCAAATATACCCTCAATAATCGGTAGATTATACTACAATCGGTAGTGCTCCGTTTTTTTTTTTTGTGTTACGAAAACCATAATCGGAGGTTAATAGGAAAATAAGCTACTGATTAGTGATGTTATAATCGGTAAGTATTGTTGTAATCGGTAGTTAAATTGTATATATTTAGTTTTAGGAAAGTTTTTGGTCATTTAGTTTTAGTTTTTAGTGGGAGAGAAGAAGAAGAAGAAGAGAAAGAAGAAGAAGGGGGAGAAAACCATTTTTCTTAGATCAACACCAAACATGGATGGGAATGATGAAGAAGGTGAAGAACTTAACGTTGAAGGTTCACTACCGTTTAGAGAAGACGATTTGGGGTTTTTGTTGAATGATCCAAACTTTTGTGGAGAGGAAACCTAGGCGACGATTTCATGGAAGAAAACGAAGAATCACACGAGATCGAAGTTAATGATGGATCAAACATACATGTATTGTGTCAAGAAACTCTAATACCCATGTTGTGTGCATTTGTATGCGTTTTTAAACGAGAAAATTCGATTTTTACATGCATTAAATGCCATGAACTACCCAGAATCGGTAGATAATGGAGTACCATATCTACCTGATAGAGCATAGCTCGGTTGAACCCACCAAGCGTTGGTATGTCAAGTTTGGTTGTCATATTTTAGTGAATCAAAACTCATTTAAAGAGTCGCTTGATTATATACTAGAGTCAACTTCGAATAGGTTATCTTGAAAGTATTAGGATATGAGACTTACAAGTATTACATGAAGACTTGAAGAATGTGAAGAAGTATGGAGCTACAACGACAACATCATCCTTCCTCTTGAGGTTAGTAATATTTGACTTGAAATGTTTCATTCCCTATCGTATCTTTCAAGTCGTGCATATTGAAAACATAACTGCGAAGCTGTGTATGATACTATAGTTAGACATAGTATTAAGGAATACAATACGAGGTTTATTGCTTAACCATTAAACTTTGTATATAAGACATCGACATGATCATATGAATGCTATTGTGATTATGTATGGGTATGAGTGAAGATTTAATCCTAGGAAACAATGTTTTACATTCGTTAAAAGGAAGTAAGTTCATAAACTCGTTTTGTGAATCGAAAGGGAAATCGCTAGGCTTATTGGTATTGTTATTCATTGCAAATCTATTTTGAATTACCAATATGTGTGTTTAGTATAACCGCTCATAAACTTGTTTATGTATCTTGGTAAAACTATTCACAAGGCCTGACTTATGTATTGGTATGACTTTTATTAGTGAAACCGATCTTAAGTAATCACTCAAGATGGTATGATCGATGCCTTGTAAATAACAACTTTTATCTAGCCATTGGGGAACCGATCCTAGTAAGAAGTGCAACAAATTTACAAGAGGGGAATCAATCTTTGTAAGAGGTGCAACACGTTTTTAGTAGATACGGGAACCGGTCCTATGAACATGTGCAACAAGTTTGTAGTTTTGGGGGAACCGATCTTATGGACATGTGCAACCGAATACAGTTAGTTACCATAAGTTGTGGGGAACCGATCCTAGTACCTAGTCAACCGAATTTTGGTAACTAGTGTGACTATGCACAGTACTCACATGGAGGTAGAACCGAACTTGTTTTTGGTAGAACCGTGAAACCCATGATTGGTGATTTGATAGGATAATCAATCACATAGTTCTTGGAATTCAGACGAACCAATTCTAAACTTGTTTGGAAGTGTGACAAATCGTTTCCAAGATTGTAAGTATGAAAAGGGACTTGCAAAGTAAAGATGTCAACATACTTTGAACATGTGCAGTAACTCTTATCATTAATTGTTCAAAGATATTCCTTAATAGCTAAAGGAGAATGTCAGGATCTAAATAAATTGAGAATCTTTTAACTAAGGTTTCTTAGTTTTTATATGCTATTTAATCTCCAGCAATTAAATATATATCTTTAGAAAATAATAATTAGTAATGTGCATTTACTGATTATAGATTTTTCTATTGGGATTTCGGCCAATATTTGGACAGTGCATTTGCAGGAGTTATGAAAACCGATTTTGTGTTTATTGCATATCTTTGAGAATATTCGGTTTTGGAAATTCCTTGGTGTCCAAACTTCCTTGTCTATAAATACTTAAGTTGGCATTCCTAGCAAACTAATCCTCAGAGCTAGCAAAACTACCTCAGTTGTGTTGTTACTGGTGGAGCCGCCTTTTCGGAGAGGAAAGTAACCTAATTAGGCGAAATCTCTTACGACCGCTCAGTTTAAAGACTTCTTTGGGATTGAGAAGCTCTATTAGTACCGTTGGTGGGAAACTAGATAATTGCAGTTTATTTTAGTTTTCGATTGATTTGATTGACTAACGGTGGTTGAACTTTGATTGCACCTAGTTTGTTTATGCTTGAGAATCTTCTCTTGTGATATAAGATTCACTCAAACTAGATCGAAGTTTCGACGGGGATCTTTAGACTGTTTGTAGATCTAAAGACGTCTTGTGATAATCCAATGTTAACAGACTCCGTTCTGTGTGTGATTGATCACAAGAGATTCAAGTTGATTGTGTGCAGGTGCTGATTGAAGATTAAAGAAGATTTGAAGACAAGAAGACTTTTGGGGTTCATAATCTTTGGTGTGCACAATACTTGTTTCGGCTGGAAAGGGATCCAACTATAATCGGTTTATCCTTGTGATAGATTGGATTGATTAGTTGAGTAGATCGGCATCAATACACTTCTTTTTGATTAATAGTATTGATTGCATAATCTAACAATTACTTCGGTAGTTGTTGAGAGATTGATCTAAGGACCCGACAAAGGAGTTTATTGGTTAAACGGAAGAGCCTTTGTCAAACTCATATCACTTTGTTTGAAAAGAGTTGTTACCGAACAGATTTGTTGTTCCTTTACTGTTTGGAATACGAACCAAAGGAATTGTTCCAAGTGCGTGACTTACTGCAAGTTGGAGGCGCAGGGATACTGAGGAAACTAGGTGAACTATAGGTTTAGTTTCTTGGTCTAAACTATACGAAGTTGGTTTGATTTTATATAGAATCTTAATTCTAAGAGTATTCAATTCTGGACTAGGTCCCGGGGTTTTTCTGCATTTGCGGTTTCCTCGTTAACAAAATCTTGCTGTGTCATTTACTTTTATTTTCCGCAATTATAATTGTGTTTATTATAATTTAAAGTAAATTGCACAAACGTTAATTCCTATTTTACTTGATAGACAATCCCTAGAGTTTGGTTAAGTCCGAACCTATTATCAAGTAAACATACTTCGTTGTTGTATTGTATCGATCTTGTATCTATAGACGATCACACAAAGTGTGAACCGATTAGTTGTATTGTCTCGACTCAGTCCATAGACAATCACTTTCGAAAAGGACTTATAGGTGGAAAAGTTTTAGATTGAGGTATATTTGGGTACCCTCGTCTTTTCACTACCGATTATAAGTTACTGAGACATCAAATATCTATAATCGGTAGTTTCGTGGACGTATAATACTTCCGATTACGAAAAACCCCCAAATTTTAATTTTAATTTTTCATAATCGGTAGTTTTTCAAATTTACTTTACTACCGATTGTGAAAGTCTCCCCAAATAAGAATTTCTCCAAACTTATAATAATTGGTTTGTTTTATATTTTACAATCGGTAGATTAGAAAAAAATTCAAACCTCCAATTTTGGTTGTCGCCCCAAAATTAGCTTCCTCTAAAACTGAAAATTTTGTAATTCTTCAGATTTCATAATCGGTAGTTGATAAATGATTTTATCTACCGATTTAGTTGTAATCAGGATTTTGGAAAAGAATAATTCCTCCGATTATTCAAGTTTTTTTATACAGAAACCGTAGACTTTTCCAACTATATAACCGGTAGTATTTATTCGTATTTGACTTCCGATTTTCTATCAATCGGTAGAAACGTACTATCTCGTGCTTCTGATTATTATCGGCTAACTTGTTATTTTATTACGTAGGCTATTGTAGCGGTTGATGATGAATTTTATTTGAGGCCTGATACTTCCCACCACTATGCAAACGATTTGGTATACTAATGACTACTAGTTTGTTTTCTTCAAATAATGTATGTTAAATGCTTATGCTTATGAGGTTTGTTTTGTTATATGCGCATCTAGTTATTTGGAAGTAAGGCAGAGGCAAAGGAAAGGATTATCAACAAGGAAAAAGAGAAGATGTATGTGGTAGTTCAGAACCATTGCGTGAAGCTCATTCGGTTTGAAATGATATGTGAGCGAGGTGGGGAGAAAGAGAGTCACCAGGGAAAGAATCATAAGTACGTAAGGAAGACGAATAGGAAATACTGAAACCATACAAAGAAGATTGGATGCCCATTTAAGGTTGTCTTCTATAAGCCCGACGGTAGGGAAGGTAAAGATTGGAAAATGTTTAAAGTTGCTAATGGTTGTCACAACCACGATGATCCGAAAAGTCTCGTAAGGCATGTAATGGTTGCAAAGTTAAAACCACATCAAATGGATACGGTGAGGTCTATGAGGATTTGTAAAGTGAGTGCGATCTTAAGTAAGATAAAGGCGGAAGACCCCAACAACCTTTCTTCTTTGTCTACGATCAAGTCGGCGCTAGCTACGATCAAAAGGACGGAATGGGATGGTAGAACGGTTATGCAACAATCGGAATGGTTAGCGGAGTTACATGACTACACGTTGCGAAAGGATAGTAAAGTGGTTCGTATTTTCTTGGCACATCCTTTGATGATCCAATTGGCATAATGCTTTCATCAAATTTTGCTGATAGATGCTACTTATAAGGCAAACAAATATAACATGCCGTTGTTGAACATTGCTTGCCATACTTCCGACAAAAACATGTTTACGATTGCATGGGGTTTAATGGATCACGAGAACAATGTGAGTTTCATTTGGATGTTGGAGACATTGAGGTCCATTTATAACGGCGAGGATTTTCCAAGGGTTATTGTAACGGATAATGATCAAGCCTTAATGAATGCAATAGAGGTACTGTTTCCGGAAGCCCAAAACTTGCAATGTACATGGCACATTCAATGCAACCTCCTATCAAATTGCAAACCTCATATCCAATCTAAAAAACCAAGGAAGGGTACCAAGAGGTCCAAGGAAGAGGATGAACGCATTAAAAAATTAACCGTAGACGAGTGGGAGGAAGAGAAGCGGTTATTTGAATAAAAGTGGTAAGAGGATGGAATAAAGTGGAAATTATTTATGAAAGCATGGGACAAGATCGTTTGGTCGATAACCGAGGAAATTTATGAGGTTAACTTGAAGAAATTTGAGGATTAATGGGACACGAACTATCCAAAACCCGTTGAGTATTGTAAAAGACAATAGTTGGCACCACATAAGGAGAGGTTTGTGTTTGCATGGACATCTGAATATCGAAACTTCAAGAATGAGGCAACAAGCATTGCAGAGGGGTCTCACAGGCGATTAAAGAAAATACTACTCGGTAGTCAAAATGGAGTTGTGTCGATCCAAGAAGCAATCCACGAATACACCAATCGTGATCTCACGGATTAGGGCTTCTATGGAATTTAGTAAACATAGATTCCCTTTGGAACATAAAGAGAATAGACTACTTATAAGGGGCATTGTTCACAAAGTTTCAAAATGGGCAGTAGATCACATGATGAAACAACTGAAGCTTTATAGAGCTTACGATGACGAGAATACAATTTGTGTTTTGTAAGGATATGATAGGTATTGGACTCCCGTGTCGTCATAAGTTGGGTAGGTATGTTGAAGTGATTGACATCAATGATATTCATCTATTTTGGATGCAATTAACTTTTGATCCAAGCACCCCGGTAGTTAATGGTCCGTCGTTCTTGGAGACCAAATTGTGTACAAGAATCGTCGAGCTTTACTCTGTAGCGAATGGTGCCAAAAAGCAAATATCGATGCACCATTTGGAAGAATCCCTTCACCCTTGTTGGAGGGAGGTTGATGAATCTATTAAGCAAAATGGGATTGGTAGGCCGAGCACCGAAGTGCCGAGGACCATCCAAAGAAAAGAGTTGAAGGAATATTTGTCTAACAAAAGAGATTGGTCTAGGCACGAGCATGTGCAAGCCGAACATGAAGGTGAGCCGGAACCTAAGAAAAGAGGTCGTCCAAGAATGGATCAAGGTGGACCAACCGCACGACAAGTGAAACCAAAGGTCTCCACGGAGCCTTCTCAAGTAAGTCAAGCCGAGACGGTGGAAGAAGTTTTTTTGGTGGATACCCAAACTAGCTCAGGAGTTGTTGGCAAATGAGCGCCTCTCAACAAACCCAATCAATGGAAATGGTGACTATAAAGGAGAAGTATTGTACCCTTAGTTGTCCTAGGGATCTTTATGGAAAACCAAATCGATCCACGTATACAATATACGAAGATTATTTGGAACAACTCCCTCCACTCATTGTTCTATTTGTTTTGTCCACCGACAAGGTTATGGGGATGGTAATTGTGGGTTTCACGTTGCTACGGAACAAATCGGTCACTTTTCCGAGGCGGTTATCCAAAATGTCACCCAATGCCAATATTTAAGAAATAAGATGGCGGTTCAACTAATGAAGGACAAGGATTGCTATATGGAGATGATGAGGCGAGGAGATAGATACGACAAAGAACAAGAGTTCAAAGAATTATGTGCGCGTGTAAAGTGCCAAAAGCTATTGAATACAATCAGAGCCAAGTATTGGATGCCAATGCCTAGATGTGGATATCTCATAGCGGACGTATTGAATTGCGTGGTACATTTTTTTTGTCCTCCAAAGTATGGATTTAGTGTTACGTTTACACCGACTAGAACGGTTTGTGATTAGTCGGTCAAAGATAGAAGAATCGTCATAGCATTTGTGAACGACATGCATTTTATCGGTTTAAGGTTAAAGAAAGATTGTCCATTGGCTCTGTTGGCTAGTTGGGTGGAATACTTCCCAACGAATCATTATAAGGATTGGGTGAAACAATATGAGTCCAACATGATGTACTGGGATCGTGTCATGAACAAATTTTCGGAAGGCCTACTCGAATTGATCCCCTCGGATGATGACGATGTTTGATCGTTATGTTTGGAAGATGTATTTTGATTGAACCGCCTTTTTTGAACATGTTTTTGGAAATTCCTGTGAAGATATATGATATAATCGGTAGTTATATATATGATATATCAACCAATTATACAAGCTTTTGTAAAGAAATTCAAACAATCTAATAATCGGTTATTAATTTTGCAAATTTAACTTCCAATTAATAAATCTTCTGACAATTTTTTGGAGATGTTCCAAGAATCGGTGGACAAATAATATACTAACTTCCGATTATTACCAAACTCTGACAAAAAAATTGCAAAATATTCCCAGAATCGGTAGACAGAATAATATAATAACTTCCGATTGTTACCAAACTCTGACAAAAAAATTGCAAAATTTTCCCAGAATCGGTAGGAAAAATAATACAGTAACTTCCGATTGTTACCAAACTCTGACAAAAAAATGCAAAATAATTCCACAATCGGTAGATAATTTAAAATACTAACTTCCTATTAAAGCCAATTCTGACAAGAAAAAATTGCAAAATTTTCCCAGAATCGGTACATAAGATATCAACTTCTGATTGTAACAATCATTCTTTATAGTGACCACGGACTTCAGGAATTCATAACTTCCATCTTATATGAATTCTTCACCCTTTTCCACTAAGTAGTGTCTTTTTGTGAGTGTCTCCTACGTAAACCAACAAATAAAAAGAATGCTAAGTTCGTTTTAGTAAGAAATATTAGGCACTTGGTCTTATGTAAAAGAAGTATGCAAATACTTATAAATTGTTGGATCGACAAGCTTAAGTGGCTAGTGTTAAATATCCGTTTTTGTATCATTATATAATCATTTACTCCTTTTTGGATAAGTTGGTACCGATTTTGAACTTGTTGGAGGGATCTTTGCTTTGGATTTCCATTCTCTCGAACAAATTAGCAATACACCCTCGCCCAAAAGATTTCGGGTGTGATCCTTCCGGCTATAACATGTTCACGTCTTGTTTTGTGATACCATGTTTTGACAATGACCAAATCTTCAGCTGCGTCGAACGTTGCAATGGTTGTAAGTTGAGATATGGAATGAATTAGAAAGAGTAGACAATGGAAAATCTATTTGTATAATACATGACGTTATATATATGTAGTTTGGTGCATAAATGAGAAGAGGTTTCCCTCCTTATATAGAAGAGAGTCCCAACGTCTCTTTTGTTTAAAAATATAGTCGTTATTGCGTACTGCTTTGTGTAGTTATACTTGACAGCTACACCATGGTCATTGAGATTAAGAATCTGCTTCGCATAATCTGGAGTAATGGTCATCTCCCCAAACGGCATATGAAAGGTGTCAGTCTCGGGATACAATCTCTCCACAAAAGCCGATATCGCGACCCGATCATGTTCCAACATTGAATTCTCGGCAGCAGTAGATAACCTCGAGTTGGCTATAATTTTCTTGAACCTTTCACATTCACCGTCTAAAGGCCAATCTTTCATTACTTTCGTTAGTGCGGCTATAGGTTTGAGTAGACGAATCGCATCGGAATGATACTATTAAACACACGACACATTACAAAATAAATAGAGTAGTATTACGAATAAAACGACAATACGTTAATAAATAGAATATGATTATTACCTCGGTTTCGTAGATTTTTTTGGCCCAAGAGTCTTGATATCCAAATAACAATGCTTATCCATCTCTCGGTAGTCCCGGGATTTCTTCTTCAAAATCCGTCTTCTTCAAATAAATGGGGACAAGGTGTGGTGTTTTCTTCGCGATTGGCTTCCTTGTAACTCCTCATTTTCCTTGTGTACTACTTGGTTGTCTTTCTTCTTGTATTCTAATTTCTTGAGCGCTTGGTTCTACTCCTTCTTGAGTTCCATCATTGCTTGAATTTCCTTGACCACTTCTTTTTATCCGTGCACTAGCAGTTACTTTCTTACCCCCTTCGCGACGAGGCCCTAAGACAAATGTATCTTGGGCGGCTTTCTTACCTCGCTTATCCCTAAATAACAAAATTAAAAAACAATCGGTTCGTAAGAATACGTTTACTAACTACATAATCGGAAGTAAAAGAACACAAACAACACCCGATTGTATATAATCGGAAACAAAACTATACTCATAACTAACGATTATACATAATCAGTAGCACGGGTTCATTGTTACCTACCGATTATAGTTCAATTTTCAAACGAAAATATCTAAAGTCATGAAGATACACATAATCGGAAGATTAATAAACAACCTAACTTCCGATTAAAACTAAATCGTAGGCCAAAAATTAAACATATCCTCCGAGTATGCTGCATTTTATAGACACTAAATTCTAATTTGGTGAGGCAAATATAATCGGAAGAAATATACTACACCCTATCATCCGATTCCATCGAATTTATGTGTCTCTATATCGTTTAATCATCTGTTATAATCGGTAGACAACAAAAAATTTGACTACCGATTATGCATATTTTAGGGTTCAGTAATAACTAACGTCCTACAATCGGAGGAAAACCTAAAAACACATCACCCGATTATGACCGATGTTCACGAAGAATGAAGAACACGAGCATAATCGGGAGTTTAAAAAAAGATCTATCTTCTGATTCTGGGGAAAAAACCGAAAACCCTACAAAAAAATTTCATTGATTCGTCAAATTAAAGCAACATAAACCCAAATAATGGTAGAATCTTACCTAATTGGGGTCATTTTAAGTTGATTGAGAGGACAAGTATCAGAATCACCACCACCACCTACATCAGCGGCTTCATGTTCTTCGTGTTCTTCATTTGCAATCACTTTGCTCTTTGATAATTCTCCGATTTTTGGATCGACACCACGGCAGACGTTTTTCACTCGAGCTTTTTTGGGTTCATTAGTTCTCGTCATTGTTTTGTAGAACAATCGATGATGTTTTTGATTCGGCGATGAACGGCGACGATGAATTGAAGTTGAAGAACGAGGGATTTTTTTTTCCTCTCTACAATCGGGAGTGAAGAAGAATAGGATAAGAAGAGTTGAAAAGAAAATAAATGAGAATGAAATTAGGTTTTGGGAGGTTTTATTCGTCGAAGGGGTGTATAGGTAATTCCATAATCGGTAGTTTAGGCCCATATGAATATTTACAGATTTAATACTTCAATTGGTAGTATAATGAATTCCATTTTCTACCGATTTTTAGAGGAGCCCCAAATTCAAAATGTCAGATACACATGAAATTCGAGTTTTCTACTTTAACAATCGGTAGTTATGTTATGTTGTTTATCTACCGATTATTGCAGTAGCCCATTCTTAAACAAACTAATAATCGGTTGCTATACCACTATACTAACTACCGATTATATAAGGGCATTTTGGTATTCTCGGAACCATTAGGACATCCCATAACCTTGTCTATGGGTTGGGAATAAAAAAGTCGCCCCTAATTCTTTCGGGGTCGCCCCTAAAAATGCTAGGTTATTTAACTAAGTTGTTTTCTTAATATTAAGCCCTCCTAGAGGTTTAGACTTGGCAACAAAGTTCATTTTTCTTAAAACTAGACACGTTTCACCTTGTCTCTTGTTCCACCAAAAATTCCTTTGAATGATATCTAATTCATCTGTAAGTTTTTTTGGCATAGGGAATACAACTAGATGATGTGAAGCTAGAGACCCTAGTACAGATTCAACCATAATAGTCTTAGTAGTTTGATTCATATTCTTACCCTTCCAACTAGCAAGTCTATCCTTAAAGTTTGTTGGTTGATGACCAAAGGTTTCCATTTTCTTTTGTTGTATAAGAATGAGAATACCTGAATATTTATCTTTAAGTCCAAGAGTCTTAATGTTAAAAATACTTACAATTTGACTTTTAATATGATTATCCATCTTAGAACGGAAAGCCATACCTTATTTATCAAGATTGATAGATTCCCCAATATACTTACTGAAAATTTTAATTATCTTGTCCAATTGCCTGGCTCCTTGAAAACTAGCTATAGCAAATATAAGACAGTCATCTGCAAAAAATAGATGACTAATAGCTGGACTAGTTCTAGAAAACTTAATGCCCTGTAACACTCTATCATTTTCAGCTTTAATCAAGAGTCTAGATAAGCAGTCCATTACAGTGATAAATAGATATGGGGACAAGGGGTCTCCTTGTCTAAGTCCCCTTGTAGGATATAAAACATCATCTGGTGAACCATTAAGCTGAACAATGTAGAGACTGTAAAAATACATTCCAAAATCATAGTACACCAATCAAATCCAAGTTTCCTAAAGATAGCTGTCAAAAATTGACACTCAATTGTGTCACAAGCTTTTGAAATATCCAACCTAACTGCCTATCTAGCTTAAGATATCCAAATATTTTAGACAAAAATAAAAACGTAGATTTCATAAAATTTCTATCATTTTTTCCAATTTAGCTTTCAGATATTCCCGATAACTCGACTGATTAAAGATACCCATAACATTACTAGAAGTATAAATGTCAAAAATAACCTGGCGAGATTGGGGTATACTCAGATTAATTGGGGTATGCCTAATGAGACAAAACCTGGGTCATTTTGAAGTAAAACAGGACACCCCTTAACCATTTATTTTCAAAATGGCTAATGTACCTTGTTTAATTAACATTAAAAAATCTGATTAGGTTGATTAATTGAGTAGATTAAAACTTCTGAAATTATGAATTTAAGTTATGAAATTTTGTTTTTGATTGAACTTATGTGGGAAGATTCTTGATGATTTTTTATTTATTTTGAGAATATCTTTTGCAACGGAAATGAAAGCACACTACCCAAATACTTCTAAAAAGGGGATTGCAAAGTTGTTGAATGAAATCAAACTCAAAATTAAAGAAGAAATCAACACTTTCAGTTCTGAAAGTATGAAAAATCGGCAAGGTCGACGAATGAAGAAGATGCCGACTAACTTTTGGCCGGCATGCTTATTTCTAAATAACAATGCCGACTTTATTATTTTTGACACAGCAGTCGGCAAGGTCTATAACTATAATCTATGCCGACTAACCAATAGTCGGCAGGGTCGTATTCAAATACCATGCCGGCTTATGACAAAACGGAACATGGGAAATACAAATGATTTTCCAAACAACTAGTCGGCAGGGTCTATAATCCATACAGTGCCGACTAATACGTAGCCGGCAGGGTGGTATTCAAATACCATGACGACTTTATAACTATATGGACTCAGGAAACACAAACATTTTCAAAGAATTAGTCGGCAAGGTAAAATTTTCAAAACCAACGACTATTAAAAACATGTTTAGTCGGCATGGTGTTAAGGTTGAATACCGTGCCGACCCTGTAAATAGCAGTTACAGATATTAACAGCCGGCATGGTATTCAACTTAGGAAGACAACAACTACATCTAAACATGAAAAGTCGGCAAGGTCGTGGAACAAACACCTTGCCGGCGTCGCATCTGCAGATTTACAAATTCGATTCTTCTAACCTAATTTGACATGCAAACATAAAATTGAAGTATTAGATAGAGTTTTAAAGAATTAATCAACAATGAAAAATTCTAATCGACGATTTTTTTTCATTTGAAAACGATAAAATATAGAGAAGAAGAAAGGAATTAATCATTAGATTGATGAAGAAAAGGTAGGAAAAGAATAAGGGTTGGATCTAAAACCAAAAAGGGGTAGTTTTAGTTATTATTAAGGGAAGGGTAATTAGGTAACTTCATACACATTAAACACCCCTTAACCCACTATTATGGTTGGGAACAAAATGGATATACCCCAATTAATCTGGGTATACCCCAATTTAACCTGGAAAAATAACACTGGATTATGAACTCTGCCTGTCAAGTTGGACGAGTAAAAATCTCATATTCACCTGTATAACTTGGAGAATGGAGTACTAATTTAGCTCCCATGCGATGCTATTGATTCAAAACCTGCTATGTATGCTTCAAAATAAAAAAAAATAAAAAAAAACCAAAAAAACCAAAAAAAAACCCTGCTATGATCCAGATTGTCACTTGTCCGTGTCAAGAGACTCGTGCTGGAATTAGGAGTGTGGGTCCGCGGAGCCATATAGTGGGGGGAACTGGGGGACTGGTGGGTGAGAGAAAGGAACGTCGGTATATGAGCGGTGAATGGCTGAAGGCTTATCACATTTTATTTTATTTATCAATGTGCATTATTAGGATCCTAGAACTACGTACCAATGTCAGGATAAGTTATCATCAACTTGTCATCTACATTTTTTTTGTGCCTTCACAGACAATCATGTCTGAATTTTATTTTTGTGCTCATTTCGAGATTTCCCTCTCTTCCTTGCTATTTGTGGTATATGGTAATGAATATTCCATCTTCTTCTGAAAAACAAAAGAACATTTACATGCATGCCCGCTGAGTGTCTGAGATTAGAGTGCTGTGATTCGTTGAATAGAAACCAATATGTTGGGGACCTTGGGGTATTGGCCAACTTGACTAGTAGACAATCAATAAATGCGTTGTGCAACTGTAAGGATGGTCTAAAGAATCCAAAGAACTGCTTAGTTGCCCGTGAAAATAACTGTCTCATATAGTGTTAAGACGGTGAAAATAAATGTAGTCATGGGACGAGACCAAAATATGAAGGCAGAGGTCATTGAAGATGAATAGAGGAGCCAAGTATTAATACAGAGGTGCTGCTAATGTGGCAAGGGCCACCTGAGCGGTGACACTGGAATAAACAACCCTGTGACTAGAATACTACATTTTAAAAATCACTGTTATATTAATGATATGTTAATTAATGTGGTTGTTATCATATTCTAACAGAAGGATTCCAAGTAGGGAAGTTTTCGTACCTCATATTCACAATGTTTGTAAAAAGTTTCAATCAATGGCAATGAGAGCAGGTAAAAAAATTTGAGGAAAGAAAGAAAACGCAGAAGTTATCCACTTGAGAAATGTTTTCAAGTAGTTTCTTTCTCTTCTTGATCTTCTTGATCACTACACTGAGACATCGTGCGATTAACCTGCCTTTGATCTTCCATTAATGATTTACTCTCTATTTGAGTAGTCTCTGGCGAAGATGTTGACGTGTGTGTTTGGCTGTCATATGAGATTCCCTCAAATGCCCTAAACCTCATATCACCAGCCCTCGAACTACAGTTCGCAAGGGGTTATGGGACAGGGATTCGACCTTCGAGCATGCCCACGACGGCAGACATTAATGGTCTAAGACTAGGTGATGGATTAGTGAATAATAGAGCTGTGTTTAACGTTCCCAAAATTTCTTCTGTTGAGTAGTTTGATTCGAGAACTGGATCAATGAGGTCAACAAGATTTCCTTGCTCTTTCAGCACATAAGCCTGCAGTTACACCAAGAAGAAAGTTAACTGTCATGGGTCATTTTATTCTATAGAACCTCGTATTTATATCTCATAAACACAAAATGTACATGCTTTTCTTAACTAATAAGGTGAATTAGCAAATCAAATGCGTTTACAGATCATCATAAGCTCCAATAGAGATGAAGTGAATCAAGTGACATTTATCATATCCTTGTGCATTTTGGATGATCTTTTCACCACAAATACCATTCTCAGAATATTTATCTTTTTGGCATGTGACTATTTTCCACCAAAAGTGCAGTTAATCCCAAATATGCGGGGCAATCAAGGAGAGTAGTTCTTGTCCCTAGAGATGAGAACGGAAAGTCCAACCCCCTTGAACTCCTGTGGGAACTACTAACCCTATGAGAAATCAACAGCCCGAAGTTTATAAAAACAAAACAGAGCTGATGAGCGGTAAAAGTAGACCATGCTTCATAATGTATCAGTGCTAGAAATAGTTAGTTACTTTACCCAGTCAAGGAGATGAATGAATTCGTCCTTTGGCTTGTACTTTGTGATGCTCTTTCCACTGACTATCTCTAAAGCAACAATTCCAAAGCTATAAATGTCTGCTTTGTAAGTCAAGTAGCCCCTCATCGCATATTCTGGAGCCATATAACCTCTACAAGTAGGACATAACACAACGTATCGGTCTATAAATCATCGTCCAAAAAGACAAGTACTTTTCACTTGTTATGAGCACTACGTGAAAATGTTTATATGTAACTAAACCACCAAATTTATAAGATTGTTGTTTAGTGATTACGAAAAAATATCCCTCTCTCACATCGTATTCTATGTTAACCAGTCCTCTTGTTACCAAGTAATTGCTGGAAAAGAAAAGGTAAGAAGAGATCAAATTGACTCACATGGTTCCTGCTATACGTGTGCTGATGTGGGTGTTCTCCTCCTCGTCAAGTTTAGCCAAACCAAATTCAGATATCTTCGCTGTAAGATCTTTATCCAGAAGAATATTAGTTGCTTTTATGTCTCTATGAACAATTTTTAGCCTTGACTCTTCATGAAGGTAAGCTAACCCTTTGGCTATGTCCAAGCAAATCCTTAGCCTTGTCGCCCAATTCAAGTTCAGTCTTTGCTCTTCACTGCCTACAATTGTGACATCTCTGATTATGTTTAGCTGGGCAAATATAGTTGGCTACTCGACTTGAAAATGAAAAGATAGATTACTGATTCAAGAGATATATTAACTGAATAGATACTGAGATTAAGTGGCAATTACCAAATACAGCACGAGCAAGACTATTATTTTCCATGTATTCGTAAATAAGTAATAGCTGGTTTCCTTCAACACAACATCCAAAAAGGTTCACGAGATTAGGGTGTTTTAGAGCCGAAATCATGCCTATCTCATTCACAAATTCGCGGTTGCCTTGCTTTGATTTGGCTGAGAGTTGCTTGACAGCAATTACTGAACCATCTGGGAGAATGCCCTGACATAACCATATACAGAAAAGTTTAGAAATATAGTTCCATGTGATATGCAGTGCGCTCAACCAAAGTGGCCTAGAGCATGAAATGATCAAATGATACTCAAACAACAACGGAACATAACTTTAACACAAATTCTCGAAATTACCTTGTAAACCGGTCCAAACCCACCTTCACCTATTTTGTTTGAAACAGCAAAACTATTGGTTGCTGCTTTAATTTGTCTTAATGTATAGTAGCCTGCTTGTAATAATTCCCGAAGTTCTGTTGAAGGGGGGCAATGAGCAAACTAATATTCGGAACTACAAAGGAACTGAAAGCAATATTTCACCATGTGACGGAAAGCTTAAGGTGTAAATTTTATGTTAGTCGAGAGATTTGAATACAATTGAGTATCTCATTCACCAGTTTTCAGGCATTTTTTTATTGCTTTAATACCAAGTTATTCTTGTTTTTAGACACTTATCCTTCAACAACAAACAAGCTTATGTCCCGTAGACATTGCATAATTATTACCAACATGAATATCACTTTCTTTCTTTCTTTTTTGCAAGTTACCAGCATGAATACCGTAGTATACCTTTGACAATGTTAACATTCTTTATTCGCTTTTTAAAGTTTTGTTGTACATTTAGGCGATGCGAAATACAAAGCACATATTCAGTTTGCTCTAACTTCTATAAATATGAGAAAAAGCAAACTGATATCAATGTGCCAGATATGACGAAATGTTACAGTTATGATTGAAGAGGGTAATTTTTCAAGTTCAATGTTTTCCTAGATAGTTTTGTCTCCATGACGAATGTCACGAAAGAGTAGATTATTTTTTTCATTTTTCTTACCTTTGTCTTCAAGGTCTTTCTTCCATAGGCAATTTTTCTTCCAAAGAACTGCCAGGACCAGTAAGAGTAAAGCACATAAAGCAGCTACAATGCCGGAAGTTACTCCAACAGATATGTGACCTGTATTAGGATCAAAATCTACAAAAGAAAGAGGAAAAAAGACAAATACAAGTGATGAGCAACAATAAGAAAGAATTACCATAATGGAGAAAACTAAATCGTATGGATTAACTCACTAGGTGTGACTGCAATGGCTGAAATAAGAGGTCCATATACAATGTCTGATGAAATGAAAGTAGTTCCTTTGCCCGCCCAGTATAAGTGAATCTCTAGAGTGCTATTAGTGACATCTACATCATATTCTTTAACGATGCTTTTACCAACACCTTTGGCTTCTTCCTCGATATTGAAATCCTTCAAAAATATTCTACCCTACAAGGAAGCAAAACAATGGCATAGAAAATTTCATTGTACATTAAACCAGTAAACTATCATCCAAAATCAGGAAGGTTACTGATACATGAAACTGATCAACTGCTGATGAGTCGGATATAAGTTTCTGATGTTTTTACGAGTCACTCACCTGGATTGACACATCAAATATGCGTGTCCCAATGCCGCCAGCCCTTTTTTCAATTGGAAACATTATTTCAGCAAAGTGAAGCTTCACTTTATAATTTCCCGAACGTAAACAGAGGCCATAGTATTTGAATGAAAGAGGAGAAATACGAGCTGTCGAGTATAAATACTATCTGTCATGTTTGGACTTGCTTGAGTATAATAGTTAGCTCTCCGGGATCCAACAAAGTCTCCGGTACTACTGCATGCCCATTTGTCACTGGACGAGAAGAATGATGATGGCCCCATTGGTGATAAATCTGCTTCATACTTCTCTCCTTAGATAATCAACTCCGGGCCGCCACAATTAATGAACAGGGAATAATCTACAATGTGTTGGTCATAAATCGTCATACATTGTTTTATGAAAAGTCAGTTTCTATTTTCCTGTCAGTAAGTCATAGTGTAAGTATATGACTCAATTTATCGGAAAGTTTAGATACTCACATTTGGAATTTGTGAAGCAGGGCAAGCCCTTCTTCAAGCACCAAGCAATTCTACATACGACTTTTTTTAGTTCATATTGTTTTAGAGTATTATGTGCAGAAGAGGGAACCCAAGTTTCAAGGAACTTACGACTGGTCTTCTTCAGTCGAGTAACTTGAGATTTTGTTCCTGTTCGACAGTCGGAGGAAGGTTGGTAGGAAAAAATTCAAAGAAACAAAAAACTTCAGAACTGAATACTTCCAGTTAAAAGAGACTTACAAGTTTGAATCCTGACAACTATCTTGAGATGACCCAGTAAAATTATTGTAAGATAGGTCACTGCAAGACAGAGTAACAACAGAGTCATACTAACAGATATATATATATAAAAGTCGAGGTGCGCACTAGAAAGAAAAATAAAGAATTCAATGTGCAAGTCGTACAAATTCTGTTTTGTGTTTGTTATCCATGAGGGTACTTGTCCAGTAAGTGAGTTGTTGGTGAGATACCTATAAAAAAAAACATTAAAAAAAAAAAAAAAAAAAAAAAAGGTTGTGAGGAACGCGATATGAACCAATAATAACAGAAGAAACAGATGACCAGAACTCCGAGGGTATTAAAATTGTGTTTGTTCTATAATTTGTATATTGCTCATCTATAATTTGTATTGAAGCTCAAGTCTCTAAAAAGGAAAGGTTGAGTTAATTATATAGAAAAAATAGTCTCCAGTCTCCACAATATGTATAATGCCATCCACTTGTTTCAGTTGTACGGGCATCACAAAGTGCTGGTTATATGAAAGTATTAGAGTTTATCATTTATAAGTTCAAACACAAAAGGAAGGTTATGGTATACAGTATATACTTATGTTGATCATCTGCAATCAACCCATTAATTATCTTCTTTCGGTATTAATCCGTTAAAAGAGGAGAAGTAAAACCAATCGTTTACGTTTTTAACGAACCTAGAAGAGATTGAGGGGATCTAAGGCACGATCATTCATTGAAAGCAACTTACAGGTTTTTTAGTCCGGGCATCATCTCTCCAATGTTTGGTGGGATTGAGCCATTGATCAAGCAATTTCTTAGAACCCTGTAGAACATAGATAAAGCTAAGCTTTTATACGTGAGAAAAATCACAGGCGTGTTTTTAAACTCACAATTGCACCATGTTGCTCATATCCCGCAAATCAGGAAAAGGCATGTTTGGACCAACCAAGTCAGACACTCTCCTGAAAAAAATCACATATCAGCTAAAACTTATAAAGTTTAAATTTACATGGTACCTATGACAAAAAGATGAAAAACACTTTGACAGTATTAAAGGAGAAGCCGTTCTACTTATTGTGGTGTTTTGCTAAACTAGGGGATATTGTATAGTGATAAAATTGCCCACATGTTAACAGAAAAAATAAATAACAAATAGGATGGAACTCGAGAAGAATTTATTTACACAGAAGTCGAAGTGAATTTCTTTTTGTTTGCGGAAATCTTTTCTTTTAACTACTTTATAATGCATGCTTTTTGTGTATGCAATATAATCTAAAAAGCTACATCTGGAGTAAAGTGATATCCACCATCTAAGTGTAAAATTTAAAAATAGAGGTTAGTGGTCTAACAGTTCTGTCAAATTCTTCAAGTGGAATATGGTGGAAGGAATAGGACCCGCCATTGATGTGCCCTGCATATCTCTGCAAATGTTTGAAACAACTTTTATAGGATACTCTTAAGAAGAAGTGCATTAATCAATTAGGAACGAATTAGAAGTTATATATTGATGAGTGAAAAGTTGAGAACGATGCTCACAGTCGATTAATTTTTGTCCAATTACCAATAAAATCAGGTATCTGACCAGAGATATTAGTCCCATCTATCCTACTGCATAAAGCAACTAAATCAGATATTGCTTACTTGACTTCAAATAACAGTTGCAGAAGCCAAAACCAGTGGAGAGATAGTAACCAATATAAGATTTTGGAACATAAAAACTACATACAAATCTGTCAAGTTCTTCAGATTAGCAAATGTTGCAGGCAGTGTTCTCGTGAAATTATTCCCTGAAAGTAGTCTGCAGCAGAAAGAAAACAACCCAAGTTGGATTCCCTTCGAACAAAAAGTTAGATAGTTGATTGTAGAGCAATGTGGGAGGGATCAACCATTACATCCAAAAGGGAAACGATCATGCATAGAGAAAGCTACCACTTAATAAAAAAAACTAAAAACTGATGACAGATAACAGAACATAGTGAAGTTATAGTATGTGCAAATCATGGTGATATATATACTTGTAATATGCTAGATAGGCAAAACTTGGACCTAAAATACTATCCTAACTGGCGTTATTGCTGAAAGTGTAGCACACCAACACGGCAGTGTCTTGAGCTTGTTTTGTGCTTATGATGCTAGTATCGTTAACACTTTTTGAAGAAAAATATTGACTCCAATGAACTGTATTATTTGGAGCAAGAAGCTGATCAGACAGAAGAAAAGTAAATACATTCCAAATAACATCACGCGAATGAGAATAGAAAACTGTCTTACAATCTCTTCAATCTGGTAAGTTTTCCAAGCTCTGGAGGAAGGTATCCTTCAAGCTGATTATCTGACAAGATCCTGCAATAGACAATTGTACAAGTACAAATGAAATTTCAGAAACATTTACATCTAGTGATGAACTAGACAAAAAATATTTGCACGTCTTACAAATTTTCTAAAGTAACAATTTCAGCAATTTCCTTTGGAATTAATCCCTTAATGTTGTTTCCCAAGAGAGACCTGCAATATGCCAATAACAACAAAACTTATATCCCTTAATCTATAGGAAGGCATTGAGATCTCTAGGAAGGCATTGAGAACTGTAAATGCAACCAATGATATGATCAATAACTTACAGAGTGACCAGTGGAAGAGTTTTCCAAATCTTAGGAAAAGACCCATTGAGATAATTGACACTGAAATCTCTGTTTAACCAAAAACAGTCAAATATTTAGTACTACACAGTTGGCCAGAGCCTAAACTCACTTGCGCATATTATCAAACAGGAGAGAGAGATCGAGTGAGAGAGAGGCGTCACTTACATTTCTTGCAGGTAGGGAAGATTTGCAAATTCATCGGGTAATTCTCCTGTTAACTTCAAGCCTTTAAGCAGGCTGCATTTTCAAAGAAAATGTTTTCTTCTTTATGGAAAAGACTTGGTAGAGACTTAGCAGTCACTGGTCAATACCAAAGAAAGTTTGAAGTCAAGTATAGAAGAAAAGAGGTACATTACATGTTTGTGATATGGCAGATGGTGGACGAATTGTAAGAACAGTCGCAAATAACATTACTGAAAACATTGTAACTTATGTTCACGTTTAGGTCTTCACTTCGACTGCAAGAGTTTTTGTCGACATTCTTCCAATATGTGATCTTTAACTTGGTAGATATTTGAAGTGCTCGCACTGTGTATAAAATCACCAATTGATTAGTATGTATTATGTAAACATGCGAGAGGATTACCTGATAATTTCGAGGAGAGGATCTCATTTACTAGAGAATTTTAGAAAAGATTCTCACAGACTCGAGTAAAGAGCCGACAGGAATTTGTACCTGGCCGGAAACACCTCTACTAACCACTAGACAGGCAACACGTGTAAATAACTGTTACCTCAGTTACCTCAAGCTGAGCTGTTTGAGATGAGAAGACCAACCAAACACGTACAACTTACCTTCAACAGTTGAAAATTGGATTAGAAGTAAGAGATAAAGAATTAATGTTGTCACGCATAAGTGAGAGAAACCGACAGAAAACTATGCAAATCTTGAACATGTAGTAGATTTTTTGTCATCCGGAGAACCAACCTAGTCAGCATCATTAAAACCTTGTACCACCATGTAATCCTTAGAGAAAAGAGAATCTAGAGTACCCTTTACATATCTCAAAATCATTATACTGTAGTTGCAACTAGATAGATGAAAATTAGCTTATGCATAAACAGACACACCCGGTTGACAGAGTAACTCAATTCAGGTCTAGTCCATGTTAGATATTATAAGGCCTCTACCAAGGATCACAACTAAGCTTCATTTTCGAGAATAACCTCGTCAAAAGCACCGAGATTTTTGAGATGTTGATGCAGGAGTAGAGCATGGTATTGCACCAAGCATAATTCTTTTTGTGAGAAAATCAAGAGCATATTTAGTTTGACGTATAAAAAGGCCCAGATACATCTATTCTGACCTCATGACCCAGGATAACGTGCAGATTACCCAAGTCATTAATATGAAATTAGGCAGTTAAAGTGGCAAGAAGTTGAGCACATGTATTGAAAAGCAGAATTACCAGTTAGGAGACTGTCGTCCACATAAACTAAACAATAGTAATGTATTGGATTGAACATTGCACATATAGTGAAGTATCAGCAACAAAAGACTTGAAGTTCAGAGAGTGCAACGTGAAGCTTATCATATCATTTTAACTTAAGCCCATACTAATCTGGATGATAAGGATCCACAAAACCTTGAGGTTAAGTCATGAAGATATCTCTTCTTCCAATTTTTCATGCATGAAAGCATTCCTCACATCAAGTTGGGTGATCTTCTAGTTAAAATGAACAACTAAGGTAAAAATAAGACCAACTATAATAGGTTTAAAAATTGGACTAAAAATATCACTATAATTCAACCCAGCTTGTTGATGAAATTCTTTGGTCACATGCCTGGATTTATACATGTCTAATGTCTCATCTGCCTTCTGTTTAATTAATTTTATAGACTGGGCGGCAACTTATACAATGTTCCGAGAAGAAGTAGGTGGTACCGAAGACCAAGTACTAGAAGAGAGTAAGGCATTGAACTCATTTGTCATTGCTTGTATCTAATTAGCATCCTTATTAGCATTTGTTAAGCAAGTAGAAGTAGCAGGAATTTCTTTATACAAGTGAGCATCAAGTAGTCTAGAAATATCTTTAGAATGAAAAATACCAGATTTTTCCCCAGTCTGCACTTTGTGCTCATTATAGATAGATGTTGGTATAGAAGTAACAGTGGAAGTTTCAGAAGGTTCTGCAACAGTACTATAGTTAGGTAAAGGTGTGAGGTGGTAGTGATAGTTGGCAATGTAGTGTTTTCATAGATAAATTACTCTTGTGTGTAATAGGATTAGGTTGAGCAATAAGCAAGGAGACAATTCTCTCTAGATACAACATGTCTAGAATCCACATACATAAACCTTATTTAGAGCAACCAAAATTTCTAAGACTGGTGTATTTTGGTTTCTTTGAAAAAGCATCTCAAAAGGAGACACAAAGTTAATTTACCTGGTAGGAGGCCCATTCATGATAAATTTGGCAGTTAAGAATGAGCCAACCCAGAAATATTTTGGAAATTTATCCTGGATCAAAAAAGACATACAAATATCCAACACATATTTATGCTTAGCCCCAACCACACCTTTTTGTTCAGATGTGTGTGGGCAAGTAATAATACCATGTGTGGTAAACTGGAATTCAAACTCGCATAACCAGAAAACATTTTAAGCTTTTTCTCTCCCCCAAAACTCCCAAGAAGGAAAGAAAGAAAGAAAGAAAACCTATATTTCATCGTTAAAACTCCTTAATTTTCTCGGATTTGATTTTCTTTTTCAAATCTTACGGGCAAAATCAAGGTTATTTATCTTAGTTTTATGTAAATATCCAATAAAAGCAATTGTTGTTCCAACAATTTTTAGGGATTCTCTCTCTGTTTTTATAGATCTGATTGTGTCTCAATACTATTCTGATTTCTTATATGATAGCCATACTGGGTTTTTTTTATGGTGCTGCTGCATTGTTATCAAGTACGTTATGAAATACGATGATCCATTTCGGAATTTAATATCGATATTGATTGTGATGATGTCGATTTGGGCTTATTACTTCTTCACTATGGAAGCATATAACATATATGATGTTGATGATCAAGAATCTGAAGATCAAAAATCACAATGGTTTAAAATCATAACCATTAGAAAGATATAAAGTCACTGGAATGGAGAATAGTACAATACATGGTTTTCTTGTTAAGTTTTGAAATCTGTAATGTTTGTTCTAGTTGTTTCTTTCCATTTGTTTCTGATGTAATTGATCATGTAACCGAAATTTCATATCAATGAAATTATCAAGCACTACCTTTTTCCTTCAAAAAAAAAGTCTTAAAACTGCGCAACTCATGAATCTACCACCATCAGTTCTTATTGTATTAATTTTAAAACACGATGCATTCTCAATTTGAGCTTTGAAGTTAAAGACGACTTAAAATCAGATTTAACATGTTATAGTAAAAGCCAGTGGAGTTTTATAAAATCATGAATGATATTTGCATAATAGAGATTGATGTGTTTTGTAGTTGTAGTGGTAAAAAGGTTCGTTGCTCGAACTTGTGAAGGATAACTTTAGACTTAAATTCAAAACTAAATAGAAAAATCACTAAAAATTATAGCAAACACTGACAAAGTTGATATCAATATTAAAAGAACACTGAGGCTAAGATTCCACTATTTTTCCAAGTTCAAAGTGATTTTATCTAGTATTTATATTTATTCAATTTTTGCGTTTAATTTGATTCTAAGCTATTGCAACATATAGATTTTGAAAATAACAAGTGTAAATCCAAAGTATAAAGCATCAAGAACCTATGGCTAAGCATGCTCTATCAAAAGAAATAACAATTGTTTAACAAAAATCATTCAAACAATTATAAATCAAGGCAAATAATCATAAAAATAATTGAAATAAAATAAATAGAATAGAATATACCACTTTTTGTTGAAAAAATATCTTCCTCTATCGCCTCAGCAATGGGGTTTAGCTCCTCATATTAATCATAATCTCAAAATACATGTTTATGGCTCAAAAGTTGATTAAAAGGGAGAAAAGTGTTAAAACAGCGGATTCTGCAGTTGCTGAAGGTCTAAATCAGAAGTCGGAATTGTTGCTGAAAGGCTTCGGTGACTGCAGGAAGATGCGACCGTAACCCGTTATCACTGAAAATAAGTCTGCCTCTGCGACTAACTCTGAGGGTCTAATGTTCTTCGTGTTCTTCGCAGCAGCAGCAGCAGAAAAGTTTCTGTATCGACTCCAGTTGATTTTTTTACGCTTCTCTAAGGCTCTAAACTTCTCCAAACTCTTCCAAATTGTTCGTATCCCTAAATATGACTCGAATCAACCTATATATAGCCACTAAACACAAAATCTCTCGAGTTAATCCATAAATATTCTCGGTTTTTTTTTTCTCCTCAAGTTACGGGATTTTTCTTCCCTCTTTACGCGTCAACTTGGTTTCCAAACTCTCTTAAACTCTCTCAAGACTGAATAAGGACTCCATACACTCCAATCTTGCCGTAAAATCTTCACAAACTTCTTCTGTAAACCGAAAACATCTCAAAATATGAATACTCCCTGTTTTGCTACAACACGGATATCTATCCCTGTTTAATCGATTCTACAGCTCATACCAAACTTGTATATCCTTAACAGGGTTAACCCAACGAAAATCAGCCCTTGAATCTCCTTAAAGATCGTCCAAAATTCCAACCAGAAAATTCTGTTTTCTGTAAACAGTTTTCCCGCCATTTTTCGTTTTGAAAATTTGTGAAGAAATGTGACCTCCCCCTATCCAGTGCCGGTCTGTGCTTAGCAGCTACTTGGAAATGGGTTACCCCTTATCCAAAATGAGAGTCCTAATAGCAAGTGTCATCCCAGGAGCCTTTAGCAACTTTTCGAGCCAATTTTGCCGCAAAAGCCTATTTCTCCAAAAACACCTACAAAGGGATAAAATACCAAAATTAGAACAAAAATGGGTACTAACAATATACACAATAGAGATGAAAATAGACACATAAATGCGTCTATCAGAGATAACCACCATTAGAAGCAACAAGAGAAGAAATCCAAAGATCTATATGCAGAAGCTCTAATGGTCTGGTAGTACAACCAGAAGACAAAGGAAAAAGATATTTATGTGATCTTCCTAATTGACTTCTCTCAGAGAATAAAGGATTTTTTATTACATTATTTATGAGGAAAAGAGTTACACACCTTTGAAGAGTTTGAAAAGATGGATGAGTTAATATGTGATGCTAAACCGATATCGTAATTTTAATAATATGAAGAAAAAAAATGAAGGTTGGTGTTGAAGCTAATTGGATAAAGGTCATCATAATGTGGTCCATGTAAAAGAATCTTCCCAGTTTGAAGATCTTACACAGTATAACCAAGAAAAAGAAAAAAAGGTTAGAGTACAATCATTGTTTGATGTGAACTTATGAACTAATGGAAGGTTTGTGGATGCCTTAGGGACAGAAAGTATATTTAGAATAGTAAACTCCTTAATAGAAGTATGCATATCAGAATTTCCAACATGAAAAATTAACATACCTTCATTGTTGATAGTTTGAATGTAATCATTACTATCATAAGAAGTATGTATAGTCCTCAACAATATAAACATCAGAAAAGATATGTTGATTTGTACCACTATCAGCATACTAAAGCTTTTTTAGTCCAAGCATCGCTTACAAATTATGCGATGGATTTTGACCTTGTTAAGAAAAGTTGAGCCTATTTGTGTATTCGTGAGTAAAATACCATAATCTATTACAAATCTAATACTGAGGCTTGTCATCAGTCAAATAAGATGGATGAGGTACAGTAGTACTACCATATCTTAGCATAATGAACGTATAACCACCTCTAAATTTGGGATTGAACGACTTATTTCCTTTGTAGTTAGGACTTCATATGTTATTGGATTAGGCATTTTATAATTATGAACAGATAATGAACTATAAAACTGAGAGGGAAAGGCCTTACTCTCATACTCAGAAGCAACGAAACGAAAGCTAGATGAAGTGACAAATTCTTCACCCGAAAACAGATTATATATTCAAAGTTTGTCACTGTTAGATTCCTAATGAGAATTGATATAGCAAATGAATCATAAGCAGAAGATAAACTAGAAAGAGTTGTTACAAAAGATTCATTCTCGCTAGCTTGATTTTATTCAGGTAACTAGTGGTAATAGAATCATTACTAAGTTTACTTGATTGAAGCTTGGTTCTTAATTGAATTGTACGAGTTGCAAAAACCTGATAAATCATGTTGCAATATTTGTCCAGAGATTACGTGAAGTTAATGCACCAGCGAGATAAGAAATTATGGAATTAGAAACAGTCGACGGAAGAAGAATTATAGTTGATGTATGTTGGATTAATAACATTGTTTGTTTGATTTAGTCGGGAAGTATATTAAAACTGGACGTTCTGTAAATCCATCAAGGTACCCAGTGATTCAAAATTTTATAAAAAAATTGAAACTAACGATTTACAAGTAAGATAGTTATCCTCTTTAAGATTGAAAATAGTAAATTTCTCAGAGAAAATAGTTCAAGACCTAAAGAAATTGTGAGATTGAAATGAATTAAAGAAAAAATAATCAAAAAATTGAATAAACCATGTGAGAAATCAAGATAAGAGAAGAATCTCCATTAATGGAGTGGACTAGATCTAGGCTTTCCCTTTGATGCTAAGATAATAGAAAAAACTTAGAAAAAATTCTTACAAACGGAAATAGAGAGCCGACAGGTATTAAACTTGACAAATAACAAACACAACTCTACTGGCCGCTAGGAAAAAACAACACGTGTAAAAGACTGTTTACAAATAATATACAAGGTATAACAACGATGTAAATTTTTTACCCATGCATTATTACATTTAAGATTACTAATATCCAACCATGTACAGGGTTCATTTAGTATAGTTTAATGTTTTTTCCCCTTCAAAACCATGATTTGTTGTAATTTAATAATACTCTTAAGTTAGGGAGAGCATCAATTTACATGATTATTATTTTTTATTTTTTGAAGGGTGGTTAATCTCATACTATCTCATAAATTAGGCACCAATTTCTTATAAAATCCAAACAATAATGAATTCGAAGTTAACGTTCTGGTAAATTTTTTCTTTTGATTCTTACCAAAAAGGAGTACAATCCGAAATGTATAACTCCATCATCTACCACTTTGAAAACCATCCATAAAAAATTAACGATCAAAATTAAAATTGGTAGATAGTGGGGTTTGATATTTTGAAATACATTAATTTTTGGTAGGAATATAAGGCTTTGTAAGAGGAACATACCACACAAAAATTAGCTTTAAACTCAGTATCATTTTGGTGACGAAATTATGAGATAATGTGAGAACAACCATGTCAATTAGTGGATCATCCCCGACTTTGCGGATCGCTTCCCGCTCAAGCAGCTTTTAAGACGTTTGACATTTTAGATGAAACTACTACGTTTAAGAGAAAAGATTTTTATATGTGTAATCAATGCTTATCTGTGTTTGATATCCATTATAAAGGAACCGTTGAACAAAAAAAAAAGATGTATCTCAAATGACAACTCAAGGAAGCGCTGAACAAAAAAATAAAGTTGTTTGTGTTAGAATTCAATAAAGGATGTCTGCCTTATCGTATAAAATAGTGTTATGGATAACCTGCAAACATTATAAAGGAAGAAGGAAACAAAGTGGAAAAGACTAGACGATGCAAGGTTTGAAGAAAATAGTGATGCAATGTCCCCCACCACAAGTTGTATGACAAGATCCCACTTATACAAAAATATCCATAGACGTCTTGTCAATATCAAACACAGATAGACATTTATTCAAATCCATCATCAACAATGATGCATAGTGGTATTTATAAAATACCATTCTTATCCTCTTTATTTTTGTTCTCCTTCTTACCCCCTTATTTGGTTTATTTACTAGTCTATCCTTTTTGTTTACTACTTATTGTTTAAACCCTAGCTATTCTAGTTTTGAGTTTTGCTTGTTTAGAAAAGTGGTGTAAGAACCCTAAATCCTTCCTAAGAGAAGAGCCTCCAACACTTTGTTATTTCCAATTTGAAATTGGGTAGAAATTTCAATTTGTAAGAGATGCATCTATTATCTTCTAGTTTCCAATCTTAGAATTGGGTAGAAATTTGAAGATTACTAGAGAAGAACCTCAAATCTTTGTATCTTCCTTGTTCCAAGGGTAGAAGAAGCATCATTTGAAGGTTGGTTACTTTTATTTCATGGTGTTTTGTTATAATTTAACATTCCAATTTCAATTATAAGTATTACTTTACATCAACTACCAATTCATTCGAACACATGCTTAGAAGATGCAAACGAACTACTCCATCATCGTCAACTACCAATTCATCTGAAGACATACTTAACAGAAGCAAACGAACTACCACATCATCGTTAAGTGAAGCGATGAAAGAAGAAGACGTACTCAAGGCAAAGAAACGAGGTGAAAACCAATTCCAACTAAGGGAAGATTGAAGGATGTTGAGGAAGAGACCGAATGGGTCAAAAATTATTACATAGTCAAGGATCTTCCCAAAGAACATCAAAATGAGAGTATATTTTGGATCCAAGTCTCATCGGGTCCTTTCGTTCCAAAGATGGGCGATAAGTATGAAAAACCACGCCATCAATATGATCCAACCCATGTTTGTTCAAGGACGATTCACGTTAAAATTATGCTCCAAGTATAACGAGTTTCTAGCTAGGCACAAAGGCAACATGTTTGCGGCACAGGATGCTTATACCAAGTGGAAAGTAGAGCCGTTTTATCATTTCGAAGCCGTATTGATAGTTGAATCTCAAACTAAGAAATGAAGAAATTTTATTTTATGCAGTTACAAGATCAATGTGGTAGTCTGGTACCATGCTAGTTTAAATTTTAAAAGTTTATGCAAAGTGGAAATGGACCACAATATGAGACATTTTTGATGGTGTTTTGGAAACCCCACCAGAGTTATGAGCTTCAAACGTCCAAAAAGTTTTAGATGAAACTAATATGTTTAAGAGAAAAGTTTTTTATATGTGTAATCAATGCCTATCTGTGTTTGATATTGACAAGATGTCTATGGATATTTTTGTATAAGTGAGATCTTGTCATACAACTTGTGGTGGGGGACATTGCATCACCACTTTTTTCAAACCTTGCATCGTCTAGTCTTTTCCGCTTTTCCTTCTTCCTTTATAAAAGCGAGGATCGTTTCCTCGTTTTCCTCTTTTTTCTTGCGAGGATTCATTCCTCACCCATTTTAAATCCCCTCCTATGTTACCTACTTTCGAGGAGAGAGAATGGGGATTTCATTTTATTTGGTTTTAAACAACAAGTTTTCCGAAAGACTCAGCCTAAGAGTTATTGAATACTCGGCAAATGTATCTGTAAAAATAAGAGCGAATGTCAAGGAAATGCATTATTTCCTTAAAAGGAGCGGGTAGAGTTAGAAACCTTAAAAAGGGGCAAATTTGTGCGTTTCGGACTCGGTGTGACTCACCAAGTTAACTAAACCCGGTTTTGCCTAACCTACCCTCCCTGGTCGAGTTAGGTTAATTATCCTGGTTAGGTTAGGTTAATTCATTTGGTTAGGTTAATTCATCTCATATTTTCTTTCTTCTTCTATTCTTCTTCTCTCCTTCTGCTCCAGCGATTCAGTGAGTAAAATCTATGTTGAGAAATTTGTAGAAACTTAGTGAAACCAATGGTTCGAGGTAGGTGCTGGGAAGATTATAACCCTGACTTAATTAAGGTTTTTGTGTTGATTGAAGATAGATGATTCAGTGAAGTTATTAGATGAAATTGGTCGAGGATTAATTGAAGTTTAAGGATGAAATCGAGTAATTGTTCATGGGATTTGATTATTGATAGATAAGAAGAAGATTTAGTAGGTGATTCTCAAATTGCAGTGAAGAAAGGAAAGTTTAGGGTTTCTGCAAATTGAATTTGAGGGTTCAATTGAGGACGAATAAGAGAAGTTAGAAGTTGGGTTTGTTCTTAATTGATGTTTGATTGAAGCTGTAGAGTGGTTGAAGATTGAATATGATATTAGGGTTTTTGAGTTTGATTCGGAGATGAGTTAGAAGATGAAATTAAGGATGGGTTTTAGGAGCAGCACATGAAGAAGATGATAGAGTTGTTGTTGGAAATTGAAGTTAGGGTTCATGGAGGAAACAGAGGAATTTGATAAATTAGAAGATGGGTTCGATTTAGACGATTCTGATTGATATTGAGTTGGGTGTTGAAATACTCGAAGGGTTAGGTTGAAATCACAGATCGTATCATGTTTCAAGTGATGAATTATGTCTCAGTGTATTAGGGTTTAAGTTGGAAATTTAGATGAAGAACTGGAAGATGAAATTGAAGGTTTTATTGAGTTTATGGAACAAAGAGAGATAGTTCAGAGAGAAGTAAAGAGTTAGGGTTCTTAATAAAATGAAGACTTGGGGTTCATGGGTTTGAGATGCAGATGAGGGAATTCCAATTCAGTGGATGTTGTTACTGGGGTAAGCTTTTAATTGCTTTAATTTTGATATTTGGAGGATGAATCATTGAGTTGTAAAGTTTGTATGATTGTTTTTGAAACTGTGTTGAGATGGATATGGAGTGAATTGGGTTTGTTGTGTTTGTGATGTTATGAGTTGAATTGTGATAGGTTTACAGTGAGGCTTGAGACACTGTTGAAGTAATTAGTGCAGCAAGAAGTAGTTATGCTGGTCTGGGAAATTATGAAACTGCATGTGAAGCTGTAAATTCAGATGGAGATGTTAGTAAAGCTGAACTTAGTTGGGTGAATGAAGGTTATTGGTTTTGATTGTATGGAAATACAGGGGAACTAGTATTGATGTGAGTTACATGAAGAAGAATGTTGTGTAGTGGTGCAGATGAATGTGAAATGGAGATGTGTTTGAAGTTTTAGTTTTGAGTAATGGTGGTGTTGTATGGATGTTGGCTACATGGAGCTGTGTTGGTTGCAGTTGCAATTGGGTTGTGCTCTGAGTATGCAATTACAAATGACATGAGGTTGGATTGTTATGATTGAAGTGGAATCAATCATTTGAATAGCATGATGTTGGCTACATGGAGCTGTGTTGGTTGCAGTTGCAATTGGGTTGTGCTCTGAGTATGCAATTACAAATGACATGAAGTTGGGATTGTTATGATTGAAGTGGAATCAATCATTTGAATAGCATTTAAACTCTTGAACTGTCCCTGATACTCTTATTTTTTTGAATAACATTGTAAATGGATTTGACAGTGTTGGTATTGTTTACGTGGTCTATCAATCATTTTTTAGGTAGCCGATTTATTTATGCGATCCAGCAGTCAAGATACCAGATTTATTTAGTTAGTCTATCAGTAAAGGTACCCCGAGTTAGTTATGTAGTCCATCAGCAAGGCTACCTCAGTTATTTCTGCGGTCCATCAGTAAGGGTCTCAATGCACCAATGTAGCTAACCAGGATAGTTAACCTAACTCGACCAGGGAGGGTAGGTTAGGAAAAATCGGGTTTAGCCAACTCGGTGAGTCACACCGAATCCGAAACGCACAAATTTACCCCTTTTTAATGTTTCTAACTCTACCAGCCCCTTTTAAGGAAATAGTGCATTTCCTTGACATTCGCTCTAAAAATAATTGAACTCTGATTACGACACACGACGATAGTAAAGGTAAGAGGGACCCTGCCCTGGTCCTTGCGCATGATGATGAATCAAAACATTTGTCAGTGCCATGTCATTTTCCATCTTGTGGGGACGACCAGTAACATACAGCTACGTAAGAACAGTCGTAGCTAAGTTTATCTTATTAGTATTAACTGTATTAAGAACCCAATTATGGATAACTTAGGACATGACTAGTTTAATTAACATAAAATATCTAAAACAGGATTTATTTCCTCCATCAAAGTTTGAATTTAAAAACAATAATTAAGACAACATTAGAAAGATTTTTTAACGATTCTTAAGTTGGTTCATACTTCATAGATGTCTGAGGAGAGTATTATACTAAAAATGTTGAATTGTAAAGCAAAGTCGCATCAAATCTTTAGCAAGATACTTAAATCACGAAGAGAAGTTAACAGAAGAGAATAGAAGAGAAGAGAAGAGAGAGCGGTTGTTATAAATACCATACTTGAAAGTAAAGAACAGTTCATTTGTTAGTTTAGATTTAACTGACCTTCATCTTTTGGTATAATTTGCGCTTCGGATTTGAATTCTTCCCGGCAATTTAACCCAAGAAACATAAGAATCAAAACTGAATAAATTTTTCTTGAGAATTTATGAAATTGTATCTCCATTGTATGTATTTTCTTCAACTTGCAACAAAAAGTACTCCTGCTACAAGAGATAACGAGAATGCCTCATTTGGGAAGATATTAGTTAACAGTGACTTTTCTTTTTTCTTCCATATTTCTCACACGTCGAGGTAACAAATTAGGAATATTTCATTTTTGGAAGAAAAAGGTTTTCCAACAACCTTTATGTACAAAGTTTCAAATGTACTCGATTAGAGTTGAAATGCACCTCCACGTAGTGTGTTTGCAATAATCTTTAGTGCGCCCTCTAATATTACTTTTTAACACATGTACACTATATTAACCTTGCATTTGTTGTGGTAATATCTAGTGTCAACCACCCCTCATACTTTCAGGCCTTCTTTTGGGCTAAGTTTTGCCCAAACTTGCATGAATTGCATAGTTTCGTTTACATAGTGTCCATCCTAGCATGTCATGTATTGCAAAACCTATTAGATTGTTTCTTAATCATCTTCTATATAACTTTCGTTGTATTGATAAAAAAAAAAAATACTAGTTCACAAAAATTTCGGGTAAAGAAACAAAAAAAATCAAAAGTTGCAATATTTTTGTCTTTCGTATTTATAAGGTGCATGAATTCGTTGAGGTGATATCTAACGATCTAAAATTGGATTTTTCTTGCCACCCTAATTTACAAATAAAAAATGAGTTTAAATCAATATTAACTAAGATCAGGGAGAATTTAGCCACTTCAATGTCCTCTAGTTTCATCTTCTTTTTTTGTACTGTAGTAAGTCGAAATTGTGGAATCAGCTTGCCATGGATCCTCCACTGTTGAATTAGTCATCTCCAATAGAGTACTACTCCCTTGCGAAGAGGTTGAGGTATGTATTTGGGTATCATACGAAATCCCTTCAGAGGCAGAGGCACTGGACATCGTGTCATCTGTCCTCGCACTAGATACCACATATGATTCTTGGACTGGCAGTCGACCTTTAAGCATGCCCACGACCGTAGACATCATTGGTCTAAGAGCAGGAGATCGGTTAGTGCATAATAGAGCTATGTTTAACATCCTCAGAACTTCTTTCTTTGAATAGTTTGACTTCAGAATGGGGTCAATAAGGTCAAGGAGGTTTCCTTTCTCTTTTAGTACATTTGCCTGCAGTTATAACAAAAAAAAAAAGGTTAGCTGTCATGGTCATTTTCCCCCCCATATTATCAATATCAAATACGTGTTCATCCTAAATGTGAGTATATTCATGCTACAAAACTACTTGGGGAGATCGGTGATTTAAATGCATTGGCGAAACTTTGTATGCTCCAATGGTAATTAAGTGATACATTTCATTCTTTTGCATCTAGGATGATATCTTAACCCAGGGACGCATGCAAGTCCTGAGTCCCTCGCATGCAGTGGGTGAAGGAGAGAACTAAGTTTCCTTACAGATGAACAACATCGAGTCCTAGCCATGACTTCTAAAACTTCTGTAGGAACCACAAACCAAATTGACTTTTAAAGCAAAAGCGAACTGTTTCGAGTCGAAAGTATGTTCTTTTGAAAGAGCAAAGATGTTAGACAGATATCCGTGCGTCATAATATATTAAATTGTAAAATTAGTTGGTTACTTTACCCAGTCAACAAGACAGAAGTACTCATCATCTGTCATATATTTTGTGTTGCTCTTTCCACTGACGATCTCTAATGCGACAATTCCGAAGCTGTAAACGTCTGCTTTGTAAGTCAAGCGACCACTTGATGCATATTCAGGAGCCATATAGCCTCTACAAGTAACACAACACAATATAAGGTCAATAGCGTGGGAGAAAAGGGCAGTCCTACTCTATAATCTTTGTGAACATGTAAAAGCAGAAGTTTAGACTAGTTACTTAATCCATGTATTATTTACACCGTTTTAGATAACATATGGCTGATAATTATTTACTGAATACTCATACCTGAATTTAGACATAGAAGGCAAAGAAATGATCACCTCCAAACAAAATTAAACATTTGTTAAAATATCATACAGCATCCCAAAAAACACATACCTACGACTTAAGTGACACTATGGGTAGTTAGTTGGAATGTATTATTTACGGCCTTTCAAAGAGAGTCATAACTAGTTTGTGTTGGTGAAGAAAGGAGGTGGGCTTGTCAACAGTTTTGTTAGTTTTTGAAAAAAAATGTTGAAAAAAAATAATACAGTAGTTTGTTAGGCTTTGTTATGGAACACGTTAATTTCCAAAAGAGTCAGAAGCAACTACTGCCCTTTGAAATGGTAATAAAGAGAATTGAAAGTCAGATAAATAATGCATAACACCAGATCTATTTTTGCGTAATTTCACCAAAAATAATAATTATCCTTTTCTCCAGTTAGAACCATGTTAGCCGCGTCCATACTAACTAAAGTACATGCTGGCAAATGAATATGGGAAGAAATAAAGTTTACTCACAAAGTTCCCACAACACGTGTGCTGATGTGGGTTTTCTCCTCCTCGTCAAGTCTAGCCATACCAAAATCAGATATCCTCGCAGTGAAATCCTTATCCAAAAGAACATTAGTTGCCTTTATGTCTCTGTGCACAATTTTCAGCCTTGATTCTTCATGAAGATATACTAAACCTTTGGCAATGTCCATACATATCCTGAACCTTGTTGGCCAGTCCAAGTTCAGTCGTTGATCAGCATGACCTAAAACCGTGACATTTCTGATTACTGAATAAACAGACATCAAAACTGATACTGCTGAATCATGGAATCTTGTAATGAGTAAAATTTCGAGGCAAGGTGATTACCATATAAAGCACGGGCAAGACTATTATTTTCCATGTATTCGTAAATTACCAGAAGCTGGTTTCCTTCAACACAACAGCCAAAAAGCTTCACGAGATTAGGGTGTTGTAAAGCAGAAATAATGCCAATCTCATTCACGAATTCACGGTTGCCTTGCTTTGACATGGCAGAGAGTTGCTTGACAGCAATCAATGAACCATCTGGGCGAAGTCCCTGACATAATCCAATAAAGATCATAGTTAAGAGTATATAGTATAGAAAGTCAGACCGAATTGAAGTGGTTCGAGTTATCAAGTGATGCTTGGGCAACGACAAGAACGCGAAGTGCCAGAAAGCAACTCGGGATTACCTTATAAACCGGACCGAACCCGCCTTCACCAATTTTATTTGCACGATCAAAATTCTTGGTTGCTGCTTTAACTTCTCTTAGAGAAAAGTAACTCGTCTGCAATAGCTCTCTGAGTTCTGCCAAAAAAGGAAAATGAGCAACAGATATTTGCACTGTAAAGCAATGAAAGCTAGACCTTGCCATGTGAAAATGTTAAATTCATGGTAAACTGATAACGAGAACTTTGGAAACAATTGAGCAACTCATTCCTAGGATCATTCTAACATATTTTCTTACAGCTAGAAATACCAGGTCATTCCTGAAGTAAGACACTTATCCTTTAATAGCGAGAATACAAAAGTCCCATGGATGTTACCATTTTTACCACACACCATGACTATTGCATATGAAACAAATTATTAAAAATATATCAAACTGCTCCAGCTTTGGATTAATGCAGAGCCCAAGACAAAATCAATGTGCCAGAGGTTTTTAAGCGAGTTTCATGGCAGAATCAGTGTGTTATCTTTCGAGCTCGATGTTTCCGTTTCTATTCGGTAGGGTCTCCTTGACCACCCACCGATGTTCAAGAATGAAAGGAATTGGATATTTATTTCATTTTTCTAACCTTTGTCCTCAAGATCCTCTTTTCCAAGGTAACCTTTCTTCCAAAGAATGGACATAATCAATATGATCAGAACAAATGAAGCAGCTACAATGCCGGCAATTACTCCAACAGATATGTGACCCGTGTCAGGAACAAAATCTGGACAACAAGATAGAAGATATGAATAAGAATAACAACAATAATAATAAAAAAATAATACTCTTTATTTTTAAATAAAAGCCTTGACTGGCAAAAAAAAAGAATAAAGAAGAAGAAGATATTAAGTGATATAATGAAGAAAAGTAAACAGTACGGATCAACTCACTTGGTGTGACTGCAATAGCTGAAATAAGAGGCCCGTATGCAAAGTCAGATGGAATGAAAATAGTTCCTTTCCCAGCCCAGTATAAGTGAATCTCTAGAGTGCTACTACTAGTAACATCAACATCATACTCTTTAATGATGCTCTTCCCAACACCTTTTGCTTCTTCTTCGATATTAAAATCCTTCAAATATCTTTTACCCTGCAGGAATCATACATCGCAAAAAACTTTGTTAACAATAACCAGTAATATGTCATTCAAAATCAAGAAGTAACCCAGATAAAAGTATATGATATTGTAGTCTGAGACTCTGAGTAATCACTAACGATAACAACGGTCCAGTCACTCACTTGAATTGATACATCGAATATGCGTGTCCCTATGCCAGAAGCTATTTTGTCGATTGGGAACATTATTTCAGCGAAGTGAAGCTTCACTTTATAGTTTCCTGGGCGTAAACAGATGCCATAATACTTGAGTGAGAGAGGTGATATACGAGCCGTCCTGTATAAGTCTGTAACTGTTAGGTTTGGGCTCGCTTGAGCAAGATAATTAGGTTTGCCTTTGAGTAAGGGTACGATAAAATCCCCCGTAGTGCTGCAAGCCCATTTATCATTGTACGAGTAAAATGACGATGGGCCCATTGGTGATACATCGGCATCATACTTCTCATCTCCAATAGCCATCTCTGAGCCACCACAATTAATGAAAAAGGAAGAATCTGCAAATGTCATGGTCATCGAATCTCATACATGGTTACACAAAAAAAAAAATCGGTCGTTGTTGAACTGTCAGTATCTGAGTATAAAACACTATGATTCCCTTAAACAAAAAGTACAGGTAGTTACATTTGGATGTTGTGCTGCAGGGTAGGTCCTTCTTCAAGCACCAAGCGATTCTACAAAAGATTTTGTTTAGTTCATGTAGTGTTAGATTATTATGTGCTGAAAGATGCAACCAAATTTTCAGGGAACTTACGACCGGTCCTCATCAGATGGATAACTCGAGATTTTATTCCTGTTTGGTAGTCAGACGAAGCGAGGTAAGAATAAGACCATCAAATAAACAATAAAGAAAAAACATGTTCTATAAATCTATAACTTACAAATTTGAATCCTGACAGCCGGACTGAGATGGTCCAATAAAATTATTGTATGATAGGTCACTGCAAGACAGGATAACAACAGAGCCAGGTCAATGAAGTTAAGAAAAGCTAAGATTAACATTGGAAGAAAAATAAAAATATATACATAATTTAGTCATACAAGTTCTGCTTAGCGTTTGTAATCCATAGCGGGATTTGTCCAGTCAGTTGGTTGTTGGTGAGATACCTATATCCAAACAATACTTCATATTAATCCTCTGAGTAATAGTAAGTGTGGAAACCGTAATAACATGAAAGCAAATCAACAAGAACTTTCAATGTACACAGAATGATTCATGCACAAGTTTTTATGATATTCTGTTGAATTGCTGTTTTACTTACAGGTACTTTAGATTTGGAATTTCTTGTAGGTTATGAATGTCACCTGTAAGTCTATTGAAGCTCAGGTCTCTACAAGGAAAAGGTTAATAGGAAAGAAAAAAACACTAGTTAGTTTCACAGAAATGTTAAACTATAATATATGAAAATGGCTTATGAATACCAATAATGGATGAACAAAATATCAAACTTGTAAAATCAAATTCTTTTCAGCTGTCCAATTGATAGAAAAAAAATCAAAAACTAATTCAAATAATCTACACTCAAATGAAGTCTATCAAATCCTGGAGCAAACCTAAATCAACATAAAAATAAAAGAGACGGATTAGGCAATATAAACAAACATACACTTGAAAACATGAGAAAGAAACTTACAGTCTCACTAGTCGAGGCATCATCTCTCCAATGTTTGATGGGATTGAACCCTTAATCAGGCAATTTCTAAGTTCCCTGTAGTACATCAATGATGCATAATTTTCATTAGAGGAGTAAGAATGCAGGCATAAGTGTAGGACTACATAATACAGGGAGCCATAACCATATGATTTTACTCACAGTTGGGACATCCTGTTCATATCCTGGAAATTTGGGAAGGGCATGTCTGGTCCCTTTAAGTCTGACACTCTCCTGAAACAAAATATCTAACACATGAAAGTTTGATACTAACTTGTTTGGGTTCGAAAGTTTTACTTCGTGTGATGCCTGATAAAATTGGAAAATTTGTATCATAAGAATTGTGAAATAATCATCAGGGAAGAGAGCAAAGTGGTCTAACAGTTTTGTTAAATTCTTCAGGTGGAATATGGTGGAAGGGATGGTCCCCTCCATTGATGTACCCCGTATATCCCTGCAAAGATATATAACTTTTAGATATCGTCACGAAGTGGAACTTATAAGTTTATGTTTGATTGAATTCAGAATGAAGAAAAGGTAGAGGGAAGTTTTGAGAGCGATACTCACAGCTCATTAAGTTGCGTCCAATTCCCAAAGAAATCAGGTATATTCCCAGAGATACTAGTCCCAGCTATCCTACTGCAAATAGTAGCAAAACCAGAAATTTGTTATTTCAAATCACAGATATAGATGCCATTCCAAATCCATCTGCATAGATATAGTAATACATGTAAGGTGTTTGTTTGCCAAATAAGCATCACATACAAATCTACCATGTTCTTCAGATTAGCAAATGTTGCAGGTAAAGCTCCTGTGAAATTGTTCCCAGAAATAGCTCTGCATGAGTTACATAACAACTCAATGAATCTGTATCGGTAATGACAATGTTACCCTTCGAACAAAAACTTTGACAATATTAGCAATAATGAATCTGTATCGGTAATGACAATGTTATCCTAAAACTAGTTAAATTAGTGAAATTGTTTTTATATATGTTTCAATATAAACCTTCTCTTATGAAAAACATCTCCTAAAACTACTATCCTAATCCTAACTGATGTCTCGAACATATTTTGCGTTTAAGTTGCTATATCAGCAAGGAAAGCATTTGCGTCCTACTAATGTATGCCCTAGCCGCCTAACATTACTCATACTGCTTACATCCTTACTCAAGGACACTAATCTACTTAAAATAACACATGACACAGATGAATTTACTTAGCTTAATAATTAATAAACTAAAACAATATGACGTATATAAATAGCTTTACAATGTTTTCAATTTTGTAAGCTTGCCAAGCTCTGGAGGAAGGGGTCCTTCAAGCTGATTATCTGTCAACACCCTGCAACAGACAATTGTACAAGTTAAAAAATAAAAGCATCAGAAAAGTTCCATTTCCAAATGAACAGATTTTTTTTTTGCCTCATTACAAATATTCTAGAGTAACAATGTCAGCAATTTCCTTCGGAATTAATCCATTAATGTTGTTTGCCAAGAGAGACCTGCAATGAACAAGTAACTGCATTACTTTTATCTGAAAAAAATGCTTATAATGCTGTCCATTTAAACGAAGAATTACTTACAGATTGACCAGTGGGAGAACTTTCCAAGCCTTAGGAATAGACCCACTGAGATAGTTGACATTTAAATCTCTGTTTATAACCAAAAATAGTTAAATGAATAAATATGTGCTTAACGGCACTACTCAGTTGTGCATATTATCAAACAGTTGCAAGGGGTTACGTACAATTCTCGCAGAAAGGGCAAATTTGCAAAATCATCAGGTAATTCTCCAGTTAATTGGAGGCGTTTCAGCTGTCTGCATATTTAAACAAAACACCTTTTCTACAGTTAGTGTTGAACCCTTTTGAATTTCTTTAAGATAGCCCCGCGAGAGGGGGATCACCTCATTTCCTCTTTCAAAACAAGTAAGAGCTGATGAAACACTGAAATCTTCAATTAAAGAGAGGGACATTTTGAAATTCCTCGGTTATGGATGATAAATTATACTGTAGTTATTACAGGACTGGTTTAACTTCGTGTTTATAGACGAGTGTAGATCACTCTACGAGTCTAGCAGTGTATTCTACGAGTCTAGCAGTGTATTCTGCAAAAGAAAAATAAATTCATTTTGCATATTAATGTTAGCTTTAAACCTAGTCGTGCGCCTGTTACGGGCACCTCTATAACAGGTTGTTTGTTTTTTTCCGGCTCAAATGACTCATCTGGATCTAATTTCGTTACATCTGAATCTGATTCACTATATCTGACTCAAAATTATTAATTAACATAGTTATTGAAAACTTTTAAATCCATTTAGATATGTGCCAAACGAGTCAGATACAAAATGATATCTGACTCAAATAGCCCCTAGTTAGATGTATGAGCCGAGTCAGAACTCGAGTCAAACATCAGAAAAACGAAAAAAGAAATAATTAGATGCCTAGTGAAATTCAGTTCGCGAGTCAGACCCAAAAATACAAGGCGTAAGTACCATCAACTACAGAAAATTTCCTAAAAAATTAACCAACTCTGAATACACAACTAGACAAAAATTCATAAGATGTATGCACTTTTAAACGTGGGTAAAAATCAAATTGCTTAAATATAAAAAGTCCAGAGAAGAAATATATTACATATTCGTGATATGGCAAATGGTAGATGAGTTGTAAGAACAATCGCACACAACTTCAATGTTTCCTTCATTGGAGCCAAACTTGTCTGTATTCAAGTTCAGTTCTCCACTTCTACAAGATTTTTGGTTGACATTCTTCCAATATACAACGTTTAACTTTATAGATATTTGCTTTAGTGCTTGAACTGAGCGGGACACAACAAGCACCAAAATAACATATTAGTATTTACAAATATGTGCTTGAATATGCAGCATGAAGAATAATGGCAATGTAATTATAGGCGTCAAGGACATTGTTTCTTAACTCAACTTAGAATACATGAATCCGCTTCAATGTTAAAATGTTTAGGCTAAGTGAAATTATTCATAGTTAAAATGGGAAGCTGGGAACTCATTCAATTTGAGTTGAACATGTTAGTTAATTCCTCAAATGATATTATTACAGAGCTAGAGACCAATGGTAATGAGCAAACATCTTAAGGTTCAAGAAGAAAGAAATTAGTATCTATTGGTGGAACCTTGATTTATACTTTAGCATGCAAAAAAACTATGCGCTCCCGACTAAATCACCTAAATGTCCTAAAATATACTGTACTACCTTATACCGTACATAAAAAAAACAAACTAAATGTCCTAAAATATACTGTACTACCTTCAAAAAAACCTTATACCGTACATAACATTGAAAATGTGGGACCCACTACCAGTGTATATGGATGTTGCATGCCATAAAACAAAAATACAGCTAAATGAATAAATGATGAGAGAACACGCCATTAAAAAAAAAAAAAAAAAAAAAAAAAAAAAAACAAATTGGAAGCCCCGTCTTGGTCACTTCCATTTTGGAAAATATAAACATATACAGAAGAACAACGAAAATTACGATTAATTCATTATTCAAGTTGCCACTTACTAATTTTGTATTATAAGTCTAAGAAGATAGGAAACCAACCACCTCCAAGTGGTATTAAAGTGGATTATACTACTAATTAATTTCCTTACGTAAACAAAAAATTCGGCTGATCACATATGTTTCCATTCATTTTAAACAAGTCAAATGGAATGATCAGTGTGTAACGGGCAAACACGAGAATTATTGGAGTGACCCATGAGAATTCGTCTTCTACTTCAAGAGGTTTTTTGGAGGATGCTTTAGATTCTAGTAATCAGCATCCTTCACACCAGACTTGTTATTTTACTTGCTAAAGTTTTCTCCAAAGTCTTTATTGGTGCACTAATTTAATTTACCAACTAAAATAACAAAAACGAAACAAGTAACTCCAGCCGATACTACATCACTGAAGACGAAAAGAGCTTATGTCATATCGGAAATATCAATGTGGTTGACGGAGCAAAAAATACATACATATGAATGGTGATATTGATCTCAGATTTTTTTTCTTTTGAAGTTGAAAACGTATATGATGAATTTAACATATTAACATATGGATATGGTACTTGAAGTAAACGATAGGATACAAGAATTAACATATTAACATATGGAATGGTGATAGGATTCAACTGACCTTCATCTTCTGGTATGATTTGAGCTTCACAGCTGAATTCTTCCAAGCAATTCAACAGAAAAAACGAAACAAGAATTAGAAAACAGAAATGTCTGTTTGAGATGACATGAGATAGAAGCCTTGCATCCATATGTTTCTACTTTTCAATAACAACTATTCCTAAGCAAAAGAAGTAGTCACGTTTGGAAAGAGGCTTTGAATGAATTGGAGTGATATTTGGTACGGAAAGGAGGTGGGATTTTATTTTGAGGAAGAGCTATCTTTATGAAGCAGTAGTAGCAGTACCACATTAAGTTGGGAAACTGCTGGAAGACATTGACTTTTAAATGGCCATTGCCCCAACTATTTGACAAAACCCAAATGAACCCCTTCATAAAACAACCTGGATTCGTAAGATTACATTACACCAAATAGACTAGAGAGAGTATATATAACATGCAAGGGTGAGGTTGGACGGCAAGATGGAATATGCTGGAAATTTAACTTTAAATACGTGAGTTTCAATTGTCATAATTCGAAGTGTTGGAAGCACTGGGTTCTACTTATTGAGCACTTGAATGTAATTTCCCAATTATTCACAAAAATTTCAGGAATATTTAGAAAATAAAATAAATTTTAAGCAATTATTCACAATACGATCAGGGAGAATTTAGCCACTTCACTTCAGCGTCCTCTAGTTTCTTCTTATTTTTTCATACTGTAATAAGTCGAAATTGTGGAATCAGCTTGCCATGGATCCTCCGATGATGAATTAGTCATCTCTAATAGAGTACCCCCTTGGGAAGAGGTTGAGATATGTATTTGGCTATCGTACGAGATCCCTTCAGAGGCACTGGACCTGGAATCATCTGTCCTTGGACTACATACCGCAAGTGATTCTTGGACTGGCAGTCGACCTTTAAGCATGCCCACAACGGTAGACATCATTAGTCTAAGAGTAGGAGATCGGTTAGTGCATAAGAGAGCTATGTTTAACATTCTTAGAACTTCTTTCTTTGAATAGTTTGGCTTCAGAATGGGGTCAATAAGGTCAAGGAGATTCCCTTGCTCTTTTAGTACATTCGCCTGCAGTCGTAACAAAAAGGAAATTAGCTCTCATTGTCATTTGATATCTTCACCCAGAGATGCATGCAAGTCCTGAGTCCCTCACATTGCACTTAGGAAAGTACTAAATTTCCTTACAGATGAACAACAAGGGTCCTAACCATGATTTTTTAAAACTTCTTTGGGAACCTCTAGCCAAATCGACTTTTAGAGCAAAACCGAACTGTTTCGAGCCGAATTTATGTTCCTTTGAAAAAACAAAGGTGTTGGATAGATATCCATGCATCATAATATGTTAAACAGTGAATGTATTTGGTTACTTTACCCAGTCAAGAAGACAGAAGCACTCATCATTTGTCATATAGTTTGTGTTGCTCTTTCCACTGACAATCTCTAATGCAACAATTCCAAAGCTGTAAATGTCTGCTTTGGAAGTCAAGCGACCGCTCGATGCATACTCAGGAGCCATATAGCCTCTACAAGTAATACAAATACAAGGTGAATAGCGTGGCCAAACAAGACAGTCCAGCTCTATAATCTTTGTGGACATGTCAAAGCAGAAGTTTATACTTAAATCTCAATATTGTTAAAACACCAGATCTATTTTTGAGTAATTTAACCAACAAAAAAAAACTACCCTTTTCTCCAGTTAGTACCATGTTAGGCGCGTCTACACGTACTAAAGTACATGCTACAAATGAATATGGGAAGAAATGAAGTTTACTCACAAAGTTCCTACAATACATGTGCTGATGTGGGTGTTCCCCTCGTCAAGTTTAGCCATACCAAAATCAGATATCCTTGCAGTGAAATCCTTATCCAGAAGAACATTAGTTGTCTTTATGTCTCTGTGCACAATTTTCAGCCTTGATTCTTCATGAAGAATGCTAAACCTTTGGCAATGTCCATACAAATCCTAAACCTTGTTGGCCAGTCCAAGTTAAGTCGTTGATCTGCACGACCTAAAACCATGACATCTCCGATTACTGAATAAACAGATATCAAAACCGATACTACGGATTCATGGAATCTAGTAATGAGCAAAAGTTTGAGGCAAGGTGATTACCATATAAAGCACGGGCAAGACTATTATTTTCCATGTATTCATAAATTACCAGAAGCTGGCTTCCTTCAACACAACATCCAAAAAGCTTCACGAGATTAGGGTGTTGTAAACCAGAAATAATTCCAATCTCGTTCACGAATTCGCAGTTGCCTTGCTTTGACATGGCAGAGAGTTGCTTGACAGCAATCAATGAACCATCTGGGAGTAGGCCCTGCCATAATCCAATTGAGATCGAGGTTAAAAGTATATAAAAAAGTTGCACCGAATCGAAGTGGTTCGAGTTATCAAGTGATGCTTGGGCAATGACAAAAAAACAAAATGCCAGCAAGCAACTCGAAATTACCTTATAAACCGGACCGAACCCGCCTTCACCTATTTTATTTGCACGATCAAAATTCCTGGTTGCTGCTTTAACTTCTCTTAGAGTAAAGTAACTCGTCTGCAATAGCTCTCTAAGTTCTGCCAAAAAAAGGAAAATGAGCTACAAACATTTGCACCTGTAAAGCAATGAAAGCTAGACCTTGCCATGTGATTATGTTAAATTCATAGTAAACATGTAAAGAGAGCTTTGGAAACAACTGAGCAACTCTTTTCCAGGATTCACTCAGACAAATTTTCTTACTGCTAGAAATACCAGGTTATTCCTGTCGTAAGATGCTTATCCTTAAAAGAGCGAGAATACAAATGTCCCATGGGAATTACCATTTTATCACACATCATAACTATTGTGTATGAAACAAATTATTGCAAATACTTTTGTACTAAGTTGACTTTGGTTTCAGCAAAATATATCAAACTGCTCCAGATTTGGATTAAGCAGAGCCCGGGTCGATATCAATCTGCCAGAGGTTTTTAAGAGAGTTCACGGCAGAGTCAGTGTATTATCTTATTTCCTAGGGTCTCCTTGACCAACCACCGATGTTTAAGAGTGAAAGGGATACGTTTTTATTTCATTTTTCTAACCTTTGTCCTCAAGATCCTTTTTTCCAAGGTAACCTTTCTTCCAAAGGCTGGCCAAAATCAATATGATTAGAACAAATGAAGCAGCTACAATCCCAGCAATTACTCTAACAGATATGTGGCTCGTGTCAGTATCAAAATCTGGACAAAAGAATAGAAAAAGAATGTCATGATACAAATAAGAAATAAGAAGAAGATATTAAGTGATATAATGAAGACAAGTAAACTGTACGGATCAACTCACTTGGTGTGACTGCAATAGCTGAAATAAGAGGCCCGTATGCGAAGTCAGACGGAATGAAAATAGTTCCTTTCCCCGCCCAGTATAAGTGAATCTCCAGAGTGCTATTAGTAACATCAACATCATACTCTTTAATGATGCTCTTCCCAACACCTTTTGCTTCTTCTTCGATGTTAAAATCCTTCAGAAATCTTTTACCCTGCCAGAATCATACATCCAAAAACTTCGTTATAACATTAACCGGTAAAATTTCATCCAAATCAAGAAGTAGCCGAGACAAAGTATATGACATTGTTGTCTTAGCTATCACTAACGATAACAACTGTCCAATTACTCACCTGAATTGATACATCAAATATGCGTGTTCCAATTCCGGCAGCTGTTTTGTCAATTGGGAACATTATTTCAGCAAAGTGAAGCTTCACTTTATAATTTCCTGGACGTAAACAGATGCCATAGTACTTGAGTGAGAGAGGTGAAATACGAGCCGTCATGTATAAGTCTGTAACTGTCATGTTTGGGCTCGCTTTAGTAAGATAGTTAGCTTTGCCTTCGGGTAGGGGTACGATAAAATCCCCTGTAGTATTTCAAACCCATTTATCATTGTAGGAGTGAAATGACGATGGGCACATTGGCGATACATCGGCGTCATACTTCTCGTCTCCAATAGCCACCTCTGAGCCACCACAATTAATGAAAAAGGAATAATCTGCAAATGTCATGGTCATCAAATCTCATACATGGTTACACTCAAAAAGATTGGTCATTGTTGAACTATCAGTATCTGAGTATAAAACACTATGATTCCCTTCAACAAGAAGTTCAGATAGTTCCATTTGGATTTTGTGCCGCAGGGTAGGTCCTTTTTCAAGCACCAAGCAATTCTACATAAGATACTGGTTTAGTTCATATATTGTTAAATTATTATGTGCTGAAAGATGCAACCAAATTTTCAGGGAACTTACGACCGGTCCTCATCAGATGGATAACTCGACATTTTGTTCCTGTTTGGTAGTCAAAAAAATGAGATAAGTATAAGGTCATCAAATAAACAACAAAGAGAAAACATATTCTAAAAATCTACAGCTTACAAATGTGATTCCTGACAACTGGGCAGAGATGGTCCAGTAAAATTATTGTATGATAGGTCACTGCAAGACAGGATGACAACAAAGCCAGGTCAATGAAGTTAAGAAAACCTAAGATAATCATTGGAAGAAAAATAAAAATATACACATAATTAAGTCGTACAAGTTCTGCTTAGTGTTTGTTATCCACAGCGGGATTTGTCCAGTCAGTTGATTGTTGGTGAGATACCTATATCCAAACAATACTTCCTCTGAGTAATAATAAGTGTGGAAACCGTAATAACATGAAAACAAATCAACAAGAACTTTCAATGTAAACAGAATGATTCATGCACAAGTTTTGAGTTGTTGAATTGCTGTTTTACTTACAGGTATTTTAGATTTGGAATTTCTTGTAGGCTATGAATGTCACCTGTAAGTCTATTGAAGCTCAGATCTCTACAAGGAAAAGGTTAAGAGGAGAAAACTAGTTAGTGACACATAAATGTTATTACTATAATATATGAAAATATCTTATGAATATCAATAATGAAAGAACAAAAATATCAAACTTGTAAAACCAAATTCTGTTTCAGTTGTCCAATTGTAAAAATACTAACTAACTCAAATAGTCTACACTCAAGGGCAGTGACTCTAACAAATCCTGGAGCAAAACTAAATCAACATATAAATAGAAGAGACGGGTTAGACCATATAAGCAAACATACACTTGAAAAACACGAGATAGTGCCCCTGAGGAGTATGTAGGGCGCACACGGGGAGTGGAGAGAAACAGAGAGAGTTTTAGAGAATTTTTCTAGCAGCAGGACAGGTGAGGATTGAGTGGAATTAGCATGGCCCTATGGACGATTAGATATTTCATGCATCCAGTATATCACTTTCAAGCTAAAGCCTAATAACCCATCACGAATGCACTCCACAAAAGCTGTCCATCATCTCATGGCATATTTGGGCTCTCCGATCCGAACACCATAAAAAAATTCAGACAATAAATTAGTGCATATGAAATACACTGACACAATTCAGCAACAAACAACAGAAAGAAAAAAATAGCACTGAAAGTTTTGGAAGTAAGTAGTGTTGCTTTAAAATGGTTTTGTAATATATTATACTAATGTTAATTTTGTCAGTTCATATACTCTCTCTTTCAGGTAATCACTTGAGCTAAAGGAAATAAGCAAAAACCATGGATGTGATTAACAAAGAGCAACCAAATCTGGAAAACATTTGCTGATCGACACTAGTGCACAATCATTCATCAAAAGAAACTTACAGTCTTATCAGTCTAGGTATCATTTCTCCAATGTTTGATGGGATTGAACCTCTAATCAGGCAATTTCTTAGTTCCCTGTAGTACATCAATGATGCGAAGTTTTCATTAGAGAGTAAAATAACAGACATAAACGTAGGATTACACAATACAGGGAACCATAACCATGTGATTAAACTCACAATTGGGACATCACGCTCACATCCTGAAAATCTGGGAAGGGCGTTTCTGGTCCCTTTAAGTCCGACACTCTCCTGAAACAAGATATTTAACACATATGGAAGTGTGATACTAACTTGTTTGGGTTCAAAGGTTTTACTTCATGTGATGCCTGATAAATTTGGGGAATTTGTATCATAAGCAATTGTGAAGTAATCAGTAGAGAAGAGAGCAAAGTGGTCTAACAGTTTTGTTAAATTCTTTAGGTGGAATATGGTGGAAGGGATGGGCCCCTCCATTGATGTACCCCGTATATCCCTGCAAAGATAAATAACTTTTAAATATCGTCATGAAGTATTGAAGTGGAATTTATAAAATTATGCTCGACTGAATTAGGAATGAAGAAACCTTAGAGGGAAGTTCTGAGTGCGATACTCACAGCTCAATCAGTTGTGTCCAATTCCCAATGAAATCAGGTATTTTCCCAGAGATACTAGTCCCGGCTATCCTGCTGCAAATAGTAGCAAAACCAAAAATTGATTATTGCATATGCTCAATCTGTACAGAAATGGAATCATTATTAAGGTTTTTTTCAACAAAAAAAAAGCATCACATACAAATCTGCCATGTTCTTCAGATTAGCAAATGTTGCGGGTAAAACTCCAGTGAAATTGTTCCCAGAAAGAGCTCTGCATGGGTATCAAAACAACATAATGATCAGCCTTTAAAAAAAAAAAACTTTGACAATGAGCCTCTATTGGTAATGATAATGCAAAAATGGTGTTGACAATTTATTGGTTTCACATAATATGTTCTATTATCTAGGCCTTGTAAAATCAGCTCCTATAATAACTACTTGCGTAAGTCTTCACTATCAGTTATCACTGAGAAAAATCTAGGCGGTCCAAATCCCGGACTCAAGATTGTTAGAATTGGTATTGAGTAGAGAGTACAAAGGAAGAACACTAAGAACACAAATATTGGTTAAGCTTTTGCATATATTTCATTTCTGAACATGAAGTACAACTCGCTATAGACACAACACTAGGAACGGATTCCTGTGACCGCGTAATATAACTGACTCCTAGATGATACACCAACTCCTCACTGATAGGAGTTACAAACATAACAAAATTTTCAACAAAGATGTTATCTTAACTGAAAGTGCAGAACATTTAACACTATGTCTCAAACATACTGTTTGCTCCACTTATGCATGCCCTAGCATCATGCATGCACACTGCTAACATCCTTGCTCAAGAACACTCATTTATTTGAGATGGCTTATTTGGTTATATAAGCTTAACATATTGGACGGTTTTAAATAATCTTACAATTGTGTCAAACTGGTGAGCTTGCCAAGCTCTGGAGGAAGGGGTCCTTCAAGCTGATTATCGGTCAACACCCTGCAACAGACAATTGTGCAAGTAAAAACTTAAATCATCACAAACAATTCCGTTTTTATATGAACCAAAAAGAAGAATCCACCGCATCTTACAAATGTTGTAAAGTAACAATTTCAGCAATTTCCTTTGGAATTGACCCCCCAATGTTGTTGGCCAGCATAGCTCTGCAAATAACAAGTAATGCATTACTTTTAATTTGACGCAAACATTTAAAATTGTGGAAGCAACAAATAGAATGAAGAATTACTTACAGATTCACGGGTGGGAGAGTTTTCCAAGCCTTAGGAACAGACCCACTGAGATAGTTGTGATTTAAATCTCTGTTTTTAACCAAAAATAATTTACTAGTACTACTCAGTTGTGCATATTATCAAACAGATGAGTGAGGGAGAGAGGTTACGTACATTTCTTGCAGATAAGGAAAATTTGCAAATTCATCAGGTAATTCTCCAATTAAGTTGAGGCGTCTCAGCTGTCTGCATATCCATAGGAAACACTTTTTCAACAACTTTTTGAATTTCTTTAAGATAACCCCGGTAGAGGGGGATAAGTAACCTCATTTCCTTTTTCAAAACAAGGAGGAGTTGCTGGAACACTGAAGTCTTCCATTAAACAGAGGGACGTTTTGAAATTCCTCGGTAATAGATATAGATTAGAATTATATGACTGGTTTTACTTCGTGTTAACATGAGTGCAGTAGATCACTCTACGATACTGTTGGATGGGCAGACGTATTCTGCAAACAAATTCTTTATTGTTAAAGGGCCCATGGCCATGGACGTGCGGTCCAAAACGGGAGTCCTTTGATTTTCCCTTCTCTATGTATACAGAGGATATAATATTCATGTAACCCTATAACTCTTATCAATAGAATTATGCCTCTTTCTCCTTCCCTATTATTCCACTGCAATACGTTATCATGCACGAAGCTATACCGTGGAGCTATATGAGATCGATTGATTTATTTTTATTTTTCTACATGGATGATTTCCATCAACGCTGGAATCAAATAAGCTAAGTTGGATCTATGTTCTCCTTTTTCTTTTTCCCTGTTTTTGTTTTTGATTTTGATTTCGGTATATCTCTATAATCGTTAAAATTGATTTGACTGTAACAAAACAAACTAGCTATTAAATCCATTGGTGTTGATGAAAATTGCTTTGATTTGCTGTATAAGTTATGTCAATGAATTTTGATTTGCTTTACAAGTTATGTCCGTGCAAATCCATGGGATGATTACATTTTATTTTATAATATATGTATGTATGCTTGTGATGGGATTAAATTGTTGATATTAGTAGTTAGCTGGAAAGGAAAAGCCCGGTCAGTTCGAACACAACCCGGTCCGGTCCAACCCAACCCGGACCGGCCCAACCCAAATCGACCCGTTCCAAGCCCGGTCCGATCCCTTTTCAGTTGTGCCCTGTCCTGTTCTGTTCCATTTTTTTTTGGGCGGTGCGCGACATAGTCCGTTCCGGTTTTATATATATACAGTGGGAACCGATATTTGAGGTATGTAACTAATCTGGGTTCCTACATTGATTTTTTTTTGTTGGGCTTATTTATCTGGTTTTTAGAACAAGTCTAGTTCTGTTTTTTCCCTTAAGATAAGTCCATATCATAGAAACGGTCAACTTAAATTATGACTGTTGATCTCGTTCGTTAAGAATTTTGGTCTTAATGTTATTTTGTTCTCTTGAATATGATATTGGCTATAGTTGAATGGTGTCTTTTGTTCAATTGGTTGTACCAACTCGATTCCAATGTATTCATTTGGGGTTTAGAAGTACTTGAGCACCATTATTGTGTACTTGATATTTTCTTCCCAAATTTGAAATGTTCTGTGGGATGCAATCCACTGGCTCGACTAATAAGAGTCGGTATTTTCAAAAGATACGTTGCAAATAAAATCACATGTATTCCAAATTTTGTGGAAGAACTCACAAAAGATGATACGAGTCAGAAAATTTCCATTTCTTTACTTCATCCATGATACTAACGAACCAGTTTATGTTGAAATATGACAACAAGAGAACTATCTTTAGTAATCGATTCAACCTAAAGTAATTGGTTGACATGTGTAGTGAGATTCTCTTGGCAAGCAACAAAAATTTCTTGGTTTTAACCCTTCGACATAGAAGGAGATAAAGAAATTTCTCAAATTAAGCTAAATGTAGCAAAATTGAAAATGGAAGAACCCCGAAGTAATGAGGGTTAGACGTAATGACTCATATGAAGCATGTGAAAAGGGACATATATATCATGAGACAAAGATGTATTTTTTCCCAGTAATAATGACACCAAAGTACAGGTATCAACTGAATATGGGAATGGGATGAAACTAAAATGTAATTCTAGATCCCGTCATAAATGAAAGAGTTGGAAATACACCTGGTCATAGGTGTTGATATATACAATGTAATGTGTGTATCATAGTAGCAACCAATTTTCACATCAACTTTAATGGCAACAAGAACTTTGCCTGGCCAATTGAATATCTTATTCAGTTGAACTAGATCCAATGTCTGCACTTATGGAGTGAAACCACGAGACATAAATTCTCTAAAGCACTTGAGATATATCTGGATGAAACGTAACATATATTCGCTCTAAAGTAATTGAGTTAAATTTGACTTTTGTTACGTAATAAGGCCACACCACTTATTAAATCTCTCAAGACTCAATGTCTAAGCTCTGTATGTACTAAGGGCTAATCACACCAAAGGGTGTTCATGCATGAACTATTACCTACCTTTTTGTAAACTTACAGTGAGAATGAAGTTGATTGCATCTATAAACTATTTCTAATGAATGTGGAAGGAAGCATATCCTTAGAAAATTAATGTGTCAATCTAGTGAATTGTAAATCACTGGAACTTGAGTTACTGAATTTATATTAACCCTAACAATGAACTGATTGGGATTGATTCATAAAGACTTTGACATAACCATAAGGCACATTGGTTGTGACACGATGTTCCGTTTTGAAGTACTAACACAGGCATCACTTCATTTGAGTATACATGACAATGAACTAATAGAATGCGAAGTTACGGCATCTATCACAATCAGTGATTTCTAAAGTTACTAGATTTGCATTGCCTCTCCCCATTATGCTTTAGAGTAAGAAAGCATGTCACTCATCTTACAAAGTCTTTCTTTAGTAAAACATGATTGAGACCATCCTGTTTTACTTAGATGCAAATGGTAAATAACTCATTTTTCAAAGAATAAAGTGTTGTTAGCTAGTGAACATATATCCATGCACAATGCGGACCATTCAAGTGATTTATGGCTCTGCTGGATGATTCGATGCATTGAATCAGTTATTTCTCACAACAAATGATGCGTTTAATTTTTGTAAAACTCCTAGCACGTACTACATAATGCAAAGTGCAAAGGCTCAACACCCTTGTTAATGCTAGAGAATTTATATCAAAAGGACTTGATGAATATTGCATGTTTAATAGGATCAATATAGATCATATTTATACCCAATGGTCTCGCAGAGACTACCCAATGGTGTCTAAGGAATAGGTTATGCGTACCAACATACCTTTTATTGCTTTGGGGATATGCAATATTACACGCATCTTTACTTAATTCGTTTTAAAACCCAATATTAGTCAACCTTTTCTGCGTACTGGATTTAAGCCTGACATTCGTGTTCTTACGCATTTTTTGGTTGCACTATATATGTGCCATTACGACTCCACATCGTATTATGATGGGTCTTCAAAACTGTTAAGTAGTTATGTTGGAAATGAGTTCCCAAAAATTATCCGCATTTTAAACCTTTTGGCAGGAGGTCTCTTACCGCTACATTTGCGGGTTATCACTTTATTGAGACAGTCTTCCCATCGTTAGGGGGAGATAAGAAAAAATATTTTCTAAAAGAATGACAGGAAATGTCGTGGTGTGTTCCCACTGTGTCTTATATTGATTCTTGTACTCCACAAATGTAAATGTGAAGTGATAAAGAATATTCGATTTTCATAATGTACACTGATGTTGCTAAAGTGATGAGATCACACATACCAGCTGCAAACTTACCTGCAAGGTTACAAATCCTCAATAAGAGATATACACCATAGACTAAGGTGTTGTAACTACACTCAGTAGAAGTGTGGTTGAGGTCGTGGCTCCATAAAGAAAGTTGGAGAAACCACTTGGTTCGATCAATCCTCACCTAGAAAGGAAGTAGGTGAGTAAGGCACAACTTATTTATATCATCAGAAATTATCTCATGAGATTGTCTTTGAATATGTCCATGAATCGAACTGGAGGACGCTCCAAAATTTGAAATGATTCTATAAAACAATGAAATCCTGACGCATTATGAGAATGCATATGAGTCAATGGAAGGATCATGCGTGCACAATGATGATATAATCCATAAATAGTTTCTCCAGAAGTAGAGCACAATGAAATCGAACCATGCTTTAATTTGATTAATTTCAAATAAATAACATATTTGGCCTATACAATCCAGGTAGAACTTGGTTCTTTGACAAATATACAGGTATTTGGCGTGGTAGTGCTAACCAACAAAGTGTAAAGCCTGTGGGACATATGTGGTTATTTGTCACAAAGTGTAATAAGAAGAATGATGTCTTAAAGTATAAAGAATCACCTTGTGGCGCGAGGTTTCTCACAAACCCCTGGATCGCTTACTCTTTTGAATATCATAATGTTCAGTTAAGTAGTTTGCTCGGTAGTTTCCAAAGAATTTGAAACATAGTAGATGTGGTTATATCTCTGGAGATTTAAACTCAAAGATATTTGCAAAAGTGCATGATGGCGTTTTTCTTCCCAAGTCGAATGACTCTAAACCACGGAGTGTGTTTGCAGTTATATTAGAACACTCACTTATTGATTTAAACAATCAGGCGGATGTGGTATACCCGTCTAAGTGACTATTTGATTGGGAAGGGATAAACAAGTAAGGTTTTGTACCATGCGTATTAGTTCCTGATTCAGAATTATAGCTATCTATGTCGACGGTATAGACATGATAAGTACTCTTAATGGAATAAGAGATCTTACAAGCTATTTCAAATCTGAATTTGAGATGAAAATCCTGGGAAATATCGATCTTATCTATGTTCTGAACTAGAAGACCGAGATTGTGGTATAGTATACCACCAGTTTGCATATGTTCATTGTCAGGAAATTTAACAAAGAAATGCATCCTGCTAGCACTCCCATGATTAGTCGAGTTTCAAATGTACATAAATGACCAATTCGTCTAAAGGAAGATGACGAAGTTGTGTCGGAAGATGAACTTCCCTTATCTAAGTATAATAGACTCATTATTGTACTTAGCATAATGTACTTGACCAAATGTTACATCCTCAGTGAACTTGTTAGCTAGACTTAGCTCAGCGCCAACGCAACGTCATTGGAATGGTATAGTGAATGTAATCATGTACTCAAAAGTAACCATTGACATAAATTTGTTTTATCCCTACAAGGACATAAAAAGGGATGCTAATGAAAGTGCAATCCAAAAGTTGTTGATTATGAAGCAACAATAATCTCTTCTCCAACGAAAGTAATCAGGGAGAGATATGGTAGACTATTTTCTAAGTCATTACTGATATTCAGTTTCGAAAAGTACATGACTAAAGGAACTGTCTGGAACAACTCTGAAAGTAATCAGGGGGAGATGCCGACATCAGGGGGAGGATCCAAGGATATGATGTCGACATATTTTACTTCGAAATTGAAGCTGTGTTGTACTATTTTTCCATTCGATCGAGAATATTTTCCCCCAAAGGGTTTTGTTACTCGACAAGGTTTTAGCGAGACAACACTAAAAACATCAAGTATGTTGAATGTTGAAGACATAAAGATTGCGTTGATATTACTGAAAATATCTGGATCAAAGAAATGAAATGCGATAGTCTGTTAAGCAATGTAACTTCCAGAATCAACAACATGGTCTTATAAATATTCAAGTCACCAAAGTAAAGTGTGATAAACTCCTTTTGACTACATTAGATTAATGAAAATTGTCTGACATCAGGGGGAGGATCTAATGGTGTGTTAAACTATTTTCCTTTACCGAGGTTGCTTTTCCCCACAGGGTTTTATTACTCGGCAAGGTTTTTAATGAGACAACAACAAACACCGGGAATGTAATTTCACAGCTAAGGCTATTATCTTTGCCACGAGGATTTTCATCCTTAGTAGTAGTGAAGCAACTAGTCAACTTCAACGGTGATCATCTGCAACGGACCACCTTTACTTGCATCTGTTATGTTGTACTCTTTTCTCTTCGTCAAGGTTTTATCCCACTGGGTTTTCCTTGTCAAGGATTTAATGAGGCAACGTATACGCATGCAACTATGTTCTAGGTTTACTTAATATTGTACTCTTTTTGTTTAGTTCAGGTTTTGTCCCTCTGGGTTAGCCTGACGAAGTTTTAACGAGACAATTAACTTAGACTCGACGATATTTGAAGATCGTATTACATGTGATGAACTACATGTAAAATACGAGACAACATGTGAAGAGTTGTACCAAGGTTTTGTCCCACTGGGTTTTTCCTTGTCAAAGTTTTAGTGAGGCAATTGATTTCGGCGCAAGTCATCAAGGAGAGGACGACATTTGAAGAACTACATTCAAAGTACTATATGTGAAGCACTATGTATAAAGTTTTGTTGTTGAACCGCACAAGGGGGAGTGTTAAAGGGACCATGCCCATGGATGTGCGGTCCAAAACGGGAGTCCTTTGGTTTTCCCTTCTCCATGTATATAAAGGATATAATATCCATGTAACCCTATAACTCTTATCAATAGAATTCTGCTTCTTTCTCTGCCTCTTTCTCCTTCCCTATTATTCCACTGCAATATTTATTTTATTTTAGACTTGCAAGATTGGGTATACCTAGATTAGTTAGGGTATGCCAAATAAAACAAAATAGGGTCGTTCGGTAGTAAAACCCCAAACTCCTTAACCATATATTTTTGAAAATGGCTAAACTGCCTTTGTTTAACTAGTACTAATCAACCTGTTTATTTAAATGTTTAATTAGCACTAGTCAACTTGTTTATTTTAAATAATTTAGTTAGATTAATTAGTTGAATTATAAGATATGAAATCTTTTTTCGGTTAGATTGAACTTATGAAATTTGTTGGAAGGTTTTTGAGAAAAGAAAATTGTTTTGAGAATCTTGTTTCTAAATGAAATGAAACCATACTAGTCAACCACTTCTAAAAAGGGGATTGCAAAGATGTTTAATGGTTTCATTCTCAAAATTACGGAAGAAATAAAAACTTACATAACTGAAAGTATGAAAAGTCGGCAAGGTCGACAAATATGAAAGATAACGACTATCAATAGCCAGCATGTTGGTAATAAACCAAGATGACGACCAAATGATATTTTTCGTACAGAGAAAGGTGTTACAAATGCATGACTAGTGGCAATGTATTGATTTCATAACCTGCCGAATAAATTGTAGTCGTCAAGGTCGAGAATGTGAAACACTAACGACTAAGAATCTTATATACAAGCTCGTCACGATTACAGATAAAACAACATGACGACTAAATGAAAAATAGGACACAAAGAAAGGTTGATGTAAGATGTTATTAGTCATCATGGTCGAAATTGCACAAAGTGATGACCAACACAAAGTCGTCAAGGTAGATATTTGAGGATTATGATGACCCTGAAACTTATAAAACTTATTGAATCAAAATCGTCAACCTACACAAATTAAACCATGACGACTTTTGAATACCAAGAAAAGTCGTCATGCTAAAAAATATATCTCCTTGATGAATTTTCATAGGAATTTGGAATTATACAGGATATGGTATTGGGTACAAAATCATACTCAATCTCATATAGACCCAAATTTTAGATTCTTATTGATTTTTTAGTTTCGTTTTGATTTTTCGTTTTTTTTTTTTTTTTTGATTTCATCACGTAGGGTTAGAGTTTTGAAGATGGATTTTGAAGATTGTTTGGATGGGTTTTAGTTTTACGGTTTCAACGAAACTAAATCCATGTATTAAGGCAATTTGGTCTCTCAACATCTTTTAGACACCCCTAAACATAAATTTTATATCCCCAATTAATTTGGGTATACCCAATCTGGCTGTATATTTTTGCAGTCGGTTTTGAAATTTGAAGTGGCTGCGAGGATTATGTCCAAGCAAAGTCAAAAAAACTCTTTATCCAAGTATATATAATGGCTAATTGCCCTTACTTTCTTTTGTTTTAATGATTTTAATTAGTTTAGTTTATCCAGTGTTAGTATTAGATTAGACTAGTAAGATTTTATTTATAGTTAGTGGTTGAGAATTACGGTTTGAGTTAGAAATTTTAGAGGGAAGAAAAGGAAGTTTTCCTGGTGATGTGTTTTGTAGTTGTAGTGGTAAAAAGATTCGAACTCTAAGACTTGTGAAGGATTTTTTAGACTCAAATTAAACTCAACAATTAAATAAAGTTGTATCAAAAATATAAAGAAAACACCGAGACTCTGGATTCCACCATTAACCAATTAAGTGATATAATCTAATCAATATTCATGCAACTCTTTACGTTTAAAGTGATTCTAATATTTTGCAAAAGTAGATTTTTGGAATAACAAGTATATTTCGAAAGCAAAGAATATCAAAAACATAAGTCTAAGCATAATCTATCAAGAGAAATCACAATTGTTTAAGAAAAATCATTCAATCAATTCTCAATCAAAAGCAAATAATCATATAAGAAATTGCAAAAATAATTAAAATAGAATTATACCACTTTTCATGGAACAATGGCTTCCTCCGTCGCCTCGGCTAAGGGGTTTAGCTCCTCATATTAATCACTTGCTCAAAGTACATATTTATAGCTCAAAAGTTGATTAAAAGAGTAAAAGAATACACTGTAGTCGCTGAAAGTCTAAAACAGAAGACTGAATCGTTGCTGAAGGGTTTCGGTCACTGCAGACAGGAACGATAGGCGTTTATTGTCACTGAAAGAAGTCTGCTCCTGCGACTGTTGCTTATGCGTCTTATGTTCTTCGTTCCTTATTCTTTGCAGTAGCAGAAAACAATTTCGTCTCTGATTTTCTGGCTTTCTCTAAGGCTCTAAACTTTCCCCAAAGTGTTCATAACTCTTCCTTGGCCTCCCTAGAGCTTATATATCCCTCACAGGTCGGTTTAAACTCGATCAAAATCTCTTTTTTTCTTCCCAAAAATAAACTTTTCTTTTCTGCCAAGTTTTGAAGATTCTATCCTGTTTTATCACTTCACCTCCTTCCTGAATTATCCAAACTATCCTCTTATTCTTCGACAAACAAATCCTTGCGATATATAGCACGTAACTTCCATGTATAACTCGAAAACTTGCCTGTTTCCATTTATAGTTTTTTTCTTCCCTGTTTTATCAAAACCCGATCATCTAGCCCATTCTAATCGATACAAACAGATGTACCAACCCTGTTTACTCCATTCAAGTCCATCCCAACTTAGTTTGGCGATTGAATCTCCTCCAATCGGTTCCAAAAATCCAACTCTAAATATCAACACGTCTGCGCAGCGAAGAACTTTTTTTTCCCTCCAAAAATGAATTTCAAACGAAGGGGATGACCTCCCCTTATCCATACCAGGGGTGCGAATAGCAAATGGTCACCCCCTTAGTAATTTGGGTGCCCCTTAGTAATTTTCTCCCATGAGCGCAAAAACCACTTTTCCAGCCAAATTCGCTGCAAAAGCTCATTTTTCCAAAAACACCTACAAGGGATAAAATACCAAAATTAGTACAAAAATGGGTACTAACACTATACACAAAAGAGATAAAAATAGACACATAAATGTGTCTATCACCTGGCCGTATATAGATATTTCCCAGTTGTAGATGCACTCGACCTAGACGACGTAGAAGAGGTGTGCTTGAATCGCGACGAACAAGCACGTATCTTAAATGTAGATAAATTCGACAAAGCAGTTATGGGTTTGTTCTTTAATCACGAAGAACAAACTCATTTTCTATAGGTGGATGGATTAATCTATTCGTATTTGGATTTGTTCTTCAATTACAAAAAACAAACACATATTCTAGCCGTCGACGGATATTTCCTAGCTGTAAATGCATTTGACCAAGCTATAGAAGGGTACGTTCTTCAGTTACGAAGAACAAACACATTTGTTAGTCATAGATAGATATTTCATACCCATAGGTTGACATATTCTAGTCATAGATGGATCGACTAAGGAACATATAGGTCTGTTGGATGGGTTTGTTCTTCAAAAAAAACAAAGTTGTTGATCGATTTTCCTCAAAAATAAAAAATAAAAGTGTTGAATGATTTTTATCAAAATAAATAAATAAATAAATTGTTGATCGATATAAGTTAACATCGAGGTTAAAAGGTGATATGGTTATAAAATTTATTCAAGGTTAACTTTATCGTTTATTATCTGCTAAGACAACCCTTATCCCACCACCTATATAGAATAATTCTCTTGTAGCCCCTTCAAAATTCCTACACCCCTAATAATAAGTTCTTTTTTTTAATATGATGCAACCGGGCCCAACTCCCCTAAGAAAACTCATCCAAGTGGATCAATTCCATTGCCGACCCAACCGTTATCCCCAACAATAAAGTCCAATCTCGGTACTATCCATACTTGAGATTGGAAAAAATGGGGAATCCAATGCTTCTGAAAGGAGATGGAGCAAAGAAATATGTGGAGCAGAGAAACTGTTGCTAAAAGAACCCTAAATTCTTCACAAGATGGTAAGAAAACATCAATCGATCTTTATCTACTGATAAGTTGCACACTTTCAATCTTGAAATCGAGTGAAAATGCTTTGAAGTGCGATTCGGGCGAGATAATCGAGTTAAAATCCTAACTATTACTGGAAAAAAGTGGAAAACAACCAGTTGTTGTAACTTTCTCTAGTGATCTTGCTAGGAAGCTCGTAGATATATTGTTTGAAGCTTTGAATCTTCGTGAGAAGGGGTTTTGGAAAGGTGACGGTTCAATGTGTTGGTTTACTGCGAAGCAAACAAAAAAATAACGTTGGAATTTTCCTTCATGTTCTATGCTCGTTACCTGAATACACCTCTGAGACAAGATCGTTTTTCGTATAAGATGGCAACAATAACTTTGGATGGTTCAATCTTGCTTGTACCATTGATGATACTATGACCATGTTATAAAGAGATAAAATCTCTCCAATAGTTTCTTTCATCCTTGAAACCCTAAACCTTACCTGCAAATCTCCACCTCCAAGCTACCTTCTATAAGTCAATATTAACCGGTTTTACCGCTTCCTTCTTCTCAATGGATTCTATAATTCCTTGCACATCTGTCTTCTCAGCCAATTCTACCTACTCCTGATTTGTTTCCATTAACCCCCCACTTCATGAACATTTATGAATCTTCGCCACCCTTTCACAAATCCTCAATATCAAAATAATTCAACTTTTCCTTTTATTTTCTCCTATTCCTCAACCCCTGGCACACTAAAATTTATTCGATATTTTGTTTCTCTCTTCCATTCTGGATTACGTCTCCTTTTGGTTCATCTCTTCTTCACTCTGAACCCTTTTCACCCTTCTTCAATTGGTGTTGGGCAATACTTTAAAACTGCTAAACCTTCGGTTCCAAAATCTTTCTCTTCCTCTACCAGTCAAAAAACCAATCCAGAACCATTGTGAAACCCACAATTCAAAATTAGTATGATGTCTATGCTTCCAATGTTTCTGTTAAAAATATGGAGGGGTCTATATGGAAAATAATTAACATACACCATGAGTTTATGGGTGACTATGGACATTCGGATAAAGCTTTTGTGCTCGCCTCCTTTACCAATCTAGTTGATGGGCAAAGGTTGCTAAAACTATCAGCATATATTTTGATATCACCGACGTCTTTGATATAGCTCGTTTGGATCAGTGTAGTATCGTCATCTTCTTAGCTTTCACCCATACCAATAATGATTGTAAGGTAATTTAAAGTGTCGATTTTGGTGTATGTAAGCTATCAATGTCTAAGTAGAATCCATGCATGTTTGTTATTCGATCATTTTTAAAGTTCTTCATATGTGATATCGCATTTATTGGAGTACCTCTGCACCTCTTGACATATCATGTTTATGAAGCTCTGGAAAAATGTTGTGGCACTCTTGTAAAAGTTGAGAAGAGCGCTCTAAATCTATCATATATCTCAGCGATAACAGTGAAGATAAAATCGCTGAAAAGCATTAGTTTCGTCCCCCGATTAATTAAGCTCAACACAGATGAAGGGAATTGCCAAAGTTTAGAAAGATCTCGTGTCCTTTAAAGGCTACTGCTGGAGTAAACACAAGGCTGGGTAACACATACTCTCATGAGAATATCCCTGATAAAAAAAAATAAAAAAAATCCCTGACAACGTTTGGGTTAGGATAACTAACACGAGCTTTCATATTTCTTCTCCAAATTTTGTTGATCCTTCCTTACCTCTCATATTTGATACCACATTTATTTCTCCATCATGTAACACCTTCTTTGATTCTTCAAACTGTATCTCAAATTCTCTATCAATCATTCTATCAATTTTCCTATCTCAATCTCATAACACCAACCTATATTTCCCTTTTATTTCGCAGGTCCTAGTTATCATTTCTTTGGTCTCTCCTTATCTCAAGAAAACTGGTCAGTTTTTTGTGAACTTGCAATTCAAGTCAAAGTGAATCAAGTATTCAACTTTTTTGTTGAGTTGGGACTACATTTTGGTATAAGAGCAAACTACAAAGCAATCCTTAGTCAATACACAAAATACTATGGTGTCATTGATTCAATAATGACAGTCGGAAGTACTAATACCGGGGTATCGATTTCAGATATTGATGATTCAAGTAATTATCTGGACGGTGTAGCAAAAATCTTCACCACTTTGACGCAACCGACAATACTCCAGTGAATGATCCAAATAGATTTCAAATGGACGCAACTTTACTAGATACAACAATTTCCAATCAAACTACTAGCAGTCTAGAAGATAATCTATATTTACCCCTAGTTTTGAGGCTTATGCAAAAAACGGGCTATTGAAAGAGATGAGAAGATTAGAATGTTTGTATAACAAGTATGTAACTGTTGGTACCTTGAATGACGTCTTTATTTCAAGGGTTAAGCGAGGTAAGTAATGAAGCCGAGACTCATGACTTAGAATGTGCAACGGTTAAATGATCCAACAAAAAGATCTGCAGTTAGATTCTTTATTTATTCCTCGAAGCTAACTTTATCTATCTATACGGATCTAAGAGAGGGGAATTTATGCAGTCAGAAACTTCTGACTTATGTAACACACGGAATTTTGATGATAATTTATTTCTCTGAATTGATGCTTCTAGTGGAATCATTTGTTTTTGGAAGAGAAATGATTTTGAAGTTACTGATTTGTTTTGTGGGATATACACTTTGTTTATCATGGTAAAAATATAATTAACTTCTTCCGTTGATTTCTCGTAGTAGTTTATGTAGCTAATAACCCTTCTCATAAGCAAGATCTCTGGAATGATTTAGCTTATCTGAGAAACCTTCATGTGTTTCCTTGGATGGTCTCGAAAGATTTTAATGTCGTTGGTTTCCCATGTGAGAAAATAGGTGGTACTATCTTGTCAAATTGTATGTAGAGATTTACCGACTTTATCGAAGCAACAATCTTGTTGACTTACCCCTCCAATGTGATCTCTTCACTTGGAAAAATAGGCAATTTCCAAGTCCAACCATGATACGAATTGATAGAGTTTTATTATCTCAAGACTAGGTAGAGAAATTCCCAGAGGTGGTGCTGGTTACTTTGACCAATCTTGCATATGATCACACACCTTTATTGATTAATATTTTTGATGAAGGTTTGGGTCCTTCACCCTTCAGGTTTGAAACTACGTGGTTCTTTGTTTAAGGTTTTTCTGATATGTTGAAATATTGTTGGCTTAATTTGTAAGTCAATGGGTTACCTACCACTAGGCTTTGGAGGAAATTGCAGATGTTGAGTAAGAAAATAAAAACTTGGGTGAAAGAAAATCTTGGACATGTGAATAATTAAATCTTTAGTTTCATTGAGGGCCTAAATGATATTAAGCTAATCGAAGAAGTTAGAAATCTTAATGATGACTAAACTGCTGAACGAGCACACCTAAAGGATTTGGGAAATCTTTTTTTTATGAAACAAAGGTATGCCAGACAGAAGGCTTGACACACTTTTATTAAATTGGGTAAAATCACTCATTACGTTCATCAGTATGTCACCTTAAGAAAAATAACAAACACAATAGTATGCTGGAAACGTGACTATTGAGAGGGAATAAATCAAGGAGACCATTTTTGGTTTTTATATGTCACTTTTCAAAGAAGACTTTGATTTCAAACCTCTACCTAATGATGGTTGGTGTATGAAAATTTCTCAAGAAGAAAGGGACAATCTTCAAAAACGTTCTCGGAGGAAGAAGTTTGGGAGGCAGTAAAGGGTCTGAGAAAAGAAAAACTGTGAATGAAAGACTATAGACCTATTAGTCTATCATATAATGTTTACAATATTATTGCAAAGGTGTGGACAAATATGCTGAAAGGATTTATAAACAAGGTTATCTCTTTCAATCAAGTAGGTTTTCTGAAAGGATGAAAGATTCATGATAAATCTCTTATTTATAATGAGTTGGTGGATATCAGGATTAGAAATCCACTTAACGGTTTGATAGTAAAGCTTGACCTTGAAAGGAATTTAAAAAGGTTATGCTAGTATTAACTTGATTTTATAGTTGTGTCTATGGGTTTAGGTGAAAAAGGCGGAAGTGAATCTTTATGTGTGTTTTTATAGTCTCGTTCTCAGTCATTACCATGGTAGGGGGTTAGACAAAGAGATTCATTGCCATATCTCTTATTTAATATCGTCATGGAAAGGTGTATTATTCTACCCTACAAAGTTGGAGAACTGGGTTTCATTAAAGGCTTTGGGTATTCACCAACTAAAACGATTTTATATCTTCAATATGCTGACGATATAACTGTTTTTTCTAGCCGCAAGATGGGAACAGGGTCATAATTTATTCTCGGTTTTAAGAGGCTTCAAAGTCCTTTCAGTTCTCAAAATTTACAATTGTAAGACGATATTGGTGGTAGTTAGAGAGGTGGATGATTTGACTATTTGGGCCCAACAGTTAGGTTATAGAATAGACTCGTTGCATATCACCTATTCGGGACTACCTTTAGAGGTTCAAGTCCAAGCATACATGGGACCCGGTCCTTGGGAGATTTGACAATAGACTAACAATATGGAAGCAAGTGCCCTTATCGGAAGATGGTAGTCTGACTTTGGTTGAATTTGTCTTTTCTGGGTCACCAATCTATTACCTTTTGTAGCTACATGATCCTAAAAGTATTATACAGGATCTTGAGAGAAAGATGAGAAACTGGTTGTGAAACAACGCTAATGGCTCGAACGAAATACATTAGTTGGAATGGCTAATTTGCTTAAGCCTTTTCATCGTGAAGGACTGGGTATAGTTTTTTTTTGTTTTTTTTAGAATTGACGAATCTTGTTATCTTATCGAAATGCCTTCGGCATTTTGTAAATGAGAAGGACAGTTTGTGAGTTCAGGTAATTATTTCTAAATTCAATCTTAATCCAATTCAAATTTTAGCTCACCCTTTCAAACATGAATTACGGGTCCAGTTGTTATATAGTTATTTCTAAATTCTCATGTATCTACTATAAAAACTATGAACTGATAATCGGAGATGGTGATGGTTTCTCGTTTTGGTTTGCGCATGATGTGGCGACTCTTGTTTTGAAAATATTTTTCCTTCACTTTATAGGATTGTTGTTAATAACGAAAGATTTGTCAAGATGCATATCAATACTGGTGATCAGGTTAAATGGAAGATAATTTTTTAAGAGGCTAATATAAATAGATTTAGGCCTTATTTTATTTTGCAAATTCATTAATTGGTTTGCTCAGTGAATACCTTCTTTTCTAATACATCCTTACCTTTTCAAATAAAAAAATTCTAATGTGTTATTCTGAAGCATGAAAAAAAAATCTATTATCCATCTTAGTTTTTATCTACCTAACAGAATTGAACACCGACCCGAAATAAAAACTTTGCCTGATATTTTTTACTACTGTTATGGGGATCATACCACAAAAATTCACTTAAAATATCAACAAACTCTGACACCAATTCGATACATATTCATTAGCTACCGATCCTAAGAGCAAGGGTTATGGAATTAGAACACTCATTAAATATGAAATATTTTTCACAAAAAATACCAAATTAGGTGCTACTATAGGATGAGGATACTTATCTCATCAGCCAAAGTATTTCATACACTCCTTGAAGCGAAGGAGTGCTTGACTGTGGACACTATCAACCGCCTGGATAAAGTACACCTTGAGCGGCTAAAGATATGCCTCTCAAGGATATTTTCAGTTTTTTAATACATTTAAAACTCCCAACTCAAGTTTTGACTAAAAAATCCAAAAAAAGAAGGGAAATTAGCGGCTTGGATTTTTTTAATTAAAAAAGAAAAGAAAAAAAAGAAGGAACAATTGATGTTTAGCTGCTTAGTGCGTGAAAGAACTCTTTCCCACGGTCAGAAAACCCCTCTTTCACCTAGCTTCTCATTGAATTTTGGTAGTGACCGAGTGTTTTTAATACTCATTCCATAACCCTTGCTCTACGAAGCAAGGGCACGTTATTAAATCCGAATAAACAATATGCTTAAACATAAAAAATTAGGAGAAGAAATACATTACATATACGTGATATGGCAGATAGTAGATGAGTTGAAAGAACAGTCGCACACAACTTCGCTGCTTCCTTCACTGGAACGTAACTTGTCTGCATTCAAGTTAAGTTCTCTACGTCTGCAAGAGTTTTGGTTGACATTCTTCCATTGTGCAACGTTTAACTTTATAGATATTTGCTTTAGTGCTTGAACTGAATGGGATACGATAATCACCAAAATAACATATTGTTATACAAAATTATGTGCTTGGATATCGATCAAAATAAAATAGAAATGTGCTTGAATGGCAGCGTTTTGGTGAGTAATGTCAATGTAACTATAGGTGTCAAGGACACCGTTTTTTCTTAACTTTAAAGACATGAACTCCTTTCAAGGTTAAGAGTTCTGGTTAAGTTATTCATGGTTAAAATGGGGAACTCATTCAGTTTGAGTTGAGCATGTTAGTTAAAATATAGATGCCTTCAATGCGCGAACATCATTTTTCTTAATAGTCCAATGTGCAAAAACCAAAAAAAAATTGCACCTTTCGATGGAATGGAAAAAAACTTGTTTGCGCTCTTGAGCATTTTTGATCCAATAGTTTCACAACCAAATGGTTATGATGATACTTGCTAAAACACTTGTTAAGTAAAAAAAACTTTTATAAAATAAGTGAATTGATTACATGTTATTCATATTTCCCAATGGTTGATTGTGATGCTGCCAGATCAAAATATGGTCAAACAACATGCGAGTAAAAAAAAATCCGGCCGGTGGATAATGATCCTTAAGAAAATTACCTTAAAAAAACTAAAAGAAAGGATAAGTGTCCAAGTGAGATATCCGATCATCCTATGAATGGATGGACTACTCCATACGACCTCTCAAATTTTAAGGATAACATATGGACTTCACAAACATATATATGAATGTAAAAGAAGCTAGGAAACCGACTAGGGAGAGCACCTCCTCGGATTAAAGCGGATAACAATGCAAATCTCATTTCTAAAATCACTAACTAGAGGAATGAGAATTCATCTTCTACTTCTAACAGTTGGCTAGAGGAAGCTAAGATTCTGGTAATCAGCATCATTAAATTGCTTTTCACTAGCCTCTCTTTTATTTTTTAACTCGTCAAAATTGTCTCCAAATTCCAAATGGGCCACATAGCTCTTATTAGTGCACTAAATTTTACCAACTAAAATAACAAAAACGAAACAAGTAACTCGAGCCGAAGTTACATCACTAGCTAAAGATGAAAACGGCTTATGATATATCGGAAATATCATAAAGGCTTTGTTGTTTATTACAAAGTTGGTGTGCCTGCGCGTAAGGAAGTTTCTCTTGGGTTTCTGTCGGATGATGAAAAAGATTTACGGCCTGCTGATATCCTTGTTCTTAACTGGGAAAATGGTCAAGATGTTTGTATGGATGTCACAGGTGTCTCGCCCTTCACTGGTGATGGTACTCTCTCTTTCGTCCCAGGTAAAGCTATTTCTAGTGTTGTTTCGCGTAAACGCACTAAATACTTGGACAAGTGTGTATCACATGGTTATGGTCTGGGCGTTCTGGCCTTCTCTACCTTAAGGGAACTCGGTGAAGATACTTTGTGTTTTTTCAAGCATCTGAAGAATTGTTTAGTTAGCAACGATGCTAGTAGTGGTTTTGGTAGTTTATTTTTCATAGATTAGGTATTGCTATTCAAAAAGGAGTTGGTGCCCAGCTTGTTGCTAGGTTACCAACCAAAGTTGTATGCCAATCTTAAATACCAAATTATTATAATAATTAATTTATCTATGGAATAATATTTATTTTAGTTATTATTTATTTATTTTCTGATTGAATACGTATTAGAAGTAGAGGTGGGATCCATTGACAGGCTTCCATTTCACAGGTTTTAACAGGCCCAAATTAACCGTAGGATGACTAAATAAGGACGATAGAGATAATCTCTTCTAAATCCGGGTTTCTGGATACTTAGTCCTGATATTTCAAGCATTTCTCTCTCTCTCATCTAACTAACCACTAGTGAAAACCTTAGAATCAGTATTGATTAACAGATGAAATATACTCGTAAATCATTGAATTATTAGTTGGGCTAAAATAAGGGTATAGAACGCGCGATCGATCATTATCAAAGTTACCAAATACTTGTCAATGGAAAGGGTTTTTTTTTTATTGACCTTCTTCTTCCTCCTCTTAACAGTTTGATTTTGATTTTGTTTCCTGGGTAAAATTCCTATCAAGTGAGAGGTATGACTGATCGACTCTAAGAAAATTAAATGGTAATAAACCCACAAATCAAATTATGGTGCTTTAAAATATCAAATTAATCTAATTGTGATGGGTTTCGCGATGAACTAATCTGCACAACATCATTTCTTCCTGTATGTTGAGATTATTAGTCCCACATTGGTGGGTTTTATCTAAGATTCTGCGGTTTATAATCTTTTAAGGCCTCTCCACTCATTGTCAATTGGTTTTGAGTTGGATGCCCGTTTTCTAACATGGTATCAGAGCAGGCTATTTGCGACGAGTCATTTGACCGCGCCTTTGCTCCGCGTCACCCGATTTATTGTTGTCCACGTGTTAGACCCTACGAGGCTACACGTGAGGGGGCGTGGTGAGATTATTAGTCCCACATTGTTGGGTTTTATCTAAGATCCTGCGGTTTATAATCTTTTAGAGCCTCTCCACTCATTGCTAATTGGTTATGAGTTGGATGCCCGTTTTCTAACACTCGATGGTCCCTTGGTGCAAGAAAATGTGAATAAGAAAACTCCATAGCAGAAAAAAAAAATCACCTCATTCATGATTTTCACTTGTACTGCGGAAGAAGAATGTGGAGGACCGGGGAAGACGGAGGAGATAAAAAAGAGAACACAACCTAAATGGGTTACAAAAACATCCATTTTCTTTGTGGGTATCCCGGTAACCCAGATTCAGAAAGAAATATCCTGGCCATTCTGTATTTCTCATCCAATGGTTTACACGGGCTTGTTAAATCCTATAAAATTGAAGCCTGTCAAGGGATCCTATCTCTTAGAAGTAACTTTATCATTAAATAATGGAATGGTACTTGAAGTAAACATAGACATTTCAAAAGCAAAAAAAAAAAAAACATTTGTAAGATTCAACTGACCTTCATCTTCTGGTATAGTTTGAGCTTCGGAGCTGAATTTTTCCAAGCAATTCAATACAATAAACGACACAAGAGTTAGAAAATAGATACGTCTGTTTGAGATGACATGAGATAGAAACCTCATATCTGTGTTTCTTACTTACAATAACCACTAGTCCTAAACAAAAAGGAGCAGCACCTTTGGAAAGGGATTAATCAAGTAAAAGAGAGACAAGAATGAAAGGGTGTGATATTTGGCATGAATAGCAGAAGGGATTCAATTATATATACCATCTTTCATGAAGCAGTAGAACTCGATCACATTAAGGTGGAGACATTGACTTTTTTAATGATGGTTTCAGTACGAGGAACAATGGCTTAAATATTCCTACAACTGAATCCAATGCACAACCGACTCACTCATTGCTTTAAAAAACAAAAAGCTCACTCATTGCCCCCAACTACCAACTATTGACGAAACCCAAACGAAACCTTTTTATAAAACAACCTGGAATCGTAAGATTACACCACGTTATAGGGAGAGTATATAACCGACCCTTCTACAGCCGGGACAACAGTCATTATCCAAATTTAAGACATGAGGTGGCACGTTCTTAATGGTTAAGAGGGAAATGATTCTAACACTGGGATTAATTGCAGGCTGGATAGGGAAATGGTCAAGGGCTCAGATTTATTGTCCCATATCTAGACAATAACAGTTATCCCATTTCCAGAGTTTTCCCTATATAACGATACTCTGTAAGGGTGGGGTTGGAACTTGCAAGGCAAGATGGAATGCACTTGAAATTTGACTTTAAATAGGTGGGCTCCAATTGTCAAAAGACAGAAGTGTCGGAAGCTATTTACGCAAGGATGCTCCTAAAATTCGTGTCAAATTCCTGTCCTATATTTGGACTCGTACATTTCTGCGGCAGGCACATGCCGCACATCGGGAATATCATATGTGTATATACACTATTTTAATGTGAATGTATACCAATCAATGATGCCTGAATTCTTTTGTGTCCCAGTGTTCCACTATTAATTGACATACTTTAAAACTGTTTTGTTTAATAAATTAGATCAATTAATAGGGGTGCGGAGGGTGTATTTCACTGGTATATATGTTTGTTTTAACACAAATTTGTTATTTATTAATAATTTATTAATATTATTGATAAATTAAAAATCATTTTTTCATAACGTGTCATCATCTTAGATTTTCAAAAATTTATCCATGGTCGTGTCAGGTCGTATCTGAATCATCATGTCCGCGTCAGTGTTATGCCCGGTGGAAACAATGAGTTGTACTTATTGAGCGCTTGAATTTCGAGATCGATTGAAAAATAATTTTCTTATCAAAAAAACCATGTATGTATTTAGAGGTCCGTGAAGATGGGCATTTTTGTTTGAGTTTCTCAGTACTTTATACACGGATATAAAAATAGTTCATTTAAATTTAATTGTAAACTTATTTTCCTCATTTTACCACTAATTTCTATATTTCAACAAAATAATAATAATAATATAATTGTAATTAGTTTATCGACAATTAAAATAAAATGTACTTACATCAATTTTATCCTGGTTTCTCAATTTTTCATTACGACATATATATCATTTAGTTATTAATTTTCTGAGGATAATCCTCAGTATCATAATAAATTATGGGTATTGAGACGGATCATCGATTAAGCGAACGAATCAAAAACAAAGAAAGAAGACGAAGCAATTAACGTGGTTCGGCACTAACGCCTACATCCACACAAACCACATAGGGTGAAACTTCACTATTGATCATCAGTTGATACTGAGATGATTACATTTACATTTGACACTCCTATTTATAGAGTAAATGAACCTAGGAAGATAATATCATATCTTAATTATCTTTGAATATATGTCTAGAAATTAATTACACAATATTCTAGAAATATCCTTTGATTTGGTCTTTACTTCATGTGCATAATTTAACACCGTCACTTGATCTTCTCTCATACTACGTACAATATTCCAATACTCCCCCTCAAGTTGGACACAGAGAGTCTTTGAAGTGTGCAACTTGAACAATCTCTTGAAATAATCTTGTAACATACTCTTCAATTATTGACCACTGTCACTTGATCTTCGATTACAACGGCACTTGAATAAAAACGAAACATTGTAAAAGAAAAATGATCTTCATAGTAGCAGTGGGCTACCAAATTTGCAAAATGATCTTCATAGTAGCAGAATACAGTGGGCTACAAACAATCTTCTGCAGACTTTGACTGGTTTGGGGTTCCTAGCACTTGTGATGTGAATAAAACAAGTAAAATGACGAAATTTAAGCCAATAAAATGGACAACTTGAAACAAACGCGGAAACTTACGTTTTTCCAAAAGAGAAATCAATGACTTGATCCGGAAAATGTTTCCAGAAATGACAGAATTCATCTTTGATGACCATTGATAAAGATGGAAAATACTTTAATATACGGGAAATATATGATCACCAAAAAATGGTAAGATATTTAGAACGTGAAATTGTCAAATTTGATTGAATATTCTTAATGACATTGGTTGCATGTATTCTTAATGACATTGGTTGCATATGTATGTGGACTTATGTGAATAACATGTCTCCAACAGTATAGGAGCAAGATGTGAATAACATGGTCTTAGATAAAAATCTATGATACCACAAAATGTCTCCAACAGAAGTTGCGAATATATTGGGGCATGAAATGTCAACATATCAACATACTATGTATACGTATGTGGACTGGTAACTGAAATGAGAATATACCAAAAAATGGGCACAAACTGCGAACTATTTTCGTAATATGCATCCCATATTTGAATGAAAACTGATTTCCGGAATGGGAAATATGAGAAAATTTATCATTTTATCATTTTCGAGATTTAGAGATAGGTAACTAGTACTCGTATCATAAGAATGTGAAATCCAAAATTGGAATATCAAGTTTAGTTCTTGAAAAGAAAATAGGATCAGAACCATACAAACTTGATTATGAATAAACCCCTAATTTAGGATTTAGATGTTGATCAACAAACCATAATGAAATCAGACAATGATTTTATTAATCCTAGATATCAAAGATCAGAAGCAAACAAAGTTAATTTTAACTTTGTTACGAGTGGTTCTATCTTTCGCCATATATGAATCAACAAAGATAGTTGTTGTCAATTAAATAAAAATTTTGCTGGGAAGGAAACATAACAGAGTCCAAAGCAAACAGTATAACTCTGTTCATAAAAGAAAACAAAGTCATTAAAACTCGGATTGCCAAAAAAAAGAATTGGCTTGACTGAATAATGGCTTGGTTTGGTAATTGTTAACCAATACAAGATATAAATGATGATGATTTTCTAGAGATAGGAAATCCATGATAAATAGATGATCAGGAAAGTCCATGTTGACGAGAATTTACGTCAATTTAAATGACGAGAATCACGGAATAATGATATATCGGGAAAGGATGAGATTAATTAATTTCCAGAAATATGGAAATATTTTTATAGGTTTGACCTTAGAAATAATTAATGTGGATTACCCATATAAAGATAAAATCCATGAATGGAATACGAAGATAATTTAGTACTCGATAAGATGATAAGCATATATGTGTTTGATTCGGACATATATATGATGAACTAAGGATTAAAACTTAAAAGAAATAACATATATGAATTGAATCAGTTTGACAACTGACAATGAAGAACCACCCGGGCTCAAAAATATAATTGATTGGCGAAAAATATGGAAAATATTTCCACAAATTGATTGCAAAATCAAACAAAACCGTAGCATCAGGAATCAACCAAAAATGGACTTTACTTCCTCCCTATGTTTGCCTTTAGAAATTGACCATTTGCTGATGAGCTCAAAAAACTGAAAAGAGCTTAGATTGGTGAAATGAGCTTATGTCACAGTACGAAAACCAACATAAAATGAGGTAGCACTGTAACCAAACGATGGTACCAAAAACATGTATTTTCGGAGTGATAAATTATTACCCGATGGTAAGATATTATGGAGATTGATCTAATAAAATTTCTCCAAAACGATGAATTGATATCGTAACAAAACGATGAATTGAAAATCCAAAGGAATTTTTGGAATTGAAAATACTCTTGATAACAAGAACAAACAATAGATGAAAAGCTAAAAAATCCTTAATGGATAATAAGCGTATATTTGCTCGTAAAAATAGGAGCAAGATGAAAACAATTAAATTTTGGATACATATCCAAAAATAAAAAGAGAAACATTTGACTTGTCTGTTGATACCGAAACATAAATAGGAACAATTGACCGATCATTCCAATAAAACATGAACAATGAAATAAATTAAATTGTGGAAGCGATTGGATCGATGAAAATGATAACCCAAAAAATAGAAGGCGGAAGCAATTGAGCGGATCTCCCCGCTCTGATACCATAATAAATTATGGGTATCGAGACGGATCATCGATTAAGCAAACGAATCACAAACAAAGAAAGAAGACGAAACAATTAACGTGGTTCGGCACTAACGCCTACATCCACACAAACCACATAGGGTGAAACTTCACTATTGATCATCAGTTGATAATGAGATGATTACATTTACATTTGACACTCCTATTTATAGAGTAAATGAACCTAGAAAGATAATATCATATCTTAATTATCTTTGACTAGGTAATATATGTCTAGGAATTAATTACACAATATTCTAGAAATATCCTTTGATTTGGTCTTTACTTCATGTGCATAATTTAACACCACCACTTGATCTTCTCTCAAACAACGTGCAATATTCCAATATATCAACCGTTGGTTCGCTGTATATCGATGGTTTTACTTGTCAATTTATTATATCTGCATGATCTTATATTATTTAATAGAGAATTTAATTGATTGTTTGCATGGTGGAAAGTTGACGAAATAAATTCAAACAAAAAACTTGACCTTAATTTGAATCCTGATTTGGAGGCTACCTATCTTAATTTGGAGACCAATGAATGAGACTATATAAGGTTATTATGAATTGTAACTGTTATTAATTACCGTTATCTAATATTTTTATTAATGCTCAAGTTATCATTACTAATTTAGGTATACCTTCACATTAGAGTTTTAAGTTGGAATTCTTGTTATAAGAGTTATAAGTTTTTAGATTTAAACTCAATCAAAATTGAGAATCATTGAAGAAAGACAAAAATAAGCGATTACAACGAAGAAATAGCTTGGCAATTATTTTACCCAAAATTATCCATGTTTTACGTTAATAAGTTTCAAGAACCGGAAATAGATTTTTGTCTGGATGGTGAATGTTTTTCATTCATTTACAACCCAAAATAAAGAACTGAATGAGTCAAATAAAGATTCATATGTTGCATATGCTCAGGTGTACGGCTAAATGAGGTCGAATGCTGGTTTTGTTTTTTGAAATCATGAAAAAAAAAGGTGAAATTCATCGGTAATAAATCCAGCTTCAGCTAGGTTTGCAAAATAACCCTACTGAATATCTACAACATGTAGAAGTTTGGCAGGAAAATTGTTGAACAGGAGGTTAAATTTGAGGGATAATACAAGAACATTGCTCAGCCAAACCAAAAGACTGTTGGTATGTAAATATCTTAGAATCTCAGTGTTTAGATGACAAAAAAACTACTAGTCTACCTTTATAGTGTGTAGGCTTTAGAGCAAGGGCTATGGGGTTGAGAGACTCAATCAAAATGAACGACTATGAAGAATTTAATCAAATTTGAGGCTACTATGGGTAGAGGGAAACCCCCTTTCACCCCAAACTCAATCAACAACTCGTTCAATTGATAGAGTAGTCTGAAGTCTCTACTATACGGTTATTTGTCCGCCGTTTGAATGTATAAGGGATAATATGGGGGACAGTTAACCGTTTCCTGGATTATTGTCCGTTTAAGAGCAAACTAGCAGCTACACAATACTTGGGCAGAACTGTTGCCCTCTTCACTGATTACTCGCCTCAAACTCTTGCCATATCTTCTTAAGACTTATCAAAATTAAAACCACGTCTCCTCTTCCAAACAGACTCCAACAAATATCCTTGCAGTCACAAATTAACGGCAGTGACAAGGTCTTCTTGACTGGATTCTCGGCAAAGTTTTAACCCCAACATCACAACAAACTCTATTATCTATTCAATATTTGTCTTAGCCGAAATCCTCCCTGAACCCTTGGTAAACAGCCATCCAGAACCCCGGCTTAGCTAATGGCAAGACTAGTTCAGTCAGCTACATTGAACTTGAGTATGTGTAAAACTGGTCTTGCAGGCATTTTCTCGAACAGCTTATGTGTATTCTGTTAATGCTTCAGAGATGAACTTGCTGTGATTCCTAAACCCATACACATCTCCTTCCCTGTAAAGCAATGATAATTCACACAACAACCCACATTTCTAAACTAGGCAGGAAACATCATTGGCAGGAACAACTCTTGTTATTGGTTGACTGCTCTCAAACTCTATCAAACATTCACGGACCCAAATTCGAGCAAAACCCATTGTTCCTTAGCTTTTACAGATCCTCAATCACCCTGTAGTCTGCTCTGTTGATCACCATCTTCAACGGCAGTAGCTTGTGTTTCTTCTCTGTATTTCACGGCTTGAATTTCAGGTTCTAACTATCAAACACGAACCCAAACTCTGTCCTTGTCTTAACTCTGAATCCCGACGAGAACAACCCAATTGACTGAGCTTGCCGGCGTTTTGGCAGCAACGTAGAACCACATGTATGCCGACAGCTGATACTGCTCACGAAAGAATGAGAAGTGAGTCTGTTACAAGGATAGAAGGTGGCAGCCCCTTGACGAACAGTAATCTGTCTTTAGCGATCTCTCATATGGTTGCCCCGTATCCTCAGCTAGGTTCCTAATAGCACTTGCCTATAAATTGACAATTTTGCTCCTTCCCACCTATTTCTTCTTAGTTTACTCCAATGACTCCAAAACACCTACAAAATGCAAAACAAGCGTAATATACAAAAATACAAGAGAAATAGCTAAGAACAGCATAAGAAATCGATATTCAATTGATGTATTCTAGGCCCCTATCAGGACCCTCGAGTTGGAAAGTAGTTTGGGAGCATGTTAGAGCATTGCTCGGTTGAACCCACCAAGCATAGGTATGTCAAGTTTGGTTGTTATATTTTATCTCCAAAACTCGAAGCTGCTTGATTAGATTACTAGAGTGAACTTCATTAAGTTACACTAGGAACAATAGAAATGTTAAGACTCGCTCGCGTTACTCTGAAGAACCTGAAGATGTATTGGCATTAACGAACACATCATCCCTTTGTTCGAGGTTTGAAATACATATTTGACTTGTTCCATTTCTATATATGTTTCTTTCAAGTCGTTTAGTTTGAAAACATGACATACGAAGTATATATATCAAGTATTAGTGACTTGATTATTTCATTATGATCAAAGTTTTAAGGAAATATATACTAGTTTTTTATATAACTTTGCTATAACGGAGTTACGGAGAATAACATTTATCATTTGAACTTCGTAGATTCAACATAACACTATTTGGTAATTCGTTACTAGGTAGTGTGTTGAACTTTAGGATTGATTACATACCTAGAAAACTATGTTTAACTACATGAGTTTAAGGAGGTAGACTTGCGAAACTTGTTTCGTAGTTGAAAGGGACCAAATGATCTATTCTAGGACCGATCACTTAAACAAAGATCTCTACTAGGACCAATCCGAAGGATCTCTAGTAGGACCGATCCATTACCAAGGATTCCTACTTGGACAGGTCTCAAGGATGTCTTCTAGGACCGATCCTTAATATTAACCAATTAAAACATTTTTCGATTTGGTCATTAACTTATGGTTTGGATAGCTATAGGAAATATGGTTTGGTTAATATGGGAAGTTCACAAAATGCCGATATAGTATTTGAACATGTGCTAAACTCTTATTATTTAATGCTCAACAATTTTCATTGATCCTGAACCGAATTATTCTCTAATATCTTTTCAATATTCGTAATTTATGTCACATTCATATCCCAGTGGATAAACACATCTCTTGTAACTATATTAGTAAAATATATGTTATATGCTAGCTAATATTTGGTTGTCATCCAAGAGAGATTTCGGTATACCATTTAGACTACAGTTGGAATATAAAACCGAAAATAGACATTTGTTGCATAACTTTAGTATTTTCAAATTTTGAAATTCCTTGTTGTCCAAACCACCTTGGTCATTATAAATAGTGAAGTTTGTCATTCTTACAAACTTATCCCTTTGGCGCACTAATATAACCGATTGTGCGGAAAGACCACTAGAGTATTCTTGTAATGGTCGTTCTAGAGGAGGGTATCCTAATTAGGTGAAATATTTTATGTTTGCTTCGTTTAAATACTTCTTTGGGATCAAATAAGCACTAGTAGTACCGTTGGTATAAAACTAAATTGTATTGTTTATTTAGTTTTTGATTATTGATTTGATTGACCAACGATAAAGTTGAACCTTAATAGATTTAGTTTCTTTATTTCGTGATCCTTCTCTTCTGATATAAGGTAACTCGAACTGTTGAAGGAATCAAGGATCAATGATTTCAGGTATGATCTTTTTGTTCAAGATCTGAAGATAGGACTTTTGGTCATCCATTGTTAATAGTCTTTGTTCGGTGTCTGTTCGATCATTAGTGGAATCAAGTTGTATGTGCGGGTACTTTGATGACTGAAGATTGAAGACTAGAAGATTCTTTTTTGGTATTCTGATCTTTGTAACAACTTCGTGCACACTTGATTGACTGGGATCCGACAAGCTTGTTTATCTCGTATATACCTGAAAAAGCGGGGGTCTAACAACCACACCTAATATTTCGCTTAGCAATCTGTATGGACTAACTCCAATATACTTTTAAGAGAATCAACTAGGAAGTCAGACTCAATCTTAAGAAAAGTATATCAAAGAGTTATATCTCAATTTCTCAATTCAATCCGCAATCAAACAAATAGGAATTTGTGAGCCTGATCAAATATAAGAAATAACTTGGACGGTATCAAAAACCAATATCCAAGTTTCAATCAATTTAATCAACAACCAAAGGTTGGATTCCCAATTGATTGAACTTACTCACAACCTGTGATATTTCAATTATATAAACAAATATAATGCGGAAAAGAAATAACACATACACCAGAAATTTTGTTAACGAGGAAACCGCAAATGTAGAAAAAACCCGGGACCTAGTCCAGATTTGAACACCACATTGTATTAAGCCGCTACAGACACTAGCCTACTCGAAGTTAACTTCGGACTGGAATGTAGTTGATCCAACCAATATCACACTGATCAAGGTACAATTGCGCTCCTTATGCCTCTGAATCCCAGCAGAACTCTACGCACTTGATTCCCTTAGATGATCTCACCCACAACTAAGAGTTGCTACGACCCAAAGTCGAAGACTTGATAAACCAATATGTCTCACATAGAAAAGTTTATTGTATAGATAAATCTGTCTCTCACAGATAAACCTGTGAGTTTTGTTCTGTCTTTTGATAAATCAAGGTAAACATGAACCAATTGATATACCAGACTTATATTCCCGAAGAACATCCTAGAAATATCAATCACCTCACAATAATCTTAATCATATGGTAGCGAAACAAGATATTGTGGAATCACAAACGATGAGACGGAGATGTTTGTGACTACTTTTTATCTTGCCTATCGGAGATTAAATCTCGAGCAAATCTTAGAGAAGATAGTACTCAATCACGATAAAAAACAGCAAGATCAGATCACGCAACTACAGAGAAAATAGTTGGGTCTGGCTTCACAATCCAAAAGAAGTCTTTAAGTCGTTAACCTACAGGGTTTCGTGAAAAACCTAAGGTTAAAGGAGAATCGACTCTATCTTATACAACTAGTATCACACAGGAGGTGTGGGGATTAAGTTTCCCAGTTGTTAGAGTTCTCCCTTATATAGTCTTCAAATCAGGGTTTGCAATCAATGTTACCTTGGTAACAAAGCATTCAATATTCATCGTTAGATGAAAACCTGATTAGACTCAAGCTAATATATTTCAACCGTTAGATCGAACTTAGCTTGTTACACACAAATGAAAAGTGACTTCATTTAGATATGAGTAACCGTACCTAAACATGTGCACCTTTGTTGGCTCAACAATAGTTAACCGACGTTATCCATATGAACACTTTCATATCAACCTTATTCATCTTAACAATAACTAGTTCAAATGAATCAAATGAAACTACTTCTAGAGTTTTTCAATTGTTTATATTCTCATAGAAGTATACAAGACACAATTGAAGCAAAATCGATTTTGATTCACTCGAATCAAGTCATGAACATTATAGCCACGGTTTGCAAAAGATTGCATTACTAATTATATAAATGTATTAGTTCATGAACAAACCGATTTTAGAACATAACCCACTCAAGTACGCAAACGGGTACGCATACCTAAATGGTCGGACTAAGTTTGGGTTCGCCAGTACGCGAACTGGTACGCATACCACAAACTCAGTTAAAGTCCCGGAACTTGAACCTCACGCCAGTACGCGTACCGGTATGCGTACTTGGTTCCCGGACCTTGACTAAACCAAACAATACGCATACGGGTATGCATACCATGGTTCCCGGACTTGGATTACACATATGCAAGTACGCATACTGTGCTTAAATCCAATTGTTCTAAACTCTCATTTCAACCATTGAAACATTCTCGGAAGACGACAATAGCTGTCTCACACAAACTATTAGCTTCAAAGCAATTTTCAAGTGATCGAATGATTAATACGAAACATTCTGAGTCTACATCAAATGACTGTCTCACACAAATCATGTAAGATGCTACCAGGATATTTTCACATGATCATCTTTTGACTTTCGTCAAGAATATAAATAAACTTGGTTAAAGCGAAATCTTACCAACTCATATTTAGAGAAATAGGTAAGCGAGTTAAACTCAGCTCGAAATATCAAATGTGTATAATTGAAGTCTATATAGCTATAAGACTTTTGTCTCAAATAGGAGATAGAGTACATAGACTTTTGAGTGATAGATGAGTTCAAGTCTCCACATACCTTTTGTTGATGAAGTTCCACAAGCTCCCCTTAGTAGTTCTTCGTCTTCAATCGATGAACGCCATGAAGTCTAATGCTCAACTACACTTTCTATCCTAATCTGAGACTTGGCTATAAGTAGACTCGAAATCAAGACTTATAGTTTTGACAACTAAACTTGACAACAAGCTTAAGATAGCAACGCTTGCGAGTTCGACCGAGCAGTGCTCTAACAAGACTGTTTAAACTTGTTGTATAGATCAACAATCTATCTTTGTGTATTTCTCTTTGAAATATACTTTGATAGTTTGTGAACTAAGATTGATTATTTCGATAATCTTGATCTTAGCTAATCTAACGATACAAAGAAGTTTATATTGATTAAACGGAAGAACCTTCGTAACTCAACTACATCTCTGATTAACTTCTTGATCTGGGAGATTGATAAAGCGACTAATGAAATATATTAGTCATTTATAGTTTCGGAATACGATCCAAATGAGTTGAGTGGATTGAAGTCTTCACAGTAGGTGAAGTGGATTAAGATAGTGGACTCTATCTTAGGATTCACGTGCGTGGACCAGGTTGTAGGCGCGGGGAGGAACTGAGTAACTTGGAGTTAGTTTACTTGGTTTCAATACGAAGTTATAGTAGTCTTTGTATTATGGCTTAATTTCTGAGAGTATTCAAAACTGGACTAGGTCCCCGGGTTTTTCTGCATTTGTTGTTTCCTCATTAACAAAATCTTTTTGTTTGCCTTTACTTTATTTTCCGTATTATAATTATATTTTTATAGTTATAATTAAAGTAATAGATTTGTACGTTAATCAAACACTTGGTTTGATCCCATATAGTTTGTTTCGGTTTCGAACTTATGCTATATACCAAGTGTACATCTTGTTGTTGTAGTCTTCTTGACAGTTCGTGTTTGTATTATATATACACAAGGTTTGTTCTTGCGTAGGTTGATATTGAAAATATTGTGGTGTACTTGGTACCCTCGTCATTTTAGAGCAAATAACTACAGTTTTGGTTGGGTTTAAAGTTTAATATGGGTTTAAAGTTTAAAAGTTTTGTTTTATTGAATCCTATTTTAAGGGATGCAAGAATTCTAAAAGGGCTGCAAGAAGATTATTCTATTTAGGTTGTGGGATATGAGGTGTTCAAATGAATATCAAATGTCTAAATTATTCTTTTATTAATTAATATTACCATTTTACCCTTCCCTCCTAATTAAACCTAAAGCTATTCATAAACAAAAACAAAAATCTAATCCTATCGCTTCTCTTTTTCTTATCCTTCTCAAACGACTTGGTTTTTATTCCTCTTCACATTTTTATTATTTTTCTTTAAATGAAATTTGTCAGCCGCGATTAAATACCGATTCTAAAAATTATTATTCGTCGATTAAAATCCCTATAAAATAAGATGCAGCAGAAGAATCAAAAATAGAGATATGCGTGAAAATCTGCATATAGGAAGACATGCGCTTAATCAAGGACCAATTGATCAACTACAACAACAAACAAACAAACAAAAAATCGATCAACGACTTACAACGCCTCAACAACCAGTGCAGCGTCCAGGCATTAGTGATTATGTTAGGTAAGAATCGACGAACCAACTATTTTTTGTTGTTTTTGATGGCTTAAATAGGTTAAATTCGTTCAAAATTAAATTCAGTTTTTCAGTTTCACTGCATTTTACGGCTAGGTCGTAGTTGAATTTCTTAGCCGTAAGGTTATATTTTTGATTTCTACGGCTAGAAAATGATGAACTTCTAGTCATAGGCTGGTATTCTTGATCTTTATGGCTTGCAAATGATAAATTGCTAGTTGTTACTGGATTTTCATGAACACTAGGTAATTTTAACTTCTAGCAAATGCAACTCAAATTTTGTGTCACAAATTTTATAGCCTTAGGAGGTTCTTTCTGGCCGTAGAAAGATTAAGTTGCATTTTATTTGCTAAGTATAGTCTATTTTTAGGAAATCATAACCTCAACCTAGCCATAGGTGGCGCTGTATGTTCAAATCTGTCTTGCACGCAGCTAGGTCGTAATGTTCAAAACATAGTTGTATACTGTTATTTGATATACTACTTTTCTATTATCTAACCCTTTTTTTTTTTGGTATTCGAAAGGAAAAGAGAAAAACTAGCCATTTTTTACATCCCGGAGGCTAACAATGCTAGGAGGAAAGTTCGAGCTAGTCCACATTTGTTGTACGTTGTTAGATAAAGCAAAAGCTGTTATAGAATGAGCATCTAGGTTGGCCGGTTTTGGCACAAAATCGGAAGCTCCAGAGATGTTGAGGGAGCTCATTCTTGAGATAATATCATCCTTCAATCTCCAAAATCCTCCATGGAATTTTCCTCAAAACTCCCTTAAGACCAAGCAGCTAATTCGGTTGCTAGCTTGAAACCATCAGCTTCATCGTAGACTACTATGTCCGTTCTGCCCACTCTAGTTCCAACTCCACACCAAGATCCAATACTGTCTCTCTCCACTGATGCACATGCGTATTCACCATCTTTCCAAGCAGCATCAACATTGATTTTGACAGTAGGAAAAATTGGAGCTTTCCAGATTGTGTTAGCTTCTGTTTCAGGGCTTACCTGGTTATCTTCTACGGCTTGTATTTCCTCATCTTCAGAAAGATTAAAGTAGAGATTATACCAGTATAACGCTGTGGCCAGAACTCCTTGGACATTAACATTCTTATTCTCAAAAACCTTTGCATTACGTGCTTTCCAAATGGCCCAATAGATCGACATACCTAGGGCAGTAGTTGAGTCCTTATCATTGCTGTTAAAGAAGAGCTTCATAAGATCAGAGAGAGATATATGGTTTTCTTGATGAAATCTGATACCTAGCGGAGATGCAAACCATACTACTCGAGCAAATTCATAGTGGATTAGGAGATGCTCAACCGTTTCATCCTCATTGTTGCAGATGTTACAATTTGTAGGAACTCCATCTAAAATTCTACCAATTCTCTTTGAAACCGCTATGCGATTATCAAGGATCTCCAGATAAAAGATTTTATTCTTGGCGCCACCTTTTTTACATCCCAAAACCTTTTCCAAGGGAAAATATTATTTTTAGTGGTAGAGGTCTCACCTTGTTGCTCTTGCAGCATCTTTTGAAAGGATTGAGGGGTGAAGCTACCATCAGTAGTGAACTTCCAAATAAGTTTGTCAGCAACTGCAATATTGGGAGAGATAATGCTGATTTGATTGCTGATATATGGGTCTTCGAGCTTTGCAAAGCATTTACATCCCAGTGCCCTGTTGTACTGTCGATAAGTTCTTTGACTTTCTTGTTCACCAAATTTACTCCTTCTGATCTGGCTGGGATATTACCTGGCCACCAGTGCTAAGTTAACTTGGCCACTAGTGCATAAATCTCCAAGATAACTTGGCTACCAGTGCTAAGTTAAGATCATATAAACTTCTCAATCCCAAACCTCCTTGCTCCTTTGGAAGATTAAACCACTCCTATTTCAAAAAATGTATTTTTCTCTTGTCTCTAGAATGACCCCACTAGAAACTTCGAATAATCTGAGTTAACTTGTTGAGAACTGTTTTAGGAATCATTGTAGTTGACATATAGAAGATCGGGATGAGTGTTAATACAGATTGAATAAGTACTGTTCTTCCGGCATGTGATAAGTTGTGCAGTCTTCTCCCTGCCAGTGCTGAGTCAGATTTTTCTATGAGAAAATTGTAGTTGGAAACCCTATTGCCTTATTGAAGAATCTTCACCCCCAGATACTTTTCTTCTTTCATCATTCTTTTAACCCCTAAATCTTGAATTATCTCTTCAGCATAACTATCCGGCACACTTTTACTGAAGTGAATAGAGGATTTTGTGTACTAGCTGCCCCGAGAGGTTATAGTATTATTGTAACACAGTGGAAATTGAGTTAATGATTCTAGTATCCGTGTTGCCAAATAACATAATATCATCCGCAAACATTATATGGGAAATACTAGGAACCCATTTGTTAATCTGGTAGCCACTGTAAACTCTTTCATTTTCAATTCTGTTAATTATGCTTGAGAAAGAATAAGCACAAATGATGAAAAAGTATGGAGATAAAGGGAATCCTTGCCTTATACCTCTTTCTCCTCTAAAGAAGCCTTCAGGTTGGCCATTAAGTAAAATAGAGAAAGATGCAGTCTTCACACAACTCATAATAAGGGTATGAGCTCTATATGTGATGCAAATATTCATCAAAGCTTGACTTCAGAAACCCCAGTACACCCTATCATTGGATTTTCTCATATTCAGTTTAAGAGCAAAAGAGCCTTGAGATGAATTTGAATGTTGCATAGAGTGGAACAGCTCTTTAGCAACAATAATGTTATCCAAAATTTGTCTGCATGAGACAAAAGCTGACTGGTTCTTCTCAATGAGACTGTCAAGAAACGGACTCAATATGTTAGTGATGATCTTGGTGACAACCTTGTAAAGAACATTGCAGAGTGCTATTGGCCTGTAGTCCACAGCAGCTTCAGCATTCTTCTTCTTGGGGATGAGAGCCAGATATGTGTGATTCAAACCTGGAGGGATGGCTGAATATATAAAACAATCCTGAATTAGATGTATAACTTCATGTCCTACCACTTCCCAGCACTTCTTATAGAATAAAGCTGGATAGCCATCAGGCCCTGGTGACTTCAATGATCCCATCTTCTTTATCACATTGAATATTTCATTTGCACTGGGAATTGAACTAAGATACCTGCAGTCATCTAGATTTAATTTATTAGCATTTTCCAGGCTCATGGTGCTAGAATCTACATTAGTATCTTTAGTAAACATGTCTTCAAAATGATTAATAAGAGTATCTCTGATTTTGTCAGGATCAGAAATCCACTCATTGTTGCGATCTTTTAGTGCAAAGATCTTGTTTTTGTTCCTTCTATGTATAGTGGAGATATGAAATACCTGGGTGTTCTTGTCAATGGAAGGTACCCATTTAGATTTGTTACTTTGTTGCCAGAACATTCGATCTCTTCTCTCCAGAGTGATGATATTATTGCAAATTGCTCTCTCTTCTTGCCTTATGTCAGTCAGGTGTGCAAAAGCTTGCAGATCAACCAACTTCTGTTTCTCTTCTTCAATCTCCCTTTTTGTGTCCCCAAAAGTTTTTTTACTCCATTTCCAAAGGCCTTCACCCAAATCAGTAAGTTTTGAGATTGTATCTCCAGCAGCATTATCCCAACTAGCTTGTAGGATATCTTTGAATTGTGGATGATCAGTCCAGTAGAATTCAAATTTGTAATTTGATTTCCTCTTGGGTGGTTTTATCATAGTGTTGAGAATAATAGGAGAATGGTCACTCTCAATTCTTGGCAAGTGGAGTACTGCAGCATTTGAGAATTGTAACCTCCATTCTGAGTTGCATATTGCTCTGTCTAACCTTTCGAAAATTGGGATGTTCTGAGTAGCATTGTTTGACCAGGTAAAGGCAGGCCCAGCATAGCCTAGGTCGATGACATCCCTTTCTCTTAGCATGGTTCTGAATTCTCGACAACTTATATCAGTATTTGGTGATCCTCCTTGCTTCTCATACTGATGCATTAGGACATTCAGGTCTCCAATCATGCACCAAGCTCCTTCTACTTCTTCTAAAGTGTTGTTCATTAATCTCCAAAAACCATCTCGATGAGAGTGTGCAGGTGGGCCATATACGCAAAATAACTCCCATTTTGGGATTGAGAATCTGGCTTCAATAACACAGTGAAAACTGTTTTAATACTTTGAGATTACAGAGAGATCCACTGTGTCTTTCCAAAGTAAAGCCAAACCGCCACTTCTGCCAATTACAGGAACAAAATCAAAATGCATGAAATTTAAGGAGTTGCAAATCCTTTTACAGTTTGCTTCATTCAGTCGTGTTTCAGATAAAAACAGGATAGAGGGTTTGCAACTGCGCAGGAACGAGTTTAAAGTTAGAACTGTCGTCTCGTTTCCTAGACTACGACAGTTCCAAGATTGTATTAACATTGATCTTGCGACTTTTTGGGGCAAGTCGCCACAGCCTCTTCAGGTATTCCACAATGTAGCTTGAGTGCGGGGTCACAATCCATTGGCTCAGGTAGCCTTTTGCTGCCAATACGAATAGTGATGTCTTGAGGTTCTGTATCTTGATTATTTTTAGCAACTCTCTTCCAGTGTCTCACATTTTTGAGGTTGTTTTGCTCAGGGGAAGTCTCTACTGACATTATTCTCTTTGTGTTTGAATGATTTTCTGGAGGTATAGGGATAGCATGAACTTGATGGTTGGTGTTGGTTTTGGAGGAATTGATGGTGCAGGTTTGCTAGCTTTGGTGATGTGTTTAGCTTTAGGGATAACTGGATATTTTTTTTGTTTCTTTTGGGTGGGTGGAAGATGCTTTTGATGGGTGGATAATGGGTTTTGGGTTGGATATGGGTGCTGTGGTTTTTGAAAAAATTTCTTTGTCGGCTGCATGTACTTTGGCATTTAATGCTGAGATATTTGGAGACTGATTCTCCTTGAGATTAGGGTCAAGAGAATTTTTAACTATCTCCCGATTTGCATGAGAATTCTGTTCTAATATAGTAACAAGAGGATTTTGTGGTTGAATGGCTTTTTCTAAGGAGTGAATGGAGGAGGAAAAAATGGTAGGTTGTGGACTTGGTTTTGGGTTAGGGTTTTTCTGCCTGGTTTCTTCATCTCCATTAATGGAGTTCTAGCTTTCTTGGTACTTTCTTGGACAATGACTATTCTGAATGAGTCTAGGCTTGAAATTTGCATTAATCTCTTCTGTGAGTTTAGCAACTTTCACATCCTGCATTTTCTCCATAAAGGTCTCTGGTGAAAAGAATCCCATCTTCTCACATTCTCTGGACAGCTCCGGGCATTGCTTCATTATATGTCCAAAATAACCACAGAAGAAACAAACTTTTGGTAGTCTTTCATACCTCAGCATTGCTTTGCATTTCTCTTAGATGGGAGCATGAAGTTTAATTATTGCTTGATGGGCTCAGTGATATTCATCTTGACTCTTACTTTAGCATAATTTCCCCATTTATCACGATCAGATTCAGATATGGGATAAGGGGTCCCTTTCTTGCTTGCTAAGAATTCTACCATTTTGATTGTTTGAACACTCATTGGTAGTCCATGGATTTGAACTATGAAATCTGCAAATTTGAACTAATAATCTTCAGGGAGCTTATCAGGCGCATATCTCCATAAGTAAGAAGTATTCATTTAGTGCCCAAGATCTGGTGAGAACTGTATTGTAATCGCACCCTAGCTCAAAGTGAACCAGATATATGGCTTTTCCAAAATTAGTGATCCCCATGTTTCCTGAAGGTCTCCAGGATCTTTGTAGCATATTATACAGGATATTAATCCCATACTCTCTTCTTGTAATAGTAGTGATAACAAGAGAGTATTTGCGTGATATTTGTGTCTCCACTAGATCTTCTGGGACTTCAAACTCTTCTTCTTCATTGTGTGAAAGAGCAGCCATTCTGTCTACCAAATCTTCAAACTCCGTATTTGAAGGTTGAGTTAAAGATGAGGCCATGATTTGTGATAGTATAAGAATAAAAAATAACTAGAAACCTTTAGGGACGCACCAAGTTGTCAAGAAAGAAGAGAAACAATAGTCTGATTAACCTGCAAAACAAAAACAAACACAACAAGAAAGACAAAAGACGAATCAACAGGGATTAGAGGGAAAATTTGATAAAAAAATCGTCCTCAGACGAGAAAAGAAATCATCCTAAAGATGAGAGAAAAATCGCCCTAGAGGCGAGAGGAGAGAGATAACGTTTTCTAGTATAAGATTAGGAATACAATGCAGAAAAACTCTTCTATTATCAAACCTAGCCATAGAAAAATTAAGTTGCATATTTTTTTATTAAGTATAGTCAACGGTTAAGAACTCATATCCTTAACCTAACCGTAAGTAAGTCTATAGGTTCAAAATAAGTTGCTGCAAGTATTGTTACGGATAGTGTCATAATGTTCAAAACCTTGCCATATACAGTTATTTCATATACTACAGGGGTTCTCTATTGCCGTACCTAGCCGTAAACTGAACTTAGTTTTGTAAAAAAAAAAAAGCTTTCTATTTGTTGCATATATACTCAACGTTAACATATGTATCGTGTTTAGGAATTCAAACATGATAGAGAGAGAAAAACACGAAAGAAATACCACCATTAAATCTTGGGACTCCCTGTTAGATCAATGCTCGATTGAATCCACAAGTTTTGGTATCTCAAGCTTGTTGTCAATGTTAGATGATCAAAACTATATTTTGATTTCTAGTCTAAAAAGTTGATCTTCTTCTGTTTCTCAGGTACGTGTTTGGGCTCCATCTGCTGGCTCATTGAAGTTGTTCTGTGATGGAGCATTTAGTAAGTACACTTGTATTGCTACATATGTGTTCAATTTAAGAGATCAATCTCTTAGAGTCTTAGTAGCTGTTGATGTTGATTCAGCAGTAATCCTCAGTCCACAACACCATGAACTTGAGGGTTTATACTATGGATGTGAAAGAACCGTTGCAAGAGGATTCTCGAATAGACACACTATCATATGCAGTGAAAGTAGATATATAATCAAAATTCTAAAAAAGTTCATGAACCCTACTTACAGTCTATCGAAACATGAAAGGTTAAAAGTTATTGGGAAAGCGAATATGCAACTGTTTAAAAAGTTGGTTTCTTACATTAGGCAAAATATTCCATCTAAGAGTTTCGTGGGAATGACTGGAACTATGATTGATTTCAATAAATGGGCAAAAACAACTTTAAGAAAAAACTGTAGCCTACTTTGAAATTTGAAGTCGTTGGGAGGACTATCTCGAAGTGAAGTCAAAAAAATTATTTATCCAATTATATATACTGGCTAATTGCCCTTTACTTTCTTTTGTTTTAACGAAATGTTAGTTATTAGACTAGATTAGTAAGATTTATTTGAGAGAGAGGATTCCTTCACATTCTTAATTTCACACTATCTCACACTTTGGACACTAATTTATTTATTTATTACAAAAATAAAACGGTATCATATTTGAAGCTAATATTTTGGGGATATGTTTGTCTTACCAAGATGTACATACTCATAAAAAATGAGCACATTCAGAAACGTATAACTCCGCCATCTATTACTTTGAAAATCAACTGTCAAAAATCAACGATTTTTCAATAGTTAAAATTAAGATTGGTAGATAGTGAGGTTTGATATATCGGATTTTTCTCATTTATTGTGGGTATGTAGAGCCTTGTAAGACAAGAACCCCAAAATATTAGCTTCAAATATGCTACTGTCTAAGTTTTATTAAGAAATATATTACCAAAAGTGTGAGATAGTGTAAATTTAAGAGTGTGAGGGGATCCTCTAGTTAGTGGTTGAGAATTACGATTAGAGTTAGAAACTTTAAAGGGAAGGAAATGAAGTTTTCCTAGCCGTATATGGATATTTCCTATTCGTAGATGCATTCGACTAAGACGATGTAGAAGAGTTTGCGTTTCAATCGTGAAGAATGAACACATATCATAGATGTAGATAAGAGTTTGTGAAAAAACACATATCCTAGAGGTAAATAAATCCGACATAGCCGTTATGGGTTTGTTCTTTAATTACGAAGAATAAAAACATTTTCTAACCATGGATGAATTATGGATTTGTTCTTCAGGTACGAAGACAAACACATATTCTAGCCGTAGATAGATATTTTCTAGTCGTAAATGCATTCAACCAAGATGTAGATGGGTATGTTCTTCAGTTAGAAAGAACAAATACATTTCCTAGTCGTAGATAAATAATTCATAGGCATAGGTTGATATATACTAGTCGTAGGAATCGACCAAGCCATAGATAGGTCATGGGTTTGTTATTAAAACTAAATAAATGTAGATCGATTTTTTGCAAAATAAAATAAAATTGATAATAAAAGTTTTTAGTCGATTTTTGTCAAAATAAAATAAAATACAGTTATTAATCGATATAAGTTAACATCAGGGTTCAAGGGTGATATTTTTTTTTTTTTGATAACAAAGAGAATTTTATTTAATGAATATCAGGCATAGAATGCCTTTGCAAAACAGATAGAATCCATGGAGAGTAATCTAAATACTCTTCTACAAAAAGTTTGTCTTTCCTAACTTTTTTAGAAATGCAATCTGCTATATTTTTTAGGTCTCTCTTAACATGAGAAACTTTACAGCATCTAAATGACGAAACTAAAGTTTTAATACTTGAAACGATATTATTATTCTACCATCTAACTTTTGAGTTGTCAAACAAGATGGAATGCACCACTGCCTCAGCATCAACTATAAGATGTACTTCTTCGATAGTCTGTGCTTTAACCCAACTCAGAGCTTCTAAGACAGCCATGCATTCTCCAGCTTCTGGGTCAATCACTCCGTCTGCATATGATCCTTTGATCCTTCATAGATTCCTGTAGTAGAAATAAGCACCATGCCAGTGCCAATGGAGTTAGTAACATAATCAAAAGATGCATCTACATGAACTTTAGCTATGTTGTTATGTTGTTGTTCTACAATGCAAGATTGCGACTGCATAGAAGTAATTTGTTGGTCTGCAAGCAAAAAATTATGTAGATGCATATTAATTCTAGTAACAGTAGATAAAGGATTGAGAGATTTGTCCTGAAAACACATTCACATCTTTCCTTCCAAATGATCCAACAACCAACCATTAGGGTCACTTTCCATTTATGTTGATCTTCTGCACCATTTGTGTCATTAGGATCGAAACAAGAAATTACCCAATCTTTGATACTGCCACAATTTGCAGCAACCTGATCAATATTAAGATTAAGAAGACTCCAAACAGCTCTAGCATGTCTGCATTGTAGTAGAAGATGAAAAAGAGTTTCTTCCTGATGATTGCATATGTGGAAGTGAGGATTAATGTCATTGTTGAATCTAGAAGTTTTGTCATTGGTCTGAACAATTTCCTTGAGACATTTCCAAATAAACAACTTGACCATGTGTGGCAGTTTCATTTTCCACAAAGATTTCCAAACCTCCTTAGAAACTGTGTTGTTAGCTTCATGGAAATGACATCTGTCTTCTACTAATTTATTATAGGCACTCTTTACAATGAATAAACCATATTTTTAAGGTGACCATCTTGTTATGTCTTCTTCATCTATGTTGATCTGCATTCTAGAAATCTTATCCACTACCTCAGAAGAAAAAAGAGTTTGAAAAAGACTGACATTCCACGTTGAAGTATTTGGAAGAATTAACTCAGAAACGTACGTATAACCCAGGTGACTTGGAGAAGAAGGTAAAGGCTTATAATTTAGATTAATAATCCATGGTTCATTCCAGATACGAGTTTTCCTTCCATTTTTCACTTTCATACAAACATTTTGCTGAAGATGCTTAAGACCAACTTCAACCCCCTTCCAAATCCATGATGAGTTGCCTTTGTCCTAATTAATATGAAGGAATTCTTCATGTTTGAAATACTTAGCTTTAAGAACTTTAGTGCTTAAGTGCTCAGGATGCATATGAATTCTCCAGGCCATTTTGCAAAGAAGTGCATGATTCAACATTTCCAAATCCCTAAAAGATAAGCCTCCCATTTCTTTTAGAATACATAAATTACTCCAAGAAATTGGATTATTACCTTTGTTAGCCTTGTACCCCCAAAAGAACTTCCTTTGCAGAGTGTCTAGCTTCTTGATTAATTTCTTGGGGATTTTGAATGTGCTCATTTGATATAAAGGGACTGTATTCAGTACTGCTTTAGGCATTGTACCTCTGCCAGCCTGACACATATTACCTCCTTGCCAAGTAGAAAGTCTTCTTTCAAAAGCAGAATTAATATCTTCAAAAGATTTAACTTTGGATTTTCCAATAAGAAGCGGGGAGCCTAGGTATTTTTCCTTCTTATCCATACTCTTAACTCCTAGTATATGACTAAGAGTGTCACACACAGAAGGATCCAAGTTACTTCTAAATAAAATGGATGATTTGTCAAAATTAATGACTTGACCAGATTGTGAGCTAAAATCTTCTAGAATTTGAAGAAGATTGTTCACACTGGTTAAATTAGCATGAGTAAAGATAAGACAATCATCTGTAAAAAGAAAATGATTTATAGGAGGCGCACCTCTAGCTTCTTTGATCCCTTGAACTTCTTTAGAAATATGAGATGATGATAGAGTTCTAAAAAACCATTCCATGGCTAAGATGAATAAGTAAGGAGATAGAGGGCCTCCTTGCCTAATGCCTCTTGAAGGATTAAATTCAGAGCAAGGAGAACCATTGAGAAGAACTGAAAGAGAAGTAGTGTTTATGCACTGATGAATAAAATTTTTCCATTCTTCACTGAACCCAAAACTCCTCATCACTTTTATAATGAAATACCATTCTAACCTGTCAAAAGCTTTTGACATATCAACTTTTAGAGCGAACCAGCCACCTTTTCCTTGTTTCTTTCTCATAGAATGTATAAGTTCATGGGCAATAATAGTATTTTCATTGATTATCTGTAACACCCCGAGTTTTTAGCATAGCGCATGCTAAAAGATACGCCATGGCCTAAGATGAAGCTTCATCCAAAACTTCTGTTGCGTTAAGAGGAAAAATTGGCCTAGAGCCGATGTTGCATCATCATGATGCAATAGGCCAGTTGGGTAGATGGCCTTTAGCGTTGCAGCGTAATCATTGCGCATTATGCATAAGATTGGCCTAGAGCCAATATTTCACAATCATTATGCATCAGGCCAGAGAGGGCTGGCCGAGAGAATATTGCACAATCATTGTGCAATACGCCAGAGAGAATATCGCGCAATCATTGTGCGATAGTCGGAACTAGTATTGCATAATCGTTGTGCAATACGACAGAAGCCAGTGTTGCGCAATCATTGTGCGCAATCATTATACGCAACCATTGTCGATGAATAGTGAAGCAAGCATGCCAATTTGCTCCCTAATTCTAAGTTGTAGAAATTGCAAGTTAACATATATAGGGAGGGGTAGTTGGTTGAAGGTGCATATGCGGACCGTGCACCAAGTAAGCTTCATAGCTTAGCCGATATAAATGATGCCTAAGTCTCATTTATATCTTTATAACGTTGCCAATGGGGCAAATGATGCGAAGGCATCATTATGCCATGCCGCGGACCCGATAATGCATAATCATTGTGCATTTTGACGAAATGGCCTATACGACCAGACCATTACCATTATTGCTAGGCTACGACCTTGCAAACGAGTTGGTTTAAGTTGCTGTCCCTTCGAGGATGAACTACGGTCCGTTCTTGATCCCTTTAGAGTAGGGAAGGGTATGTAGGAAGCCGCAATGAGTTGCATAATTTACGGTCTAGCACTTTGTCGCTCATATCATATATTTGAGAGATGATTGCGGCACATTGGCCTCTCATATCATCTAAGCTGGGTAGCTCGACATAGGAGATGATTGTTGCCAAACTTGATGAGCAAGTTATAGCATATTTGGAGGCTAAAAAAACACGATTGTCGTAATTTTAGCTCAAGAAGGGTTTAAATTGATTGGAAATAACACAATGATCAAGACGTGATTGGAATTTTAGCCAAATTCCATCGTTTAGGACCTCAAAAGGCCGTTTCTTTGCCGTTTTATGAAATTTTTTGTGTTCTTAATAAACCCTTTGCGGAACAAGGGTAAGTTGGAATGGTGTGGAAGCTAATTTAGTTGCATCATGCTCCATGAGCATGCTTGCAATGGAAGATGGACGTGCGTTTGCCTAGTTTTAAGGCCCGGTTTGTAGCATCATCACGGCGCATCGAGGAAGTTATGCTTGCGCGCCCAGGCACGCTAGGCGTAATATTCCGGTCCGTCACAGTTGGTATCATAGTAAGTTCCGAGATAACTCTAGGGACTGTGCGGAGTGGACTCGTCAACGAGTTATTTTCCTATAAAAGGAAATAAAGTTGGAGAGTAGGCCAACTTTTGCGTGGAAATAGTTTGTAACTGCAATGCCAGTTACTTTGCGATTCGAGCTGAGCTTGTTTAAGTATTGTGAGTTTGCCTAGCCTAAGTGGCATCCCACTTATGAGTGGATATCCGGAAGACCGTCTGGGACGGTGGGTAGACAATGGGACTGATCATCCCCACACGTTGGAAACTGGCCAATGGTGTGCATTGTCAGGCCCGGCTAGCATCCTACTTACGAGTGGCAACCTGGATGACCGTCTGGGACGGTGGGCAATTGGATCCTGTTCCACACAGTACTACAAATTGTTGGCACCAACTTTGTGAACTTTAGGGACTCCTGAGTGTGTAGTATGGGATGCATATTTAGGATACCTTGTTGAGATATCCTTTTGGCAACTGGCCAATTGTGGTTCTCGGTGACGTTGTGGATTCTTTTTTGATTCCTGAGTATGCGGTATAAGACGTTTGCTCAGAAAGTCTAAATTGTTGTTCACGACAACTTAAAGAAACCCGTGATTTATGAGCATCTGGTATGGGACTTTCGCTCAGGAAATCCAAACCCAAGATCTTGTCCACAATAGTTTTTCTTTTGAATTTCGGGGAAGAAATTCTTTAAAGGGGTGAATGATGTAACACCCCGAGTTTTTAGCATGGCGCATGCTAAAAGATGCGTCATGGCCTGAGATAAAGCTTCATCCAAAGCTTCTGTTGCGTTAAGAGGAAAAATTGGCCTAAAGCCAAAGTTGCATCATCATGATGCAATAGGCCAGTTGGGTAGATGGCCTTTAGCGTTGCAGAGTAATCATTGCGCATTATGTAGAAGATTGGCCTAGAGCCAATACTGCACAATTATTGTGCATCAGGCCAGAGAGGGCTGGCCGAGAGAATCATTATGCAATACGCCAGAGAGAATGTCGCGCAATCATTGTGCGATAGCCGGAACAAGTATTGCACAATCGTTGTACGCAATAATTATGCGCAATCATTGTCCATGAATAATGAAACAAGCATGTCAATTTTCTCCCTAATTCTAAGTTGTAGAAATTGCAAGTTAACATATATAGGGAGGGGTAGTTGGTTGAAGGTGCATATGCGGACCATACACCAAGTAAGCTTCATAGCTTAGCCGAAAGAGTATAAATGATGCCTAAGTCTCATTTATATCTTTGTAACGTTGCCAATGGGGCATATGATTCGAAGGCATCATTATGCCACGCAGCGGACCCAATAATGCATAATCATTGTGCATTTTGACGAAATGGCCTATACGGACCAGGCCATTACCATTATTGCTAGGCCACGACCTTGCAAACTAGTTGGTTTAAGTTGCTGTCCCTTCGAGGATGAACTACGGTTCGTGCTTGATTCCTTTAGAGTAGGGAAGGGTACGTAGGCAGTCGCAATGAGTTGCAACATTGCCGGTCCAGAACTTTGTCGCTCATATCATCTATTTGAGAGATGATTGCGGCACATTGGCCTCTCATATCATCTAAGCTGGGTAGCTCAACACATGAGATGATTGTGGCCAAACTTGATGAGATAAGTTGACGCATATGAGCAAGTTATAGCCTATATGGAGGCTAAAAAAAAACCGATTGTCGTAATTTTAGCTCAAGACGGGTCTAAATTGATTGGAAACAACCCAATGATCAAGACATGATTGGAATTTTAGCTAAATTCCATCGTTTAGGACCTCAAAAGGTAGTTTCTTTGTCGTTTTAGGAAAGTTTTTGTGTTTTTAATAAACCCTTTGAGGAACAAGGGTAAGTTGGAACGATGTTGAAGCTAATTTAGCTGTGTCATGCTCCATGAGCATGCTTGTAATGGTAGATGGATGTGTGTTTGCCTAGTTTTAAGGCCCGGTTTGTAGCATCATCACGGCGCATCGGGGAAGTTATGTCCTGCGCGCCCCAGGCGTAATTTTATGATCCGTCACATTATCCTACCTGAGACATATGCTGCTTGATATGGAGAGACAATTCTATCCATTAATGGTTTCATTCTAGCAACTAGAATCTTAGAAATAATCTTGTAGGAAGTATTACACAAACTGATTGGCTAAATTCAGAAGGAGTGCTTGGTTTTCTTGTTTTAGGAATCAGTGAGATACAAGTTTTGTTTAGAGAATGAAGAATGTGTTGTGTGCTAAAGAAACTTTTCACCATATCACAAACATCTTCTCCTACAATAGTCCATTGAGATTTGTAGAAACCAGCTTGGAAACCCTCAGGGCCAGGAGCAGACCAATTTTCCATACTTTTGACAGTTTGTAAAATTTCTTCATTAGTTGGGACAGCTAGCAATGCTCTATTACCTTCTTTTGATATAATTATTGACAGATAATTATAAAATCTCTCTTCTATTTGTGGATTTGAAGATGTGCTGATTTCCTGAAAATTTTCAGTAAGACGGGTAGCTACCTGATCTCTAGAATGAACCTAGTTGCCATTTTTGTCCTTCAGGGAGTCTATGTTGTTTCTAGCTCTCTTCTTCTTGATAAGTGAATGGAAATAATTTGTATTGTTATCCATGTCTTTTAGAAAATTTTCTCTGGATTTTTGTCTGTTGAAGTCATGCTGAATTTTATGCCAATTCTGGAGCTCTTCATTAATCTCAAAAGCCTTAGAAGTATTTTCTTGAGAGTGAGGTTTAGCCTGAATCTCAAAGAGTTGCTGTTGAAGAGTGTCCACTTTGAGATTGATATCTCCAAATTGAAATTTATTCTATCTGGAAAGAGCTATTCTGGTAAATTGCATCTTTTTAGATAGTTTAAAGGAGCAGAGCCATGAACATGTTTGCTCCAAGCCTTAGCTATTTCCACTGCACATCTCTTGTTATTTAACCAAGTTTGAAAGAACTTGAATGATTTCCAAAGTTTAGGTTGATTATAATCAGTAATCAACATAATGGGGCAGTGATCACTACCCACTTGATTCAAATGAAGAATTTTAGAAGCAGGAAAGGAAGAATACCAGCCTGAGTTACCCAGACCTAAATCAATTCTAGATCTTCTTTTACCTATACCTAAATTATTGTTTTTCCAAGTGTGCTCATGACCAATGAAACCCAAATATTCTAACCCAATATCCTAAAGCATTGAATTAATACCACCATCACTAGAAGAAGAAGCAGATGAGCTAGACTTACTTAGATGTATATTTAGATCACCAATTAAACACCATTGAATGGATACATTCTTCCCTGTCTCATTAATGAATTTCCATTGTTCTTGTTTCTTCCGACCTTTGTCATGACCATACATGCAAGATAAAAGCCATTCTGGTTGACTTGGATCATCTTGAATGAGTAGATGAAACATATTGTTCTCATTGCTAAGAACCTCACAAGAAAAGCCATTCTTCCACATAATAACAAGTCCACCAGATAAACCAACAGAAGATATGTATCTGACATTAGGAAAATGGTAAGGAGCAACAAGGGATTTCATTTTGATTTCATTAAGCTTGGTTTCATATAAGAAAATTATATCAGGATTTTGAGTCCTAATAAGATCTCTAATATGATCTCTAGTCTTGGTACTTTTTAGGCCTTCCACGTTATAAGATATGGCCTTCATGGTATAATGGGTTTTGACAGATTTGTTTCTATAATCAATATACCTATAGTAAAGAATTATCACAATCCTATAGATGCTTACAGAGCAAGTTTTAAACAAGGGTGTAGATTCTAAGAAATTAGAATTAAAAATAAGCAGAAAAGAGCACTTAATGTATCTAGAATTTAATGCAGGGATAAAATTTAAAGCAGTAATAGTATTGAAAACCATAATGAAACGTGTGATGAAGATGGATGCTTTTCAAATACGAGAAACAATCAAAGAATATGTAAATAAAATTTTGAGAATGATAACCGAGTATTGAAAAACACAGAGTACAATTTTGTACCCGAGTCTCCATAGCAGTTAGTGCAGCTTAATTATCTTTAGAAGTGACCCTGAGAGTTGGCTGTATGACTGTGTTGTTGTTTGAATTGAGATTATGTGGCAAGTTGACAGCATCTAGGGGTTTCTCAATAGTTTTATCCTCAGTTCTAATTCTTTTTCCAAGCCTTTGATCATCAGACGAAGTACCTTCTCTTTCTTTGAGCAAGAAATCCATATTAACCTTTTCTTCATCCTTAGGTGGACTGAAAATAGCAGACTTACCAAACTTTTTAGAAGTTTTCTTAGAAGCAGGAGTAATTTGAGGAGTGAGAATAGCTATGTTCTTACTGATATTATTAACTTTACCAAAAAAGTATGGCTTCTCATGGGATTTTGCAAGATAGTTAACAGCATCTTTGCAAGTTCCATTATCATGCTTGATGACATAACATTCTGTGCATATAGCACCAGGTTGTCTTTCAGAGAAAAATTTCTGCCATCGACTTACACCTGCATTGGTAACACATTGAACTCCCCTTCTAAGTGGCATGGATAAATCAGTATTGACACATACTTTAACTGGATCACTGCCTATTGGTATAGCATCCTTAGGTTCGATTCCTGTGACTTCACCCATCACCTCACCAATCTTGGTAACTTAAGAAACATTCATATGCTCTGGCAGAATAAATTTTAATTGGATCCAGAATTGCTGAAAACCCTAATGTTTGACCGTGTAGATCATCTCAGGGATGAAATCATGAACTACAAGAAGATGTTTATTCACACTCCAAGGTCTTTATTCGATTACTTTATTTAGAGAATCCCATTTGTTGAACTTGAACAACATGATATTAGGCTCAACCTCCACAATCTTCAGTTCTTCTGGTGCAATAAATGGCCAAGTAAAACCAATCCATTTCTCAACTGTTTGATAGTTCATCCGACCCTCTATAATGATTTTCCCAATTGCAGTAGCCTCCAAATTAGTATCTCCCTCCTCTTTATCCTTATTTTGAAGCTGACAGATAACAACTTCATTAGAATCACCGAGATCTAGTGTGGCTTGTTTAAACTTATTGGCTGAGTCCAAAACTTGACTAGGACCTCCTTCCTCCATCTTGTGTTGATTGAATTGATAGAAACTATTCTGGTGGTTTGGAGAAGATGGGTACTCATACATATACCAATAAGGATAATGAGGATATACGTACAATAACTGAGAAATATTATCTTGGCTGAAAATATGGTAACTAAGTAATTTGTTAGGATTTTTGCATTGATAGATTGTAGAACTGGTGATTGACCATAACAAAACTAGAGAAAAGGTAACTTTCCTAAAATAACTGAAGTGAGATGGTTTGAAAAAAAATTGAATTTCCTGAAGAGCGGGAATGATTATAGGGGTGAAGAAATGCTCTATCTCAGAACAGTAACTCAGTACACAGAACTTCCAAGATACCTTGAACAACAACACAAGCCATAAAAGAAAGCAAAAGCTTAAAGACCAACTCCGCAAACGCAACAATCACTACATACACAAAGGCAAACGCCATAATAGATAAATCAAGCTGTAAACACATTCTGGAGAAACCAAAAAAAGTTAGATACTCATTAGAAAAATCAAAAGATTATAAGATATTTAACGAATCAAGTCGAAATTAAAATCATACTACGATAAGATAAAATCTAATGACTAGCAAAGATAAAATAAGAGAAAAAACAAGTTATAGATTCATCAAATAGCCATCAAATGAGAAGAAATGAAAGGAATAATTTTACTGAGTCAGAGACTCAAAGTCGCCCGATTTGCAGAGCCTAAAGAGAGAGAAAAGTGCAATTTTCCAATGCAGATTCTATTCGGCTTAATATATCACAAAGACAGAAAATTCAAGGGTGATATGGTAATATAATTTATTCAAGGTTAGCTTAATCATTCACCATATGCTAAGACAACCCTTATCCCTTTACCTATACAGAATAATCCTCTTGCAACCCCTTCAAAATTCCTCCATCCCTAAAAATATTTTTTTTTAATGCAACACAACTGGGCCCAACCCCCCCAAGAAAAACCATCCTAATGGATCAATTTCATTGCTGAATCAACCGTTATCCCCAATACCAAAGTCCATCTCGGTTCCATCCATACTTGAGATCTAAGAAAATGGGGAATCCAATGCTTCTGAAAAGAGATGGAGCTCCGAAATATGTGGAGAAGAGAAACTCTTGCTGAATTAACCTTAAATTCTTCACAAGATGGAAATAAAGCGTTAATCGATCTTGTATCTACTGATAAATTGCGCACTTTCAATCTTAAAATCGAGTGAAAACGCTTTGAAGGGTGGTTCAGGAGAGGTAATCGAGTTAAAATCCTAACTATTACTGAAAAAAGTTGAAAACATCCAGTTGTTGTAACTTTCTCTTGTGATCTTTGTAGGCGGCTCGCAGTTGTCTTGTTTGAAGATTTGAATCTTCATGAGAAGGTTCTTTGGACAGGTGACTATTCAACGCGCTGGTTCACTTTGAAGCAAACAAAAAATAACACTGGACTTTTCCTTCATGTTTTATGCTCGTCACCTAAACACATCTCTGAAACGGGATCATTTTTCATACAAGCTGGCAATGACTTTGGATGTTTCAAGCTTGGTTGCGCCATTGATGATACCGTGACCATATTAAAAAGAGACAAATTCTCTCTAATATTTTCTTTCATCCTTGAAATCGTTAACCCTACCTGCAAATTCCCACCTTCAATATACCTTCTCTAAGTCAATCTCAACTGATTCTACCACTTCCTTCTTCTCAGTCAATTCTAAAATTCCCCACACATCTGTCTTCTCAGCCATTCTACCTACTCCTCTTTTGTTTCCGTTAAACCCACCACTTCAGGAACATTCTGCGAATCTTTCTTTCCTATCACAGATACTCAGCATCAAAATAATTCAGTTTTTGCTTATATTTTCTCCAATTCCTCAACCCCTGGCATACCAAAATTTGTTCATTATTTTGCTTCTCTCTTCTATTCTGGATCGCGTCTCCTTTCCGGTTCATCTCTTCTTTACTCCGAACTATTTTTACCCATCTTCAGTTAGTGTCAGGCAATAATTTAAAACTGTAAAGCCTTTGCTTCCCAAACCTTTCTCTCCCTCTACCATTGAAAGAAACAATCGAGGACCATTGCAAAACTCACAAATCAAAATTAGTGTGATGCTTATGCTTCCAAAGTTTCTGTGAAAAATATGGAGGGGTTTATATGCAAAATAGTTAACATACACCATGACTCTATGGGTGACTATGGACATTCAAATAAAGATTTTGTGCTCACCTCCTCTACGAGTCTAGTTGATGTGCAAAGGTTGACAAAACTATCAGCATATTTTTTGATATCACCGATGTCTTTGATATAACTCTTTTGGATCACTGTAATGTCGTCATCTTCTTAGCTTTCACCCTTACCAATAATGATTGTAAGGCAATTTAAAATATCGATGTTGATGGAAGTAAGCTATCTATGTCTAAATGGAATCCAATCTGCTATTGGATCATTTTAAAGTTTCTCATATACGATACCACATTTATTGGAGTATCTCTGCACCTCTTGATGTATCGCGTTTTTGCAGCTCTGGAAAAGTGTTGCAGAACTCTTGTAAAAGTAGAGAAGAGCACCCTCGATCTATCAGACATCTCGGCAATAAAAGTGAAGATAAAATCGCTAAAAAGCATTAGTTCCGTTCTGCGACTAATTAAGCTCAGACACATGAATGGAATTACCAAAGTGTAGAAAGATCTCGTGTCTTGTTAAGGATACTGCTGGAGTAAATATAAGATTGGGTAAAAGATCCTCTCATGAGAATATCCCTGATAAAAAAAAAATCCCTGACAAAGTTTGGGTTAGGTAAACTAACCCGAGCTTTCATATTTCTGCTCAAACTTTTGATGATCCTTCCACACCTCTCGCATCTGATACCACTTCTACAAAGAACCTGTGGATATGGATATTAATTCAGTTATTGTGAAGGTACAACCTTTTACTTCTGGCACCTTACCTAACACTTCTTTGATTCTCCAAACTATATCTTCTTCTTCTTCTTCTTCTTCAAGGAAAACTAGTCAATTTTTTGTGAACCTGCAATTCAAGTCGAAGCGGACTACACTTTGGTAGAAGCAGTGTATTAAAACCCAGACCGGACCGGCCGGTTCGACCAGTAAACCGGTGAACCAGTAGAGAAAACGGGTTGGGTCAACCTTGACCGACTAACCTGCTTTAAAACCCACTGAACCGGGTGACCCGGACGGTCCAACCAATAAACCACTAACCTGGCTGGGTTTTTGATGGTCGGTTGTTAAAAAAAATACTTAAAAAACAAAAAGAATTTTCTCATCTCTAAAACAAAGAGATCTGAGAGCCATTAATGTCTTTCATTCGTTTATAATATCACTCAAAAAGAATAAATCTTTATAAAGAACCATAGAGAAGTTAAACGCATATCACTAAAACTGCATAAAACCCATGATGCTTCAAAAATCTAGGTTACAGATAGAGCAAATATTTTCCAAGTTCCAACAAAAACGATTCTCCCTTTTTATGTTGTTAATCTTTGTTAGTATTTTGTAACAATAGATCTTTGGTATCGTTTATTAAAATGATTAATTTTGTTTTAAGAAGATGGAGATTGCAATGGTTGTGATAGAGACGCAGATGCTGCATAATTAGGGAGAGAGATGAAGTAGGTGAAGAAGGAGACTGTTGTAAAAGTTAGAGAAAGAGAATGTAAATAGGTAACATATGAGTGGAAAATATGAGACTTGGAGTATTTCAATGATCTCACGTACAGCCTAATTAGTTACGCATCCCACACCCACAAGTATATTTACCTCCTATTAATTAGGTCCCTTATATTAAGCTAGATAGTTATGACCCAGTAAACTGCGGTTGGACCACTGGTTAAACCAGTTGATTCTGACCCAGTAGTTTTGTCGGTTCGATGTCCGGTCCGAGTCTTAAAACATTGGGTAGAAGAGCAAACTATAAAGCAATCCTTAGTTAATATACAAAAAACTATGGTGTTATTGATTCAAAAATGGAAGTATGAAGTACTAATATTGGGGTCTCGATTTCAGAGATTGATGACTCAATTAATTATTTGGGTGGCTGTAACATAAATCTTTATCACTTCCGATGCAACCAAAAGTACTCTAGAGCATGATCCAAATAGATTTCATATGGACGCAACTTTACTAGATACATCAAGCTCCCAGTAAACCACTAGCAGTCGAGAAGATACTTCATATTTACCTCTAGTTTTGAGGCTTATGCAAACAACAGACTATTGAAAGAGATGAGAATATTAGAGTATTCGTATAACAAGCATACGTCTGGTGGTACCTTGAATGACATCTCTATTTCAAGGGTGAAGCGGGGTAAGTAATGAGCTGAGACTCATGACTTTGAATATTCAAGGGTTAAATGATCCAACAAAAAGAACTGCAGTTAGATTCTTTATTTATTCTTCGAAAGCTAACTTATATACGGATTTAAGAGAGAGGAATTTATGCTGTCAGAAATTTCAGACTTATGTGACACAAGGAATTTTAATCCTAATTTACTTCTATTGATTGGTGCTTCTATTGGAATCATCTAATTTTGGAAGACAAGTGATTTTGAAGTTACATGTTTGTTTCGTGAGATATACATTTGTTTATGGTGGTAAGAATATAAGTGACTTCTTCCATTGATTTCTCATAGTAGTGTATGTAGATAATAACCCTTCTCATAGGCAAGATCTCTGGAAGGAGTTAGCTTATGTAAGAAACTTTTATGTATTTTCTTGGATGGTCGCGAAATATTTTAATGTCGTCTTTCCAGTGTGAAAAAAGAGGTGGTACTATCTTTTGAACTTGTAAGCAGAGTTTTACTAACTTTATCGAAGCCAACAATCATGTTGACTTTACCCCTCCAATGTGATCTCTTCACTTGGAAAAATAGGCAATTGCCTAGCCCAATTATCACACGAATTAACATAATTTTACTCTTTCGGGATCAGTTAGGTAAATTCCCAGAGGTGGTGCAGGTTGTTCTGACCAAGCCTGCATATGATCATACACCTTTATTGCTTGAGAGTTTTGATGAAGGTTGGGGTTCTTCACCCTTCAGGTTCGAAACTATGTTGTTGTTTTTTCAGGTTTTTATGATATGTTGAAAGATTGTTGGCTTAGTTTGCAGGTCGATGGGTTACCTAGCACTAGGATTTGGAGGAAATTGCAGATGTTCAGTAAGCAAAAAAAATTTTGGGTGAAATAAAAATTTGTCCATGTGGATAATCAAATTTTTGGTGTCACTGAGGGCCTAAATGATATTAAGCTAATCAAATAAGTGAGAAATCTTATTGATGACGAAACTGCTGAACGAGCACATCTAAAGGCTTTGTTGGAAAAACTTCTTCTTATAAAAGAAAGGTATGCCCGACAGAAGGCTTGACAAAATTTTATTAAATTGGGTGACAAAAATGCTCGTTACGTTCATTAGTACGCCACTTTAAGAATAATAGCAAATAGGGTAGTATGTTTGAAAGATTTCTACTGGAAAGGTGACTTTAGAGGGGGAATAAATTAAGAAGACCACTCTTGGTTTCTATATGTTACTTTTCGAAGAAGACTTTGATTTCAGACCCCTACTTAGTGATCGTTGGTTTGCGAAACTTTCTGAAGAAGAAAGGGACAATCTTTAAATAAGTTCTTGGAGGAAGAAGTTTGGGAGGGGGTAAAGAGTCTGGGGCAACAAAAAATGTGAAAGAATATAGACCTATAGACATATCAGTCTATTATATAGTGTTTACAAGATTATTGCAAAGGTGTTGACAAATATGCTGAAAGGAGTTATGAAAAAGGTTATCTCATTCAATCAAGCAGGTTTTCTGAAAGGAGGACAGATTCATGATGGTGTTCTTATTACTGATGAGCTGGTGGATATCAGTCTAAGAAACCCATCTTAACGGTTTGATAGTGAAGCTTGACCTTAAAAGGAATTTGAAAGGTTATGCTGGTCATATCTTGATTATGTACTTGTGGCTATGGGTTTTGGTGAAAAATGACAGAAGTGGATATTTATGTGTGTTTCTATTGTCTCTTTCTTAGTCATTATCAATGATGGCGTCTTTGGAAAAATTCGAAGTAGTAGGGGGTTATACAAGGAGATCCATTTCCATCTCTCTTGTAATACCCGGTATTTTTATTTACAGTTTTGGGTCGGATTTTACCCGAGAAATTAGCTAACCATGTGGTCTAGGTTGTTTCCTTTTCTCTAGTCTATCTTGGTTTTTTGAACTAGAAAAGCTACATGCTATGGTTGTAAATAGTCACCTAATTTTAGTTTTAATAAGTAAATAAAAGATAATATAATTAAGAGAAAAATGAAGAGACAATTAAAGAATTAAGTAAATATATAAAATTAAATTATATAGTAATAATTATGGTGTATTATTATTATTATTATTATTACTAGGAGTGGTATTAATTTTGGTATTAGTGTATAATATATAAACAAAAAAAAGGGAGAAAAAGAAAATAAAGAGTTTTAAACCAAAAAACTAGAGAGTATGAGAAAGATAAGGAGAAGGAGATGAAGCTAGGGTGCTTGAGGAGATAACTTTATTATTCAAAATCAGCATAGGGTCAATGGAATTGAGGTAGAATGCTAGACCCTTTCTCTTTTGGTGTTTTTCTTCATGTGTTTTCTTGTATGATTTTGTATTTTTAGGTTTCAGAAATTTATTCGCATAACTATGTATATTAGATTGATGATTAGGCATGTTATTTTGATAGATAATATGATTGGGCATTTATGGCTAAAATTTAGAATAATACACCGTAAATTCACCGTTGAATGTTATCTTGCAATTTAGATTATAATTTCTAAAAATTTTGTGTAGTTTCTCTTTATCATGTTTTTGCCTGATTTAGGTAACCTTAATTATGTAAGAATGACTTGTGATCTTAATGAAAGTTATAGATGTATATGTTATCTTTCATTATAAATTCAACATCTTTTGTTTGAACCGTTGGTTTACTGTGAATTTTGGATATGTTGTATATTATTGATTCATGTATGTTCTTGTAAAGTTTGAAAATGATCAGATAAAATTATCACCATAGAACATATAATGTTTGCATAAATGCTTGAAATAAATCATGTTGTTAAGCCATGGTTGATTGTGTTGTTTGTGAAAATGATTTATAAAAGGAAATGAGTTCATGTTTTACCGTTATATGGAACATGTTTCATGCTAACGGCGGTTAATGATCCATGAGAGTTAAATGGGTAATGATTCCCATGGGAACTTGTGTTTCCCGACCATTGATGGCGGATGTCCGTGCCGGTAAACAATAGGTGGATGTACGAACCAAGGTTTTTGTACCGTGAATGAAACGGGTAATGATCCCCGAGAGTATGGGTATGATCCCCATAGGAACTTTTGTTCCTGACCATCGATGGAGGCTGTCCATGCAGATAAACGATAGGTGGGTGTACGAACCAAGGTTTTCGTACCGTGAACTCATGGTTTCTCTGTGACTATATTAATACGTGAATAGATGTGTTGAATCATTGATGAATGACTTGTTGACAATTATTTTGGTATTGTAAACTCATGGTTTGTCGGTGAAAATATTAATTTGTGAATTGATGTGTTAAATTCAAATGGATGAATTGTTGAAACATAATTGTGTTGTGATCATGTTTTGAATCGTAAATTGGTTTATTTGTCAGAAATATTATTGATATTATGAGCTTGTTAATTGAACATATAATCGAATCCTTGAAATTGTGGAAAATCTCTTATTGTATGTTCTCTTTGATTGATTGATATTTTCGCATCTTTAGAGAATGGGGGGTGCATTCTATAGAGCTGTCATCTCACCCCAATTGACATTCCTTGCAGATTTATTAGAATTGCGCAGCGGAAGCTAGGAATGAGTAGCTTAGTGATTGAATTGTTTACTTGTATTTGTTTGAAGTGTAAATCGATATCAAATCTTTCATTTATAATACTGTTAAGGAGACATTTTTCCTATTGATTAATTTTGATATATTAATTTGATTTAAATAAAATGTATCTTTAAGTCTCTTTCCGACCCATAACTCTTTGAGTTCGGATCTCCATATGGGTTTGACCCTTGTCCGGAACTCGGGGTGTTACATCTCTAATTTAACATTTCCAAGGAAAGATTAAGTATGCTACTCTACAGAGCTGGAGAAATGGGTTTCATTAAGGGTTTTGCACTCACTAATTTGAACGATTTCGCATCTCAGTATATTGACGATATAACTGTTTTTTCTGGCGGCAAGATGAGAGTAGTGTCATAATCTATTCTTGATTTTAAGAGGTTTCGAAGTCCTTACAGGTCTCAAAATTAACAGCTGTAAGACGAGATTGGTGGGTTATTTTTTTTGCTCACGCGAATTTTATTAATTTGAAAAATTCACAATTATAAGAAAATCAACCAAGGAATGAAAATATGTAAAGCAAACAAGGCAACTATATAGGCCTGTTTTTAGCTAAGTTCAATATTTTAACTGAACCTATAATAATCAACATCAGGCATTTCTACTCTTGCTAGTAAAGGAGGTCTCCCCATAAAAAAATTGTCTTTTCTCCTGCCTTCAGTTGAGCTCCTCTCTTACCTATTGCATCTGCTTAAAAATTGACTTCTCGATAGCAATGACAGAACCTGATTGAAGTAATGCAACTCACTGCTTTCACCCATCTCATTCTAATGAACCATGGTATTTTACCTTGTTGAAATTCAGTAATTACTGTTCTTGAATCAGAGTTCAACATTATGTGTTGCAGTTTCTATTCAACAGCCAACTCCACTGCACACACAATAGCATACACTTCTGCAATATAATTTGTTGATATGCCTATTCCACCAGATAGAGTTCCAATTACCTGACACAAATAATCCCTCACAATAACACCAAAGCCAGCTGCAACAGGATTTCCAACAGAAGCACCATCACGGCAAAACAGAATTACACCAATACAAGGAGGCATCCAATGACAAATCTTGATTTTATAAAAATTTATCTTCCTTGGACCCAGATTAAAGAAGGAAATTACCTGCATATCATAGGTTTGCCCCCATTTGTTTCCTTTCATTCTAATACCACCTTCAGAAACCATTTTTTTTATCTCACTTTTAAATTGTAGAGCATTAGGTTTAATATCATCAAATACTCATCTGTTTTTTTGAAACCAGAGTTCCTTCAAAACTGAACACCAAGCTATGATCCATACTTCTTCAACATGAGGACTTTTGTTTCTTGCACCATTTCATATATCATCAAATGAACTTGGAGGAGCAAGATTAAAAATTGAACATAGCCGGTTCCAGATGCTTAAGCTGAATTTACACCACCACAACAAATGATTCATACTATCTTGATCTTCTTCATAGATACAACATTTAGAAACCATATCATAACCTTTTTCAGTCATCACAACCTCATCAACATAGATCCCATGTATGAGTTTCCATACATTGATTGCTGTACTTGGATGAATAAAGTAATTCCAGATAAACTTTGGCCATTTCAAAATAGGTTCCTTGCTTCTTATTCTGGCAACTGCAGCTGAAGTAGTGAATTCTCCTTTTAAATTACAGCTCCATATTAGTTCATCCTTAGTCCCACTAACATCAGGCATGTCTTCAGATATTACTTGTTGAATTTCTAAAGGAATGATCCATTTACCATCCTTAATAATATCAGCTACCTTCAAATTCATATTATTTTTAACATATGAGTGGTTGTTAGAGAGGTTGATGATTTGATTATATATTCGGGCACAACAGTTAGGTTGTAGGATAGACTCATTTCATATTATCTATTCAGGATAACCTTTAAGGATAAAGTTCAAGTCCAAGCATGTTTGGGACCCTATCCTTGAGAGATTTGACAAGATACTAATAACCCAGAAGCAAATGCTCTTATCGGAAGGTGGTAGACTGACTTTGGTTAAATTTGTCTTGGGTCACCAATGTATTGCCTTCTGTCGCTACATGCTCCTAAAAGTATTATGAAAAAAGGTTGATGGCTCGAACGAAATACATTGGTTAGAATAGGCTAAGTTGCTTAAGCCTTTTGATCATGAAGGACTGGGTATATTATTAGATTTTTTGTGTGGAAATGATGAATCTTGCTATATAATCGAAATGTCTTTGGAGTTTTATAAAGGAAAATGACAGTTTTTGGGCTCACGTAATTACTTCTAAATTAAATCTTAATCCGATTCGAATTTTAGCTCACCCTGTCAACATGACTTACAGGTCCAGTTGTTATATTGTTATTTATAAATTATCATGTATTTGCTATAAAAACTGTGAAGTGATAATTGAAGATGATGATAGTCTTTCATTTTGGTTTGCGCATGATGTGGCGAGTTTTGTTTTGAGAACACTTTTTCTTCATTTTATAAGGCAGTGACTAAATACAACCCCTATTTGAGTTAATTACAACCCTTATTTTTAAGGATTAAAATATTTTAACCTAATTAAAGTGGGTGACCAAATTAAACCATCTTCATCATCTTCCTTCTAACCTAATCTGTTTTTCCCATGATTTAATATTAAAACCACATGTTTTTATCATCTTCCACAAAATCTATAGGTATGGTTACTGCCTGAAGTAAGAAGCATTCTTTCGTGATTTCATTATGACTATGGATCTGTACCATAGAGAATTAGAGATGTCATATTCGCATAATACTTTTATAGCTACAAATCAAATATTTAACATTGACTTTTTGAACTAAATACAATTTTTGAAATAGTTACATCAAAAGTTATTAAGGGAGTTGCATCAGGAGAGAACCGTTTTGATATATTTTGATAGACCTTTAGTTAGTTATTTGATACTCTGATCTATTTGGATCTCCATTAAAAAAAAAGACTACGAAGATTACTAATTTAGTTGGTTCATGTAACTGAATCTCGACATAGTAGGTTTCCTTTCATGAAACAAACGACATAAAACATTGGATCAAGATACACACGACCATTCACCATCGTATGTGATTGTCTTTTCTTCTTTTTGATTGGCATCATTGATTTTCATAGCTTATAGTTGGGAAAAGAAAATCTAATCCTGAGTTCAGGAAGATGATGATGGTAGGTTTTGATTACCCACGTACCAATTAGGTTAATCAATATTTAGGATTTGATGATTGGGTTGTATTTAACTTAAGTTTGGATTGTATTTAGTCATTGCCTTTTATAAAATCGTTGTTAGTAAAGAAAAATCTGTTAAGGTGCGTATCAGTGTTGGTAATTAGGTTAACTGGACGGTAATTTTTAAAGAGGCAAATATGAATAGCTTTAGGTCATATTCTATTTTGCAAATTCATTAATCGTCTTGCTCATTGAACACCTTCGTTTTTCATACATCCATATCTTTTCAAATAAAAAAATTCTAATTCTAATTCTTTTTTAAGCATGAAAAAAATATCTATTATCCGTCTTAGTTTTATCTGCCTAATAAAATTTAACACCAATTCGAAATAAAAACTTTACCTGGTATTTCGTACAGTTGTTTTGAGGAAATTAACTACATAAAATTCACTTAAAATATCAACCTACTCTTAACACCAATTCGATGTATATTCATTAGATACCGATCCTAAGTGAAAGGACTATGGAATGAGAAATTCATTCAATATGAAAGAGTTTTCTAAAAATAAAAAAACACCAAATTAGGTGCTACAATGGAATGAGAACACTCATCCCACCAGCCAAAATCTTTCATACACTCCTTCAAGCAAGGAGTACTTGACACTGGAGACTAATCGGCTGAAAATTAGTCGCTTGAAATCAAAGAAAAAGGAAAGCGGCTAATGTTTAAACGCTTGGATTTTTTAATAACAAAAAAAAAGGAGCGGCTGCGTAACGCTCAGAAAACCCCTCTTTCACCTAGCCTCACATTGGATTTTGTAGTGATCCATAACCCTTGCTTTATGCTAATGAACACTAGGCCTACACTTAAAAAGTTCGGAGAAGAAATACAAAACATATACGTGATATGGCAGATGATAGATGAGTTGAAAGAACAGTTGCACAGTACTTTATTGCTCCCTTCACTGGAGCGTAACTTGTGCGCATTCTAGTTCAGTTTTCTACTTCTGCAAGAGTTTCGGTTGACATTCTTCCATTATGCAACTTTTTACTTTATAGGTATTTGTTTTAGTGCTTGAACGGAATGTAATACAATAATCACCAAAATAACATATTATTATGAAAAAATATGTGCTTGAATAACGATCAAAATAAAATAAAAGTGTGCTTGAATGGTAGCATTTGGTAAGTAATGGAAACGTAATTATAGGTGTCAAGGACAACGTTTTTTCTTACTTTAAAGGCATGAACTCGTTTCAAGGTTAAGAAGTTTTGGTTAAGTTAAGTTATTCAGGGTTAAAATGGGGACTATTCAGTTTGAGTTGAACATGTTAGTTAAGTTATAGATTTTTTCAATATCATTTTTCTTAATAAACTAATGTGCAAAAAGTTAAAATAAATAAATAATTGGTACCTTTCGATGGAATGATTTATTTTTTTGCTCTCGCACTGCTCGAACATTTTTGATCTAACAGTTCCACAACCAACCATTGGATATATGGATGGTTGTGATGATAATTGCTAAAACACTTGTTAAGTAAAAATCTTTTCTAAGTTAACTGAGTTGATTAGATTTCCAAATAGTTGGTTGTGATGCTGCTAGATCAAAATATGCTCGAGCAGCTCGCAAATAAAAGAGTTCTGATTGGTGGATTTTAAGAAAATTACCTTAAAAAAATTAATAAAACTAAGCGTCCGGACGACGTATTTGATCATAGGCTGCACTACTACATAGCGGCCTCCCAAATTTGAAATATAGCTTATGGACTATACAAACATATGGAAAAAAAATTCATCCACTAAGGATGTATATTAATATTGCACGCCATAAATAAAAAAATTAGAATATCTAAACAATGAGATGACACGCCATAAAAATAGAAGGAAAAATACAAAGTTGACTTAACTGGGGAGTTTCCTATCCCGTCCTGGTCACTTCTATATAAAGAATAGGGCAGTTTACGACTAAACTCACTACCCAAGTTGTCCAATTTACGACCAACTAGGGAGAGCACCTTCAGAAGGGATCCAAGCGGATAACAGTGCAAATTTCCTTTCCGAAGACACTGACCAGGGCCGGCCCTGAGCCGAAGTACAACTTCGGGCAGCAATTTTTTGGGGGCATAAAAAAAATTGTTTTTATCTGATATGCACTACAAAAGTCAACACTTAATTGGCTAATTTGTAATAATATTATAATCTATTATAGGAGGGCAGGAAAAGAGGAGAATTTTCCAAGATTTATCTAGAAAGATTTATGGTGAGACCGTGCCGTGATTGGCCGTTGAAAACCAAGTTCAGAACTTTGAATTGATAATGCTTCATTAGGTGACGAGTTAAAAAAATACGTTATGTAGGGGAATGGAGTTTTTAACACTTTGTTGTCTCTTCTTTTAACTATTTGAACTCTACCACCATAAATCATTAATTCTTTTAATCAATTACCAGTTTACTGATCATCCTATTTTGACCGGTCAATTTACGTTTTTCTATGTTAAAATTAAGTTTAGGGCATAATTGAATTGTTGATCATATTGGTATTCTTAGAGAATATATTATTTTTTACATCAATTATTATGATTAAATTCTAATAAATTATATTGATCGTATGTAATAATTTATACGTATGTCTTCCGGTCTAAAAAGAAAGCAACCGGGATCTTCAAATAGAACAAGAAGGAAAAAAAAAATGGTGAGTTAGTAAAAGAAAAATTTGAGTCTTTACATGAATACTAGATGTAACCTACTGAGCTTATAATCGAAAATTTTAATGATAATTGTGTTAATGAAGCAAACATTGAAGTGCATATTGAAACATATAGCAAAAGTGGCCCAAGCGTTTATTTGTTCAGGAGATACTGATCCAATTCGGTACTTGATTATGAGCCTATTGTTAGAGACTTTGCTTCCCAAAACAACATTGGAGAGGAATTTGACACCTAATCAGTAAGTTTAATATAGTTTTCAAATTTGCCTTTTTTATTTTATTAAAAACTAAGTTATTTACATTGTTAAGAAAATGATCTAACGATCTTTCTTTTGTATATAACCTTATTTAGCGGCATCGTTTCAAAAATTAACTTCGGGCCATGAACATCTCAGGGCCGGCCCTGACACTAACTAGAGCAGTGAGAATTCATCTTATGCTTCAACAGTTGGCTGGAGAAAGCTAAGATTCTGGTAATCAGTATTCTTGAATTGCTTTTCACCAGCCTTTTTTTTTTGCTTCTCTTAAATGGAGCCCACACGTAAGTTAAAATGAAAATCCAAACACGTCTTAATTTTTACTAACAATTAAACTTAAATTCTTCTTCTTACTCAAAATCAAAATAAACCTTAAATTTTCTTTTAATCATACTCCATCATATTTCAAATTAGTTATAATTGTTCTTTTATAATTATCACACAATTATAAACTTTAATTCTTACTTTTCCCCAAAAACAAAATAAATCCTAATTCTTAATTCTCTCTAAAATGATATTCTTTTTTTCTTAATCATGATAATATTAAAATTAATAGGAATTGTTCCATTCAAAAATTTCCACAACAACATCAATCGAAACGGAATTAATTAAGGGTTTTGATTCTTTTCCTAGGACCATTTTTCTTAAACTCCATAAACACGGTCTATAAAAAAATAAATCTCTAAGATGATTTTTCTCTCAATCATGATTGGACCAAAATGATTGAGGGTATTGATTATTCTTCAAAAACATTAATCATATCAAATATCTTACTGTTTTAGTATAAAAGATAGGCAAAGAGAAAGATATAGAGAAGGAGAAGGATTCTGTATTGATCAGAGTTTTATTAGTTACATGGATATAATACATATATATACATGGAGAGGGGAAAACCAAAATACACCAAATCTGGACCGCACATCCATGGGCATGGGCCCTTTAACACTCCCCCTTGTGCGGTTCAATAACAAAAATTAATACATAGTGCTTCACATATAGTCCTTCAAATGTTGTTCTCCTTGATGACTTGTGTCGAAGTCCATTGCCTCATTAAAACTTTGACAAGGAAAAACCCAGTGGGATAAAACCTTGGTACAACTCTTCACATGTTGTCTCGTACTTTACATGTAGTTCATCACATGCAATACGATCTTCAAAGATTGACGAGTCTAAGTTAATTGCCTCGTTAAAACTTCGTTAGGAAAAACCCAGAGGGACAAAACCTGAACTAAAGAAAAAGAGTACAATATTAATTAAACTTAGAGCATAGTTGGATGCGTATAGTGGCCTCATTAAAACCTTGACAAGGAAACCCAGTGGGACAAAACCTTGCCGAAGGTGAAAGAGTACAACGTGACAGATGCAAGTAAAGGTGATTCGTTGCAGATGATCACTTTGCTTCGTTAAAGCAGATTAGTTGCTTCACAACTTCTTAAGCAGAAAATCCTTGTGGAAAAGACAATAGCCTTAATTGGGAAGTTAATTCCCGGTGTTTGTTGTTGTCTCATTAAAAACCTTGCCGAGCAACAAAACCCTGTGGGAAAAAGTAACCTCGGTGAAGGAAAAGAGTTCAACAAACCATTAGATGCTCCCCCTGATGTCAGACAATTTTCATTAGTCTAATGCAGTCAAAAGGATTTTATCACACATTACTTTGGTGACTTGAATGTTTATAAGACCCTGTTGTTGATTCTAGAAGTTACGTTCCTTAACGGACTATCGTGTTTCATTTCTTTGATTCAGATATTTTCAATAATATCAACGCAATCTTTATGTCTTTAATGTTCAACATACTTGATGCTTTTAGTGTTGTCTCGCTAAAAACCTTGTCGAGTAACAAAACCCTTTGGGAAAAACTATTCTCGATCGAAGGGAAAAAGAGTACAACACAACTTCAAGTTCGAAGCGAAATATGTCGACATCATATCCTTGGATCCTCCCCCTGATGTCGGCATCTCCCCCTAATTACTTTCAGAGTTGTTCCAGACAGTTCCTTTAGTCATGTGCTTTTCGAAACTGAATATTGGTAATGACTTAGAAAATAGTCAACCATATCTCCCCCCAATTACTTTCGTTGGATAAGAGATTATTGTTCCTTCATAATCAACAACTTTTGGATTGCACTTTCATTAGCATTCCTTTTTATGTCTTTGCAGAGATAAAACAAATTTATGTCAATGGTTATTTTTAAGTACATGATTACATTCATTGTACCATTCCAATGACGTTGCGTTAGCGCTGATCTATATCTAACTAACAAGTTCCCTGAGGATGCAAAATTTTATCGAGTACATTATTATACTAAGTACAACAATGCGTCTATTGTACTTAAATATGGAAATTTCATCTCCCAACACATCTTCGTCATCTTCCTTTAGACGAAATGGTCACTTACTTACATTTGAACCTCGACTAATCATGGGAGTGCTATCAGGATGCATGTCTTTGTTAAATTGCCTGATAACTTTAGACAAATGCAAACTGGTGGGATAATATACCACAAGCTCAGTATTCGATCGAGCTTTCCCCGGATTTTTCATCTCAAATTCAGATTTCAAATAGCTTTTAAGGTCTCTTATTACATCAAGAGTACCCATCACGTCTTTACCATCAACATAGATAGCTACAATTCCAAATCGGGAACTTTCTTGTGAATGCGCAAGGAAAAATAACTTACTTGTCTATCCCCTCCAAATCAAATAGTCACTTAGACGGGTATACCATATCCGCCTGATTGCTTCAATCTATAAGTGAGGGTTATATCTAACTGTAAACGCACTCTGTGGTTTAGAGTCACTTGATTTTGGAAACAAAAGGTTGTCAAGTACTTTTGTAAATATCTGATATCTCTTGATTCTTTCAGAGATACGTAACAACCACATACATATGCTGCATTTCAAGTCCTTTTGAAATTACCAAGCTACCTAAGTAGCGGAACGCCATAACGTTCATTACAAGAGAACAATTCCAGGGCTTTCTGAGAAACCTCGCGCCACAAGGCAAGTCTTTATACTTTAATACTTCATTCTTCTCATCATGCTTTGTGACAAATTAATCATGTATGTCTAATAGGATTTACACTTGGTTGGATAGCACTACCACACCAAATTCCTATATATTTGTCAAAGAACCAAGTTCTACCTGGATTGTATAGGACAAATATGCTCTTCGTTGAAATTAAGCAACAAGGATCTTGGTTAGATCTCATCTTGCTCTATTTCCTTAAGCAAGTGTTCATGAAATTAATCATCAATATGCCTGCATGATCTTTCCATTGACTCATGCACATTCTCATAATCCACTAGGGATGTCATTGTTCTATGGAATCATTAAACTTCGGAGCGTCCTCCAGTTTGATTCATGGACATATTCAGAGACAATATTATGAGATGATTTCTGATGATATAAATAAGTTGTGCCTTACTCACCTACTTCCTTTCTAGGTGAGCATTGATCGAACCTGGTGGTCTCTCCATTTTCCTTTATAGAGCCACGGCCTTAACTACACTTCCATTATGTGTATTTGCAACACCTTAGTCTATGGTGTATATCCCTTATTGAGGATTTGTAACCTTGCAGGTAGGTTTGCAGCTGGTATGTGTGATCTCATCACTTTAGCGACATCAGTGTACATTCTGAAAATCGATTATTCTTTGTCACTTCACATTTACATTTGTGGAGTACAAGAATCAATATGAGACACAATGGGAACACACCACGACAATTCCTGTCGTTCCCTTAGAAATACTTTTTCTTATCTCCCTCTAATGACGGGAAGACTGTCTCATTAAAATGACAATCTGCAAATCTACGGTAAGAGATCTCCTGCCAAAAGGTTTAAAATGCGGATAATTGTTCGGAACTCATTTCCAACATAACTACTTAACAGTTTTAAAGACCCGCCATAGTACGATGTGGGGTCGTAATGGCACATATATAGTGCAACCAAAAATGCGTAAGAAAACGAATGTCAAGCTTCAATCCAGTACCAACTGGTACGCATAAAAGGTTGACTCATATTGGGGTTCTAAAACGAATTAAGTAAAGATGCGTGTAATATTGCATATCCTTAAAGCAATAAAAGGTAGGTTGGTACGCGTAACCTATTCCTTAGACATCATTTGTAACCATTGATGATAATCTTTGTGAGACCATGAGGTATAGGATGCTCTGCATTCATCCTATTAAATATGCAATAACCATCAAGTCCTTTTGATGTGCACTAGCTAGCATTTTCAAGGGGTGGTGAGCCCTTACATGTAAAATATGTGCTAGTAGTTTTCCAAACGCAAATTTCTTGGGAACTATAACTAGTCCAAAATGTCAAAACATTCACCAGAGCCATAAGTCACTTTAATGGTCCGCATTCTGCATGAATATTTTTATAAATTTCACCTTGTTTTCTTTGTAATATGGATTTTATTTACCATTTGCATCTTAGGATGGTCTCGGTCCTGTTTTACTGAAGACTTTGTAAAATTGAGTGATATGCTTTCTCACCTAAAAGCATAATGGGAAGGGGGGTTGTGCATCTACTACTTTAGAAAACACTTATTGAGAGATATGCCGTCACTTCGCATTCTGTCAATATTTTTTCCATTGTCTCGTCCACTCAAACACAGTGATGTACGTATGATTCCTTTCAAAACGAAATATCATGTCACAACCAAAGTGCCTTTATGGTTATGTCAAAGCCTGTATAAGTCAATTCCCAATATTTCATCGTTGGAGTCAATATGGATTCAATAATCCAAATACTATAGTGATTTATATTTTACTAGATTGACTCATTAGTTTCTCTAAGATATATTTCCTTCCAAATATATTAGAGACTACAAAAGATGCAATCAATTACATTCTCATCATTGTGAGTTTCCATATGATATCCACTTTCATGGGTCTCTTTGGAATTTAACAAGGTGATTAGCTCTCGGTACATATAGAGATTTTTGACTTTTAATCTTTGTTCCATCTTGGAAAACAAAATTTGAGCATTGCTTCGCTCGATGATCCAATCATCGTAGTCACATTATAAAGAATTAGTTTAAAAACTAGTGTATATTCCTTAAATTAGTGGGAGAAAAACCACTATCAGTTAGACATTGAGTCTTGAGAGATTTAATAAGTGGTGTGACCTTATTGCGTAACAAAAGTGGGATTCAACTCAAGTACTTTAGAGTGAATATATGTTACGTTTCAGGGTGGATGATATATTTTTCATCCAAATATATCTCAAGTGCATTAGAAAATTTATGTCTCGTGGGAATGATGTACTTTTCATTCCATAAGACATTGGATCTAGTTCAAATAAATAGTCCAGGCAAAGTTCTTCTTGTCATTAAAATTGATGTCTAAAGCATGACCTTCTTATAGAAATTGGTTGCTACTATGGTACCCGCATTGCATTTCTTATACCAATACCAGTAAGAAGATTCATTCCAAACTTTTTGGTGAGAGCTAGAATTACATCTTAGCTTCATCCCATGTTCAATTGATATATGTACTTTGGTGTCATTACTGCTGGGAGGGGAAAAAATACATCTTTTTCTCATGATATATATATATATATATATGTCCCTTTTCACATGTTTTATATGAGTCGGTACGTTTAACCCTCATCACGTCGGGGTTCTTTCCATTTTCAATCTGGCTACATTTAGCTTAATTTGAGAATATTCATTATCTTAACAGGCCAAGAGAATCTAACTACACATGTCAACCTCGTACTTTAGGTTGAATATATTACTAAAGATAGTTCTCTTGTTGTTATACTTCAACATATACTGGTTCGTTAGTACCATGGATGAAGTAGAGAAATGGAAATTTTCTGACTCATATCATCTTTTTTGAGTTCTTCCACAAAAATTGGAATACATGTGATTTTATTTGCAACGTATCTTTTGAAAATACCGACTCTTTAATAGTCGAGCCAGTGGATTACATCCCACGAAACATTTCAAATTTGGGGAGAAAATATCAAGTACACAATAATGGTGCTCAAGTAATTCTAAACCCCAAATAAACATTGGAATTGGGTTGGTACAACCAATTGAACAAAAGACAACATTCAACTATAGCCAATATCATATTCAAGAGAACAAATAGCATTAAGACCAAAATTCTTAATGATCGAGATCAACAAAAATAATTTAAATTGACCGTTTATATGCTGTGTACTTATCTTAAGACAAAAATAAACAAAACTAGGCATATTCTAAAAACAAATAAATAAGCCTAGCAAGTAAATAAGCCTAGCATATAAAAACTCACGTTATAGTTATATACCTCATATTTTGGTTCCCACTGTATATACGCAAAACCAGAACGCCCATAGTCACGCTCAGCCCAAAAACATTCTTGAACAGGACAGGCTCTGGAATTGGGTCGGAACAGGACAGGCTCTGGAACAGGACTGTGCTGAACCGGGCTGGGCTGAACCGGGCTGGGCTGAACCGGGTTGAGCTGAACCGGGTTGGATTGAACCGGACAGCAACATTTCTCGTCAGATTTACTTTCTCCTTTGAGATTCCCCCACCGACGAGATTTACTTTATCCTTTCAGATTATCACAGAACATGCCGCATATACATATTAAAATAAAAATTGGATTCGTAATCAGTAATATGTATATGGAGATTTAATCAGTAGGGGATCGATGTATATGGAGATTCATGATTATATTTGATATGCCAAAATCAAAATCAAAATATAAAAAAATCAAAATGTATAGGAGAAAGTAGATTCAACTTATCTGATTGATTTGATTCCAACGAAAATTTCTTAGCTGATTGATTTGATTCCAGCGAGAAAACTAAATAATATCAACCGATCCAATCTAGCTCTCCGGTATAGCATCGTGCATGATAACGTGTTTTAGTATAAAAGATAGGCAAAAACAAAGATATAGAGAAGGAGAAGGATTTTGTATTGATCAGAGTTCTATTAGTTACATGTATATAATACATATATATACATAGAGAGGGGGAAACCAAAAGACACCAAATCTGGACCGCACATCCATGGGCATGGGCCCTTTAACACTTACATAAATTTAATTATAAAAAATTAGATAATTAACCTTTTTTTTTTTTTTTTTTGTTGATTTAGAGATTTAATGATCATCTTAATATTTTGGGATATGCATAGTAATAATTATGTACCTTTTGTGGACTATGTGTATAATGATTTTAGAGGTCTGTTTGATTAGAAAAAGCTCTTATTTTTAATGAGTTATGGTTAATAAAAGCATGGGTTACATTTAAGAGAACCCTTTTCCAAAGTTGTCTTCAAAGTCCAGAAGAACCAGTTTTTTTTTTTTCTCCCTAAACGAGGATTTCCCTTTAACTTGCCGATATTAATATACATCATACTGGCATAGGACTAATCATTTGCACTTTTGCAGGAGCTTATGAACAAGGAAAATGTATCTATGCAAACAGATACATAAGCTCGGAGCAGGCTGAATGTGCTGGACTGCTATTGGCTATGGAATGGACGGAAGAGATTGGAATACCTTATGCTTGTTTTGAACTGGATGCACAAACGGTGGCTAATGCAGTTACTGGACATCAGCAGCAAGTTACTTGGGAAAACCAGTCTATGATTTTGGATATCAAAATTAAGTTGAGCAATAATCCTCTATGGTATTGCAAGTATACAGAGTTCCGGGACAAAAAAAAATGGCACTGGAATATAGACGGAGCCAGCAAGGACAGTTTGTCTGATGCTTCAACATTTCTCTCTTCTGCTCACTAATGTTAATGGAATACAGTTTAGATTTTGTCTTTAGCTTTGAGATTAACCAAAATGCACATGGTTCAACTACCTACAGAAATTATGATAGATGGTAATCAGTATTTTGGTGTTTGATCCCAAAGAGGAAAAAATGAAACACGTTATTAATATTTTCTAAAAAAATTGGGGACATTTCCTAAAAATCTTCACAGTACATGCCTATGTTTGTTGTTTTATGGGGATAATCTTCCCCCTTGTACCTGTTCAAATGAATAAATATATCAACGAGATCTTTAGCCACTTGAGTGTTCTCTAATTTCTTCTTCTTCCTCTTCTTTTTTCATACTGTAGTAAGTCGAAAATGTGGAAGGAACCTGCCTCCGATCCTCCACTGATGAATTACTCATCTCTAGTATAGTACTCCCTTGAGAAGAGGTTGATGTATGTGTTCGGCTATCATAAGAGATTCCTTCAGAGGCACTGGACCTTGTATCATCTGTCCTCGGACTACGTACCACACATGATTCTTGGACTGGCAGTCGACCTTTAAGCATGGACACAACGGTAGACATCTTTGGTCTAAGAACAGCAGATGGGTTAGTGCATAAGATACCAATGTTTAACACTCTCAAAACTTGGTTCTCTGAATAGTTTGACTCCAGAATGGGGTCAATGAGATCGAGGAGACGTCCTTGCTCTTTTAGTACATTTACCTGTAGTTAAAACAAGGAAAAAGTTAGCTGAAGGAGATTATTTAGTTTCCCTAAGCGGCAAGTACAAGTGTACCCTTTAACTCCTTTGGGTACCTCTTACCAAATCGAATTATAAAGCAAAATCGAACTGCTTAGAGTCGAACTTATGTTCCTTCCAAAAGAGCAAAGGTGTGGAACAATTACCCGTGCATTGTAATATATGGAACAGTAAATTATTAGGGTACTTTATCCAGTCAAGAAGAAAGGTGAACTCATCATTTGGTATCCATTTTGTGCTGCTCTTTCCACTGACGATCTCTAATGCAACAATTCCAAAGCTGTAAATGTCTGCTTTATAAGTCAAGTGACCACTTGATGCATATTCTGGAGCCAGGTAACCACTACACATAGTTGGTTAGAAATTGTTATGTGTCTGTGAAGGAAGAGACCTTGCCAAGTGTTTTATGTGTTTTTGAAATAGAAAGTGTCCTACATTCCCTTTGGAATGATAAAGGGAAATGAAAGTGTCAACAACATTGCATATGAAGGAAGACAGTGATTTTAAAATACCAGATCTATTTTTGTGTCATTTTACGATAAAAACTATCATTTTCTCCAGTTATCACCACATTAGCCAACTTACAAAAGTACATGCTGGCAAATGAAGTTAGGAAGAAATCAAATTTACTCACAAAGTTCCCTTCACGTCTGTGCTGATGTGGGTTTGCTCTTCCATGTGGAGTTTAGCCAAACCAAAATCAGATATCCTCGCAGTAAAATACTTATCCAGAAGAACATTAGATGCCTTTATGTCTCTGTGCACAATTTTCAGCCTTGATTCTTCATGAAGATAAGCTAAGCCTTCAGCAATGTCTGAACAAATCCTAAGCCTTGTTGGCCAGTTTAAGTTCAGCCGTTGCTCTGCACGACCTAAAACCGTGACATCTCTGATTACTTGCTAGAAGGCTAAAAACATTAACGTAAAAAAGACGGACTTGGAAAGTGACAACTGATTCACAAGTCTTGCAGTAAGCTAAATATTGAGGTAAGGTGGTGATTACCATATAGAGCACGGGAAAGACTATTATTTTCCATGTATTCGTAGATTACCAGAAGCTTGTCTCCTTCAACACAACAGCCGAAAAGCTTCACGAGATTAGGGTGTTGCAAACCAGAAATCATGCCAATCTCAGTCACAAATTCGCTGTTGCCTTGCCTTGATATGTCAGAGAGTTTCTTGACAGCAATTTGTGATCCATCTGGGAGTTGACCCTGATGTAACCAAATAGAGATCGAGTTAAGGAATATGTAAGATACAAAGTCACACCCAGTTAATAAAGCAGTTCGAACTATCAGATGATGATTGGGAAACAACAAAAACAAAACGTCAACAAGATCACAAATTACCTTGTAAACCGAACCAAACCCACCTACACCTAATAGATATTTAAAGTTCCAAGTTGCTGCTATAATTTCTCGGTAGGTAAAGCGACCCCGCTGCGATTCTGCACAGAGGGAAAATGAGCAGCATATATTTTGACTTGTAAAGTATTGAAAGCTAGATCTTGACATGTGACAAAAAAATTATGATGTTAGGAAACTCATTTCCATATTATTTTTTTACTGCCAAATGATTCCTGTTTGAAAGACAGTTATTCTTAAAGGAGTAAGAAACTATCCGCTTAGCATTACCATTTTATCACACACCATGAGTTTTGTGTCAACTAGTAGAAAGCACAATTATTGTAAATATTTCAATTTGCTCCAATTGTGGATGTGACACACATGCCAAACCAATATGAATGCGCCAGAGGTTTTTTAGAGAGTTTAACTGCACAATGTGTTATCTTTTGAGCTCAATGTATCTATTCTTGTTCAATAAGGTCTCCTTAACCACCCACCAATGTCAGAATAACTTATTTATTTCATTTTACTAACCTTTGCCCACAAGTTTCTTTTTTCCAAGGCAACCTTTCTTCCAAAGGATTGCCAGAATCAATAAGATAAGAACACATGAAGCAGCTACAGTGCCGACAAGTACTCCAGCAGATATCTGACCCCTGTTAGGTACAGAGTCGCTTTTTATTCGATCGATAAGGTTAGGATCAAACACTGAACAACAAAATGGAAAAAGAATATATCATAATATGAATAAAAATAATAAGAAGAATATATTAAGTGATATAATAAAGAAAACTAAGCTGTCCGGATAAACTAACTTGGTGTGACTGCTATAGCTGAAATAAGAGGTCCGTATGCAAAGTCAGACGGAATGAAATTAGTTCCTTTCCCCGCCCAATATAAGTGAATCTCTAGAGTGCTGCTAGTAACATTAACGTCATACTCTTTGATGATGCTCTTCCCAACACCTTTTGCTTCTTCTTCGATATTAAAATCCTTCAAATATCTGTTACCCTACAGGAATCATACATCGCAAAAAACTTCATTATAACAACAACCGGTAAAATGCCATTCAAAATCAAGAAGTAATCCAGATAAAAGTATATGATATTGTAGTCTGAGACTCTGAGTAATCACTAACGACAACAACGGTCCAGCCACTCACTTGAATTGATACATCGAATATGCGTGTCCCAATGCCCGAAGCTATTTTGTCAATTGGGAACATTATTTCAGCAAAGTGAAGCTTCACTTTATACTTTCCTGGACGTAAACAGATGCCGTAGTACTTGAGTGAGAAAGGTGATATACGAGCCGTCTTGTATAAGTCTGTAACAGTTACGTTTGGGCTCGCTTGAGTAAGATAGTTAGGTTTGCCTTTGCCATTGAGTAAAGGTACGATAAAATCCCCAGTAGTGCTGCAAGCCCATTTATCACTGCAAGAGAAAAATGATGAAGGGCCCATTGGTGATACATCGGCCTCATACTTCTCGTCTCCGATAGCCATCTCCGAGCCACCACAATTAATGAAAAAGGAATAATCTGCAAATGTCATGGTCATTAAAAATCTCATACATGGTTATACACACACAAAAAAACAAAAACAAAAAAAAAATCGCTCGGTGTTAAACTGTCAGTAAGCCTTATTCCGGGTATAAAACACTATGATTCCCTTCAATGAAAAGTTCAGACAATTACGTTTGGATTTTGTGTCGCAGGGTAGGTCCTTCTTCAAGCACCAAGCAATTCTACAGAAGATTTTTGTTTAGTTCACATAATGTTAGATTATCATGTGCTGAAAGATGCAACGAAGTTTTCAGGGAACTTACGACCGGTCTTTATCAGATGGATAACTCGATATTTGGTTCCTGTTTGGTAGACAGACAAAGGTTCATATAGGAATAAGACCATCAAATCCAATAATGAAATAAACAAAGAAAAAAACATGTTCAAAAAATCTACAGCTTACAAATTCGAATCCTGACAACTGGACAGAGATGGTCCAGTAAAATTGTTGTATGATAGGTCACTGCAAGACAGGATAACAACAGAGCCAGGTCAATGAAGTTAAGAAAAGCTAAGATTAACATTGGAAGAAAAATAAAAATATATACATAATTTAGTCGTACAAGTTCTGCTTAGTGTTTGTAATCCATAGCGGGATTTGTCCAATCAGTTGGTTGTTGGTGAAATACCTATATCCAAACAATACTTCGTATTAATCTTCCGAGTAATGATAACTATAATAACATAAAAACAAATCAACGAGAACTTTCAATGTTATTCGTATTAATTGTTGAATTGCTATTTTACTTACAGGTATTTAAGATTTGGAATTTCTTTTAGGCTATGAATGTCACCTGTAAGTCTATTGAAGCTCAGGTCTCTACAAGGAAAAGGTTAAGGGAAAAAAAAAACACTAGTTAATTACATAGAATAGAAGTGTTGTTACTGCAATATGAATACCAACAATGGAAGAACAACAATATCAAACTTGTACAACAAAATTCTATTGCAGTTGTCCAATTCATAGAAGAATCAACAACTAATTCAAATAATCTACACTCAGGGGGCGATGAAGTCTACCAAATCTTGGAACAAAATGAATTCAACATAAAAATAGAAGACACGGGTTAAGCTATATTTCACTATTCTTATGGTTCAATGGATAATTATCATATATTATGCAGCCGTATGAGAGCAAAATCTCACATACGGTTCTGAAAAGGGATACTTTGAATTGAATGAACGACCGTAGCAGATGTCAGCGAAATCCGGAGGAAATTATGCTGAAGTATATATAAGCAAACATACCCTTGAAAACACGAGATAAAGCACATGAGGGGTATGTAGGGTGCACACAGGAAGGGGGAGGGAGCAGAGAGAGGTTTAGGAAATTTATCCAGCACCAGGACAAGTGAGGGTTGGGCGGAACTGTCATTGCTCTATGGACGATGAAGTATTTTCTACAAATCATGTATATGTGGACATCTGTGCAAACGAAACATCCATAAAGTACATATATTTCGTGCAATCAATTATACATTTGTGTATGTCACTTTCAAGCTAAGGCATAATAACCGATCACAGATGCACTCAGTCATCCATCGTACTCATCTCATGGAATATTTGGTTTATTTAATCGAAACACCCGCCAAAAAAATTTCCACACAATAAAATTAGTGCATATGAAATACATGGAGATGCAACAATAACCTTAACAACAAATGGGAAAAAAATAGATAAAATGGGAATCATAAAGAGATGGATATGTGAAATCACTGAAATGTATCAAATCTGATCGTTTGGATTGTCGGTTCATATAATGTCTCTTTCAGGTTTTAAGCCCATGAGCTAAATGAATTAAGCAAAACCATGTATGCGATTAAAAAAGAGCAACCATATCAAGAAAAGGTTTTTGATCGACAGTAATGCACAATCATTCATCAAGGGAAACTTACAGGTTTATTAGTCCAGGCATCATTTCTCCAATGTTTGATGGGATTGAACCTTGGATCAGGCAATTTCTTAGTTCCCTGTAGTACATCGATGATGCATAGCTTTCATTAGAGAACAAAATTGCAGGTGTAAGCGTAGGATTACACACGGAACCATAACTATATGATTAAACTCACAGTTGGTACATCCTGTTCATATCCTGGAAATCAGGGAAAGGCGTGTTTGGTCCCTTCAAGTCTGACACTCTCCTGAAACAAAATATCTAAAACATATGAAAGTTTGATATTAACTTGTTTGGGTTTAAAAGAATTACTTCATGTAATTCCCCATGATATGTGGGAATTTGTATCATAAGCAATTGCGAATAAATCAGTAGAGAAAAAAGCAAAGTGGTCTAACAGTTTTGTTAAATTCTTCAGGTGGAATATGGTGGAAGGGATGGGACCCTCCATTGATGTGCCCCGTATATCCCTGTAAAGGTTGGAATAACTTTTAAATATCGTCATGTCATGAAATGGATTCAGATTTAATTTCAATTGAATTAGAAATGAAGAAACTTTAGACGGAAGTTTTGAGTAGGATACTCACAGCTCAATAAGTTGTATCCAATTCCCAAAAAAATCAGGTATTTTCCCAGAGATACTAGTCCCAGCTATTCTACTGCAGATAGTAGCAAAAGCAAAAATTGCTAATTCAAATGACAGATATATATGCTAAAATCCATCTGCATAGAAATAGTATCATTGTTAAGGTTGTTGTCAAAAAAGCATCACATACAAATCTGCCATGTTCTTCAGATTGGCAAATGTTGCAGGTAAAACTCCTGTAAAATTGTTCCCTGAAAGAGTTCTGCATGTGTATGAAAACAACATAGTGAGTATCCTTTGAAATCTTTGATAAAAATAATAATTACTCCTGTGAGTTCCAAAACATTTCCACTAAGATGTTTATGTTAACTGATGTTAGACCTGAAAGTGCAGGACATTTAACACTATGTCTCAAACATACTCTTTGCTCCACTTATGCATGCCCGAACATAATGCATACTGCTAACATTCTTGGTGAAGGACAATCATTTGTTTCATTATCTGAGATGACTTAATTGAAAATAAGCTTAAAATATTTGACGCATATAAATAATCTTACAATTGCGTCAATCTGGTAAGCTTGCCAAGCTCTGGAGGAAGGGGTCCTTCAAACTGATTATCTTGCAACACCCTGCAATAGACAATTGTACAGGTAAAAAAAAAAATCATCAGAAACTGTTACATTTTTTTACGAGCCAAAAAGACGAATCCAAGGCATCTTACAAATGTTGTAAAGTGACAATTTCAGCAATTTCTTTTGGAATTGATCCCCCAATATTGTTTGCCAGCATAGCCCTGCGAGTAATGTATTACTTATAATTTGACGTAACTTCCTCTATAGGAAGGCACTCAAAATTGTCGAAGCAACAAATAGGATGAAAAATTACTTACAGATTGACTAGCGGAAGAGTTTTCCAAGCCTTAGGAATAGACCCACTGAGATAGTTGACATTTAAATCTCTGTTCTTAATCAAAAATAGCCAAATGGATAAATATGAGTTTAGTAATACTACTCAGTTGAACAGAGACTAAACTCACTTGTGCATATTATCAAACAGAAGAGTGAGTTGAGAGAGAGGCATCACTTACATTTCTTGCAGATACGGAAGATTTGCAAATTCATCGGGTAATTCTCCAGTTAAGCGTAGTTGTTTCAACTTACTGCATGTTTAAACAAAACACCTTTTCCACAGTTAGCGTCGAACCTTTTCATTTTCTCAGTGTCATAACTCTGCAAGAGGGTGATCACAGATGACCTCATTTTCCTTCTCCAAATTGGTGATATTGTTAATTTGTATACAACCTCCTCATACCACTATCAATGGAGGTACTCTAGCTCTAACTGTTAATCGAAGAACTAAAGAATCGCAGCAGCCTATTGAACATTTAAAACAACAATTTTAACGGAAGGGAGATGGGAGGGTAAGGTCCGGTTAAGAGAGATCAAGGACGGATCCCGAAGAGTTGAAATTTCTTTTCAGGCCCGGGTTAATAGCCTTGATCAAGTACAACATTTTAGTAAATAAAAAAAGGAATTGGGCGTATGGATTGAGAGGATACCTTTCAGCCGGATTAACACTCTCATAGGTCCGTCCCTCAGGAGATGAGAGTAATTGGAACTTAACTATCCTAAGCAAGGAGATGGGAGTAATTCGAATTTTTTTAGATTTTTTTTTATCCAACATAGTTAGATTTAACTCTCCTAAGCGGACTCAACCACCATAGTCCCGAACAATGAGGCTAGCGTCGGCATCAATCATAGAGAAGGTAGAAGAAAATGTGTAATCCAACCCTCCTAAATGGCAGTTGGTCTCATACCTCTCGTCTGCACTATGGGTGAAGGGGTAGGTTTTACCCACACACTAGGAAGTGGAACCCAATTAAAAACAATTATAAATAAAAAAAAATTATAATCAGGGCAAAAGGAAGTTTTGTTATACCATCTAATGGCTCTCATTACATCTTATCTTATACTTGCCAGACTGTCTTAGTTGTACTGATATTTCATTTAATGTTCTGTTAATTGTAAACACATGAGTCATGTGTATGTCTTTGTCAGGTCTATAAAAGGACCTTGTCCTGTAACTATCAAAACTAAGTTTTTAACTTCAATACAATCACTACTCTTACATGGTATCAGACACCATAAGAGAATTCTGACTTCTCTCTGATCCTACCTTTTTCACCATTAAACCTGCAACTTTTTCTTCATGACGAGATCCACTCAAACTACTCAACCATCTTCCGCTGTATCACAACAACAACAATCTCATCGTCAAGTACCAAATCTTGATATGTTTCCACCTCTTACATCTCCACACAGATCACAACAATTTGTTCTTCCTTCACAACCGTCGTCTTCATCTCAACCACCACCACCACTACAACCTTCTTCATCTCATTTATCTTCTCCACTGGTTACTTCTCATATTTCACCAACCATTTCTCAGAGATCTCCACCTTTTCTTCAACATACACCGATACAATTTCCATCTTATACTTCTGCTTTCCAAAAAAATTCTCAACAATACAGATCTTTACAACAACCAACACCACAATTTACTTCATTTCACCAACCACAACCTCAACAACCACAATTTCAACAACAACAATCACAATTTCAACAACAAACATATCATCCTTTTATGTTTCAAAGTAAATTTAGTATTCCTTTTCCTAATATCGCAAACTTTGTTTCAGAAAAGTTAAATAATTCCAATTATCTTGTCTGGAAAGATCAAATGGATTCTATTTTGATTTGTACGAATCTCTATGGCTTTGTTGATGGTTCAATTCTTGCAGAACAACCTCTCGTCATAATCAACAACACTCAGGTTCCGAACCCTAACTATCTTGAGTGGTTACAATTTGATAAGTTTGTTGGATCTTGTATCAATGTTTCTGTTGATAAATCTTTATCATCAGAACTTCTTGGCAAAATAACAGCTAGGGATAAGTGGTTACATCTTGAGAAACTGTTTACTGAACAATTCTTTGCGAGGAAATCAATGCTTAGATCTCAGTTACACTCCATCAAGAAAGGATCATCTACTGTTATTTCTACATCAACTCAAAAATATTTCTGATTCACTTGCTGAGATCGGAGAACCAGTTTTTGATGCATATCTTGTCATGTATGCTCTTAAAGGTTTAGGGAGAGAGTATATTCATTTTGTTGTAAGTATTCAAAACATAGAACCTCCTCTTCCTTTCTCTGAATTACGTTTTCGTTTAATTAGTCATGAGCAATTTTTAAAGGAGGAAGAAACTGAGTCATTCTCTTCTCTTGTCACCGATCCAACAAACTCAGCTTTCTTTGTCAAGAGGCAGAATTACTCTTCAAATTCATCTTTTTGTAAACCGAGTATGCCTCCTGGCTTTCCTCCATTTAACAGCTCAATTCCCTCTCAATTTCATCCTTCATCATCTCAAACTGGTTTCAAGAAGACTGAATTTAATCCAACTTAGAAACAAGTCCTTGACTCAGAAATTCCTTGTCAGATTTGTTATAAAGTTAGTCATTTGGCTAATAGATGTCGATTTAGATATATGCAATCAAAGAATAGTGGTCCACCATTACACAAAGCTTTTCTTGGTCTAGACCTCAATGCTGGAAGCAACATGGATTCTACTCCTTGGTTTTAGAATGAATTTGATTATAATGTTCAACCTTCTTCTTCTACTGCCTTTGAATCTGGAAGTTATTGGGGACATACTACTTCTGGACCTGTTTGGATACCAGATTCTGGTGCTTCTAGTCACATGACAAACACACCAACTTTGTTGACTCATCCTACTTCTTATTCTGGTTCTGATCAAGTAATGGTGGGTGATGGTAAGCTTCTACCTATTTCTTTAACAAGGTCTTCTACTTTCTCTACTTCAAATGCTAAATTTCAGCTCAATAAAGTACTTTATGTTCCTCATATTCAGCATAATCTACTATCTGTTGCTAAGTTTACACTGGATAATCATTGTGCATTTATCTTTTATCCATGGGGCTATGAAATAAAGTCATTGAAGAACAATCATATTCTGGCTAGCGGGAAAGTACAGGATGGTTTATACCCAATAAAAACTAGTTCACCAGCTCCACATGTGGCCCTCTCCTCCATTGTGGCCTCTTCAACTATCTGACACTCAAGATTAGGCCATCCTGCTTTAAAGATACTTCACAAGCTTGATGCTGCTTCTGCTATCAAGATGTCTACTAAGTCTTCCTTTTGAGTCTACTAGTTCTGTGTCCAATGTTCCTCTTGTACTAGTGCATTGTGATATATGAGGACCTGCTCTAGTGCAATCACATTTGGGCTTTAAGTATTATATTCTCTTTGTAGATGATTGCACAAAGTTTAGTTGGATTTACCCTATGAAGAATAAAACAGATAGTACTCAGTGTTTCAAAGTGTTTAAATCTCTTGTTGAGAATCTTTTTAACGTGAAAATTAAGCACTTTCAATGTGATGGAGCACTTGAACTAACTAAGGGTCCATTCAGGGAGTTTGTTGACTTTAGTGGAATTGAATTGAGAATATCTTGTCCTTATCTTCATCAACAAAATAACTCTGCAGAAAGAAAACACAGGCATGTCACAGAAGTTGGTAATACCTTGTCATTTAATGCCTCTCTGTCAAAAAAATTCTGGTTTGACTCCTTCTTAGCTGCTGTGTTTCTTATCAATAGACTTCCAACCAAAGTTTTAGACTATAAATCCCCTTATGAAGCTTTATATCACACCATACCAGATTACTCTATTCTCAGGGTATATGGTTGTGTTCGTTATCCTAACTTGGTTCCTTATAGAAAAGACAAACTCAGTCCAAAGTCTTCAGCTTGTGTTTTCTTGGGTTATAGTATTCACCATAAAGGGTATAGATGCATAGATTTGAAGACTCACAGGATTTATGTCACCACTAATGTGGTTTTTGATGAACATAAATTTCCTTTTGCTTCTCCTCCTTCTACAGTGGAACAACCTAGTGATACTACAATTCCAGTTGAGCCTTCTTCTTCACAGTCTGTGGACATTTTAACAACATCAACTTCAGATGACTCAAGTTCTAGTCTTACTTCTTCAGCAGATGCACCTACTACTTCTTTGCCAGATATTCCTTCATCAACTGAGGCTTGTTCATCTGATACTTCTCATGTCTCCAGAATGCACATAAGATCAAAATCAGGTATTCATCTACCTAAGCAACTTTCTAAAGACTTTGTGGCAAATAGTGCTCTTAAACACCCAGTCCCTTTTGCTCTTCTTAGCAAAGTAGAACAAATTTCTGATCCCAAAACTTTTAAGGAAGCCATAAAGAAACTAGTTTGGGTTAAGGAAATGCATAATGAATATGAGGCTCTCCACAATAATAATACTTTTATTCATGTTCCTTATGATCCTTCAATGAATGTTCTTGGTTGTAAGTGGGTCTACAAAACTAAGCCCAATGTAGATGGCACCATTGAAAGACATAAAGCTAGATTGGTTGCCAAAGGGTACCATCAAGTTGATGGCATTGATTTTGAAGAAACTTTTAGCCCTATTGTCAAAGCCATTACTATTAGATGTGTTCTTAGTCTTTCTCTATCTCAGAATTGGTCTCTTAGACAATTAGATGTAAGCAATGCCTTCCTACATGGCCATTTATCTGAAACTGTCTATATGGAACAACCACCTGGGTTTGTGGATCCTAAGCACCCAAACCATGTGTGTTTACTTCAAAAATCACTCTATGGTATGAAACAAGCACCAAGGGCATGGTATGAGAGGTTCAACAAATATCTTTTAGCTTATGGTTTCTTGAATTCTGTTTGTGATACTTCAATGTTTATTTATCAAAAAGGAGATGCAAGAATGATACTGTTGGTATATGTAGATGATATTATTCTAGTGGGCTCTTCATATGCTCTTATGAACTCATTCATTGCTTCTCTCAAAACTGAGTTTGTAATGAAAATTTGGGTCCTTTGCACTACTTTTTAGGCATTGAGGCTATATATGATTCTACAGCTAAGAAGTTATTACTGACACAAAACAAGTATTCCTTAGAACTTTTAAAGAAGCATGATATGATGGGCTGTAAGCCTTGCAAGACACCAGTTGCTCAAGGACAAAGGGCTTCTGTGTGTGATGGAACTCTCTTATCTGATGTTGCTTCTTAGAAGTTTAGTGGGTAGTCTTCAGTATTTAACTCTCACCAGACCAGATATCAGTTATGCAGTCAATTATGTGAGCCAATTTCTATATTGTTCAACTGATATTCATCTCCAACTTGCCAAGAGGATATTGAGATATATCAAGGGAGCACTTGGTCAAGGGCTTACTCTTAGTGCAGGCAATTGTTCTGAGTTACAAGATTTTAGTGATAGTGATTGGGCAGGATGCCCTGATACTAGAAAGTCTACCTCAGGATATTATGTTTTTGTTGGTGGTAATCTTGTATCCTGGTCTTCCAAGAAACAACAAACTATTTCTCGTTCTTCTACAGAGGTAGAATATCGTGGCTTAGCTAATGCTGCTGCAGAGATCTTATGGTTGTCATATTTGTTTGAAGAATTATCAGTTCATCTCTCCTTGCCTTGCAAGTTATTCTGTGATAATCAGGTGCTGGTAGTCTCACTGCTAATCCCATTTTTCATGCTCGCACCAAACATATTGAGGTGGATTATCACATGATTTGAGATCTTGTTAGATTTGGTTTTCTCAGAGTCTCCTACGTTCATACTTCTCATCAGGTGGCTGACATATTCACTAAGGGACTCTCCAAATCTCAGTTCAGTCTGCTTAAATCCAAACTTATGCCTGTTGTATAGACATCAGTTTGAGGGGGGCTGTTAGACCATCTAATGGCTCTCATTATATCTTATCTTATACTTGCCAGATTGTCTTAGTTGTACTGATATTTCATTTAATGTTCTGTTAATTAAAAACACATGAGTCATGTGTATGTCTTTGTCAGGTCTATAAAAGGACCTTGTCCTGTAACTTTCAGAACTAACTTTTTACCTTCAATACAATCACTACTCTTACAAGTTTTCGTGTGTTGAAAATAAAATTAGACTTGTCAAGATGGACATAAAAGAATGAAACACGGGGTTTTACTTTATGACTTGGATACGGAGGAAGTAACATTTTATAAGTTTGACACTTCATGACTAATATGTAAAAGAGGGTCGTAATATAAAAAGTATAGAGAAAAAATACGTTACATATACGTGATATGGCAGATGGTAGATGAGTTGTACGAACATTCGCACACAACCGTAATGTTCCCTATATTGGAGCCAAGCTCATTCAGGTTCAGTTCTCCACTCCTGCAAGAGTTTTGGTTGACATTCTTCCAATGTGCAATGTTTAACTTCGTTGATATTTGCTTTAATGCTTGAACTGAATGAAATTCATCAATAATCACCAAAAATAACGTATTAGCGACATGCGGAGAGCATTATTGTCAATGTAATTATAGCCGTCAAAGGCATCGTCTTTTACTCAGCTTTAATGACATGGTGTGAAAAATAATGCGCTTCATGGTTAAGACTTGAGAGGTCTGGGAAATTTGGTCTCAAGACTCTCAACAAATGACATACACGTTACAGAACACTAAAAATAATTTGCAAAGCTCAGATGATTTGAGCATCTTAATTAAATAAGAAGCAACCGGCTAAATATTGACTAAACAAACGCTCTCCATGGTCAAAACCCAAAAGGACCTTCGAAATAGGACTAGGCTGTTGGATATCGGGGATCAAAGACGTACGAATAAAACATTAATGGACTTCGAAATAGTAATTGAAGCTTCCATTTTAAATTAAAATAGAAAGAAGGGAACAGCGCAAGTTATGACCAAGTCACTAGTCAAGTGGTCCAACTTGCTATTTTTGTATTATAAGTCAAATAAAATTGGGAAATTAAATACTGAAGACCACCTACAGTTGGGATTAAACATAGCTACAATATTACGTACGGAAGTACGGATCATATATAGGATTTACTCATTTTAATAATGTAATGGGCAAATGCAAATGCACCTCCTACTCCAGAGCTTCTCTGGTGGATGCTCAAGATCCTAGTAATCAGGCAGCATCCTTTTCACCGGACTTGATTCCATTACAGAGTAACAGAGATGCTCTTGAAGGCCCTAATCCTAACTTAGATTGATGAATGATTGAAGATTTATGATTGTTTGGTGAGATAAATTACATAAAATTGGTCAATTAACCCAATAACGATAATTTTGGATGAAAAAGACATGTAAAATTTGATATTGTTTAAATAGATGAGAATGTAAAAATAGTCATGATATAAACAGTTTCATCCTACCCATTTTCAAATATTTTTTCTTATTTTTAATTTACATCGGGATGCATCCAGTTTCACCCTCGTTATCTTTTAAGTTTAAGCCAGGATGAATCCAGATTCATTCTTGCTATTTTTTTGATGTCAATTTCACTCATACTAATTTTTACTCGTCCATTAGAACCATGTTTTAAAAATATTTGGACAATTAACCCAATTTTTCAATAAATTATTGTTCGCCGACACTACAATATTAGTCTAGGAACATTAGTAAAGGTGAGAAAGAAAATGAAGATCTTAACAACTGACGCAGAGATTAGTATACTATATTATTATTGAATGTGAATTCGAGGGGTTGATATCGGGATCAAGAACAAGGTTTTCTATAAAGTTGGAAACACATTTTTGGAGATTTAGCTTTTAGTACTGTATATTAGCATTTAACAAAGGCTAGTTTTGATTTTTGAAGTGTATTTGACAACAAACAAAATGGCACTTAAGTAAAGTTGGATCGTTTAGAAGTATGTATGAATTTAACTGACCTTCACCTTCTGGTAGAATATAAGCGTCGGAGCTGAATTCTTCCAAGCAATTCAATACAATAAACGACACAAGTATTAGAAATGAGAAATGTTTGAGATGACATGAGATAGTAGCTTCATATCCATGTTTCTGCTTTTAATAACTACTCTACCCCTACACAATAGAGGAGCAGAGCAGACACGTTTGGAAAGAGACCAAGTAAGTGAGACAAGAATGAAAACAGTGATTTGGTACGGTAAGGAGAAAGGAGCTAGCACTAAATAAGATGGACTCAAGTACGGATTTTTATCTTCATGTGCCTAGCCTACCAGCTAGTTAAACTGCAATATAATATTGAAAGTTCCAGTTTGAGTAAATATGACATAAAATCTCACTTACCGGGTAACCGATGCACAAAGCCCAAAGTAATAATCCTTCGTAAAACTACCTGTAATTGAAATATCAAGGACTAGACGAGGACTCTCATTAATTAATTGGAATACTCCACCAATTGATTTGTTAAAAATAATAAATCTAATTAATTAATTGTGATGATGCAGACACCTACAGAGGAGCCAGATGCGAATTCATCAATGCAGTAGTATGCAGAGCAAGCGGGCGATTAAAATAAAGCATCCAAGAGTAATTCACGAAGTTGTAGCTCTCACTGTCACATAATCACAGGCCAAAGACGCTGACAGATTGGCGATGGAGCTTCTAGGGAGCACGAAGGCACTTAGATTGGCAATTTACCAAACTTTTTATCTGTTTTGTTTAATTTTGATGTAATGGGTGTTACTACACCTGTAGGTACAGAAATCCTCCACGTGGTCGAACGAGGTTGCACGAAATAGATGAAGTGAATCTTAGATAGAAGATCTTTTATCAACCCCGAGAGTGAATGTCAGTGATAAGTCAAATCAGGTGTCAGAGCTACTTTTACGAATATTAGATCTGCGAAATACGAACCCGCTCTGAGTAAGAGATCTGCGAAATGGCGAGATAAAGATGATCGAGCGAGAAAGTAGTCAACGAAGAAATAGCGTGACAAAGTAACTAATAGTCTCAGACGAAGATGAATTGTTACGCAAGAAATGTGACAGCTGTACCGACAAGATACCGAAGTTATCGACGAAAGGAATGGAATAACTTTATTAAAATTGGCTTGGGCGAAGTATAAAGCAGAGTCACATGAATTATGTGATTCTTGGCGAAGTAAAATGAGTTGTAACCCACTACTCAGTTTTGCCTATAAATAGAGACCTTGGTTCATTGTAAAAGGGGTTAGATGTTTTATATTTGGAGAGGTCATGTTGAGAGAAAGTAAGTTAGGGTTCTTGTGAGTATTCATACTTGTATCATCATTATCTTAGCTTATTTATAAAAGAATTTCTATTTCGCGCGCAATAATAAAGGAAGAGTTTGATTTTATTCCCTTAACCATGTCCTAGATCTTGTGTATTTATTATTTGGGTGTACTACTGGATTTCCAGTAGTTACATTTTGGCGTCCAGAAACAGGGAACTTAAGTTGAGAGTTTACTTTCACTTGAGATCTTGAAAAGAGGTTGAAGTTGTTCTTGAGTTTTGTTGTTGAAATCTTTTAACGAGTTTTTTCTTCATGAAAGACATGATTTCGTAAATCAGAAGAGTGTGTTTATGTTCGAGATCTGAGAAGTAGAGTAATCCTTGATTTCTATCTTAAAGAGCTCGTTAAGATCTAAAGGGAAGATTATCTTAAAGTTTATAGCAAAGTTAACTTTATTTCACTAGTTAAAGATCATCAGCGAATCGGTGAGTGGGAGTCGATTCATAAATATCAGTCGAAGTTGGTTAATGGCAAGAGTACCAAATAGAGCAAAACACGTAATAGCATCAAGGAAAAGCGAACGTTTAGAAGCAAAAGGAGGAAGAAGGATGGAAAGAGGAGAAACATCAGCTGCCGGAGGAAGACATGGTGTTAGTCAACAGCAGAACGGAGACCCTAATGAGAACAACTTCAGAGAAGGATCGGTTTATACTTCCGATACTGAAACTGTTGTTGGAGAAGAGCCAATTGGCGAGGAAAGGGAGGAAAACGTTAACGAAGAAAATATGACGTTGGAACGGTTGAGGGAAACACTTCGTCAAGAGAGAGAAAGAGACCTAATGGAACAGCGAACTAGGATTGCAAGGAAAAACGCTACTTTGATGCAGCAAAATCGTCAGCTAAATGAAGAACGAGCAACCAATAACCCAAGAGGAAGAGAATCAGATGCCAGGACAGCCAATGACCCAAGAGGAGAAGGAATTTATGTCAGAGAGACGATATACCCGGAAATAACGAGGACGAAGAAAGGAGAAATGAGGAGAGAAGAGAACGAATGAGGAGACACCAAAGGGAAAACAACGAAGAAAGAGAGATGAGAAGAACATTGGAAGAGACTAGGTGGGAAGATCAAAGACGAAGATTTAAAGAGGAGGGAAGACGCGGAGAAGAAAGGAGACGCAAGAATGAAAGAAGCGAAGATGAAAGAAGGCGTGACAAGGAAAGAAGAAACATACGCGAAGGAAATATAAACCAAGCGGTTCTGAACGAGTTGCGAGACATGAGGTCATTGATAAACAACTCACGAAGAGGAGGACGAGTGCAACAAGCAGAGGCAATAGAAGAAGCCGACAAATCTCCGTTTACGCATGAAGTGTTGGAAGCAAGGATTTCAGAAAGATGTACGTTACCAACCTTCGGAAGCATATTCAGTGGGTCCGAAAGTGCAGTACAACATTTAAAATAGTACACTCTCTCCTTGATGCAATGGGGACGAAATGAAGCAGTGATGTGTAAATATTTTCCAGCGAGTCTGACTGGAGAAGCATTGGCTTGGTTTGATGGATCGCCAGAAAGGTCAATTTCCTCGTCTAAAGATTTGCATAGAATATTTCTAACAACTTATATAAGTTATAACATGCTGAGGCAGGGAATTGAAACCTTGTTTAATCTGAGGCGAAGACCTGGAGAGAGTCTGCGAAGTCTCGTGACGAGATGGAGGACTGTATATAGTGAGCTCGCTGCAAGAGTCGATGAGAAGAACTTTATTCTAGCCTTTGTGAACGCACTAATCCCGACTGACCTCTTGTACACCCAAATATTCATAATTCGAAATTCGTTAACGATGAATGAATTGAGGGAGTACCAGGAGGAGTACATAACCCTGGAAGAGAAGTTAGCGAAGCCCCAACTTTTCCATCGAAAGAAGGAGGATCTCATCTTTTACCACGAATGGCACATGCAGTAGAGAACGAATCAAAGTATGAGAAAGGAGAACCTTCAAATGTGATTCCAGCGAAGCTAGTAGCTGTATCAAGCGGTGATCAAGAGTGGATTGATTAGAATCCAAGATACGAAGAACCAAGATAACGAAACTACGAGCCACGAGGTAATAACTCAGGAGGTCAGCGAAGGAATAATCAAGGTCAAAGATATGGAGAAAGAAGACCAAATGCACCAGCATTCGAGGATGTGAAGCTCCCCAGGCTCAACACAACCGTGGAGGAAGTATGGGAAGCGATTGTATTGACGGAAGAAATTCCTGCCCGACCAAACTTAGGGATGGAACCACCTCCAGGAAGCAGGAGTCACGAGTTTTGCAGATATCATCGTTTTCACGGGCACCATACGAACAATTGCAGAAACATCCGAAGAATAATACTTCGATTAATTGATCAGGGAAATCTCGCTCATTTTTTGGAAAATCAGGCACCATTTCCACCACCCCCACCTCGTGACAACAACCAGAATCAAGCACAGGTGTATCGAATTGAAATATATAGGGGAGCGCAAAGACCGAATTGTAATTCTATAATTCATTCCGCGAAGAACATCCAAGATTTTCACGATAATGTGCTTAAAAGGGTACATAAGAGGGACTTTGATGGGAATGAAATATTCAGCATTGCGAAAAGAGGACCATTGGAAGAATGGCAAAAAAGGGAAATCTATTTTTCAGCATTGGATGCACCCGAGGTCTTGGTAGATACAGGAAGTTCGGTCGATATTCTCTTTTATCATGCATTTAAAACTATGGGTTACAAGGATTCTGATCTCGTGCCATCCACCTACAATATATACGGCTTCAATGGAGTTGCACCAAAACCAAAGGGCGAGTTGGTTGTAAAGATCTTTGCGGGAGAATTGGAGACGGAAGTTACTGTTTGTGTGGTAGATGTAGAATCTCCTTACAATGCTCTTATAGGCAGATCTTGGATCCATGGAATAAAAGGAGTAGCATCAACTTTTCATCAAGCAATTCGATTCCCAATGGCAAGCGGGATCGGCGAAATAAAAGGAGATCAAAAGGATGCACGAGATTGCAACGAAAAGGATGTCCATAACTACGAAGAAAAGTTTAAGAAAAAGAAGGAACGGAAGAAGAAAGTGCTAGAGGCAAAGAAAGAAGAAGAATTGATGGTATATATGACCAAGGCAAAAGAAGGATGGGCTATACCAAGTGAGATTCCTGAAAAGGAGGGAGACCCATTATATCAATTAAAGGAACCATCCCCACTTGGTGAGCCAGTCATGAACTTCGCAGCAGTAGAGCCCACAAATGAAGTAAATTTGGGAAGCGACGAAGAACCAAAGATAGTGAAGATTGGAACGAAGTTGGAGGTGGACGAAGAAGAGAAGTTGATAAAGCTTTTACGAGAATATCGCGATGTATTTGCATGGGGAATGAACGAAATGCCAGGGATTGATCCTTTAGTTGCTTGTCACAAGTTAGATCTCAACCCAGCAATCAAGCCAATAAGGCAGAGGATACGAAAAATAGCAACCACTTATCATGAGCAGATATAAAAAGAACTTCAAAAGATGATGGATTCTGGAATTAAACGACCAGCGAAGTATCCAGAGTGGATTGCGAATATGGTGATAGTACCAAAGAAAAACAAAGGGATACGAATATGCATTGACTTCAGTGATTTGAACACTGCTTGTCCAAACGATAGCTTCCCTTTACCAAACATACCACAGATGGTGGAGTCAGCAACAGGATATAATCGGCTCTCATTGATGGATGGATATTCGGGCTATTATCAGATACCACTCGCAGAAGAAGATCAAGAACACACAGCTTTCTTCGCTCCAAGAGGATTATATTGTTATACAAGAATGCCCTTCGGACTGAAGAATGCATGAGCTACATACCAGCGAATGGTAGAAAAAATCTTCACCAAATGGGTTCACACGAAGTTGGAAGTTTACGCTGACGATATGCTCGTGAAAACTAAAGAATTAGAAGATCATGTGGAAGATTTGAAGGAGATTTTTGAACAAATGAGAGCATACAAAATGAAGATAAATCCTGCGAAGTGTATCTTTGGAGTCAAATCAGCGAAGTTCTTGGGGCATATAGTATCGAAGAAAGGAATTGAAGTGGATCCGACTAAGGTTCAAGCCATACTAGACATGACGTCACCAGCCACTATAAAAGATGTGCAAAAATTAAATGGACAGCTGGCAGCTTTGGGAAGATTTATTTCAAGGTCTTCGGACAAGTGTAAGCATTTCTTCGATATCTTAAAGAAATGAGCAAAATTCGCGTGGACTCAGGAGTGCGAACAAGCCTTGCAAAACATAAAAGAATATCTCATTAAGTTGTCTATCCTACAGAAACCAGATGCTGGAGAAGAATTATTAATTTGTCTCGCAGCTACATCGAATGCCCTCAGTGCAGTTTTACTTCGCTCGGATGAAGAAGTAGAAAAGCCCATCTTTTATATCAGTAAGACTTTTAATTCTGCTGAAAAAAATTATCCAAAGATCGAGAAACTGATACTAGCCTTGGTATATGCGGCACAGAAGCTATGAACTTATTTTCAAACTCATAAAATCAAAGTGCTAACAAGAGTCCCTATAGAATCAGTTTTGAAGAACACGAAGAGAGTAGGGAGAATTGAAAGGTGGAATACTCAAATTGATCAATTTGGGCCGAAGTACAAAGTTCAAACTTCTACGAAGTCACATATAGTTGCAGAATTTTTGGCTGAATTTCCTTCGGAAGAAGATGAATGAGTAGAGGAAATAATTGATATGGATGAGGAACGCCCAGACCCAGAGGACCTACTCAAATAAAATCACCCGCGAAGATGGGAAATATTTGTTGATGGATCTTCAAACAGTTCAGGTGGAGGCATGGGAATAGTATTCACTTCTCCAAGAGGGGCTCAAATAGTTTACTTCTTTCGATTAGAATATAAAGCAACCAATAACGAAATAGAGTATGAGGCAGTGGTGAACTCTTTGAGGATAGCTAATGAAATGGAGTTGGAAGAAATACGAATAACCAGTGATTCACAATTGGTGGTCCGGCAGATTGAAGGGAGATATAATGCAAGTGACTCCACGATGAACAAATACTTACAACTCGTAAAGGAATATTCTTCATGAATACCAAGTGTAATCTGGAGGCACGTATGCAGAGGAAATAACATACATGCTGATGCTTTAGCTTCATAGCCTCAATGATTATTGACTCCTCAATAAAGCATATTTGAATCGAGCGGCTAATGCAACCATCAGTGAGCAGGGAAGACGAAGATACAAAGATCATGCTCGTAGAAAATGAAGAGGCACGAACAGAGCTAGACGATGAAGATTGGCGAACTCCCATTTATAGATATCTGGAAAGGGGAGACTTACCTTGTGATAGGTTTGAAGCACATAAAATTAGAGGCAGAGCCACGAATTATGAATTGCGAGAAGGAATCCTGTACCGAAGGTCATTCTTGGGCCCATTGCTAAGATGTTTGTTGCAAAAGGAGGGGATTGAAATAATAAAGGCAATACACTATGGTGATGCTGGTAATCACAGTGGAACGAGATCTTTGGCTCATAAAACTAAGGCACAAGGGTATTTTTGGCCATATATGCATAATGATGCGAAGAATGTTTCCACGAGGTGTGAAGCATGTCAGAGATTTGGAAAACGGATACACGCACCAGCTACGAGCTTAAACTCCATACTGAGTGTTTGTTCGTTCACCATATGGGGCATAGATATTGTGGGACCTTTCGTAACTGGGAGCAAGCAGCGAAAATATCTAATAGTAACCACGGACTATTTCACGAAGTGGGTTGAAGCTAAACCATTACAGCATACATGATATGGTGATGTGTATGATTTTATTCTCGAGCATATCATATGCAGATTTGGGATTCCTGTGCAAATCGTCTCTGATAATGAGAAGCAGTTTGAGGGAGAAAACGTGAAGATGTTGTTCAATGCATTCAAGATACAATCAGGAAAGTCAACTCCGCTATATCCACAAAGAAATGGACAAGCTGAGGCGACGAATAAGACAATAGCAACCACATTAAAGAAGAAGTTGGAAGGCCACCATAAAGTATGGTGCGAGCAAATCCCAAACGTACTGTGGTCATATAGAACAACAAGATGAGATGCAACATGAATGTCCCCCTTCTGTTTAACATATAGAGTAGAAACAGTGTTACCCACCGATATAATCATTCCCACAACAAAGCAAGAGGCATGGAAAAAGGGCCTAAACTCATATATGATTCTTGCAAAGTTAGATGACTTGGAGGAAATAGAGAAACTGCACTACGGCATATGATGAATTATCATCAAAGGCTATCTCGGGAATACAACAAAAGAGTAAAGGAGCGAAGCTTTGTACCAGGAGAGTTGGTGTTGCAAGAAATCCCCCCTTATCAAAAGGGTCCAGGAGGAAAGTTGGAACCCACTTGGGAGGGCCCGTACATTGTGAAGAGAGTTGTGGGAAATGGAGCTTACGAACTCGCAGACTGCAAGGGAAAAGATACTGATGACGAGGGAAACATAATATATGGCGAGGTGGAAAGAAAAGATCGAAGATTGGATCACCCTTGGAATCCAGTTTATATCAAAAAATATTATCCATAGATCTGAGTTGTACTAGCAAATAAAGAAAAAGAAGATATGTACTCATCGGCGAAGAAAATATATAATGAAATATCTTTTACATATTCACGAAAAGAAATACTCGGGCAAAATAATACCTTATCAATAGGCAAGTAAGACCTCACATTAGGAGGATGATAATACCCACGAAATATAATAGTTTCTATGGAAACTTAAACCCTTCGCCTAGGAAGGCTGGGAATCCACGGCGTGCACCTTAGTTCGCACGAGAGTGTAAGAGGCAATGATAAGACCTAACGCATGTCGTGAACAACTCTCGGAGATATAAAATAGGGGCAATGATAAGACCTATCCGCTGAGGGTCCCTTTTATGACGTCCTTCGGTAAGGAGTGCAGAAATATGACCAGGGTGCCGACGTATTCGGTTGAGCTGCGGGTGCCTGGGACGTATGGAGCGTTACCGTCTATAACCATATAGCAAGTCTTGGCTACGATGCACTCAGTCCCAAAGAAACCCCACCTAGGGTGTGACTTCGTAACTATAAGCCATATCAGCGAAGGGATAAGAAGTCACGAAAACAACTGACTGTCGTAATAACCGGATGGGAGGATATCAACATGCATGTTAGGGTTAACCTCCTTTAAGGGGCAATCAGGGGGAATATAAAGGGATGTCACCCTCCAGATTAGGGAGTTGTGTGACCAAAAAAGATGACAATATCATGGGGCTATTATTCATGGGGATAACTAGGCCTGTCGTATTGTCGCGAAATAAGACCTCTACACTGGAGTTAAGGCGAGGTTGATGGATCTTTATTCGTGAGAATAAGGAGCGCCTGAGACTTCGTCGAAGTAAGGTCTTGAAAACAGGGCGAGGAGCAATAAGACCTTAATTAGGAAGCGCAATAAGACCTTAAAATAACAACTCACAATCGGCAATAAAACAAAAGAAAAACAAGAGACAAAATAATATGAAACAAGAAGCAAACTATCTGCGTATAATACAATATTGCTATAAGATATTGCATGGTATATACTTCTCGCAGGGAATGATCAAAAATTCCTCGCAGAAATAATGACGAACTACAAAGGAAAAATTCATTCAGGCCTGATACTCAGATTGAAATTGAACTAAGGTAAAACAAGGTAAATAACACACGACGAAATGCAGGTATGCTTCGAAATTATACAAAAGAATAAGAGGAAAGTATATACTTTTTTATTTTTTATTCTTTTGAGTATTTTCTTCGCATAAATTCTTACTCCTTAAAAGTAAAAACAGAGGCAAGTATATACTATATATGTACGTAATTAGTTCGCATAATAGAGGCAGGAGGATGTCGAAGACAAGCTTAATGTTTTTACTTTCAAGAATGAAAATTAACTTCGCGATCCTAAATTGCATACAGTCATAGATATATCATAATGCATAAGTCACTTAAGATGTTAGGTTACAATTATACGAGATATGTTCTAACCCTATTGATTATATTTACTTCAAGTGTACAACAGAAATTTCGAAACAGATAAAGGAGCCAAAAAGGAAGATAATATTAAAGGCATGAGAGATCCGAAATGTTATTCCCCCGAAGCTTGGGAGCGCCCAGTTCAAAAAAAATGTGTTAAAAAAAAGGAAATGTTAAAGAGAACAACGAAAAGGGAAGAAGGAAATCAAGATTGGAGAAACAATTGCTGAAGAGAAATAGCTCCAACAGCCTCTAACTCGCCAGTACCATCACCAGCTCTACAAGTTCTAACAGAACCACCATCGACCCCATCAGTCTCTACTTCGAGAGTCTCTCCACCAGCTCCACGAGTTTCAACTTCAATAACATCAATTCCACGAGATTGGTCAGGAGGAGTGATGTGAATTTTAGTTGTAGTGAAAGTGGTGGTAATAGGATTCGATTCTCGAACTTGTGAAGGATAACTTTAGACTTAAATTTTAAAACTAAAAATAAAAAATCACTGATATTTAAAACAAACACTGAGAAAGTTGATATCAATATTAAAAGAATACTGAGGCTAAGATTCCACTATTTTCCAAGTCCAAAGTGATTAAATCCAATATTTATATTTATTCAATTTTTGTGTTTAATTTGATTCTAAACTATTGCAACATGTAGATTTTCAAAATAATAAGTGTAAATCCAAAGTATAAAGCATCAAAAACCTATGGCTAAGCATGCTCTATCAAAAGAAATAACAATTGCTTAACAAAAATCATTCAAACAATTATAAATCAAGGCAAATAATCATAAAAATAATTGAAATAAAATAAATAAAATAGAATATACCACTTTTCGTTGGAAAAATAGCTTCCTCTATCGCCTCAGCAATGGGGTTTAGCTCCTCATATTAATCATAATCTCAAAATACATGTTTATGGCTCAAAAGTTGATTAAAAGGGAGAAAAGTGTTAAAACAGCGGATTCTGTAGTTGCTGAAGGTCTAAAACAGACGTTTGAATCGTTGCTGAAGGGCTTCGGTGACTGCAGGAAGATGCGACCGTACCTCGTTGTCACTGAAAATAAGTCTGCCTCTGTGACTGACTCTGTGGGTCTTATGTTCTTCGTCTTCTTCTCCGGCAATAGCAGCAGCAGCAGAACTCGGTTTCCTGCAAGTTGATTTTTTTGGCTCTGTGGTGTTCTAAACTTCCCCTAAAGTCTTCCTAACCCTTCCTTAGCCTCTCTAGAGATTATATATAACTCACAGCTCGGTTTAAACTCGATCAAAATCTCTTTTTCTTCCCCAAAAATAAA